>OX465101.1:25491910-25859410 GCA_949987565.1 Luidia sarsii | reverse complement strand
CAGAAAACAAAAAGATTGAAGCTTCTAATTTTAAGAGAAACTCACCCCCATTGGTTGAAAAAGCCGATTACGCACAAAAGCATGGCACGACTTGCACGACGGGTCACAAATGGAACTACCATTTTAAGAATTAATCTGTGTGACCAAGCAATTTATTAGATTGATGTATAAATATGTGTACAAATATTGGGTAGTGGAAAGTAAAAAAAAATAAAAAAAATATCAGTACCACAGTTGTTCAATAGAAATGAAGGGGTTGTTCATTGCGGTGGTTTAGACAAGTAGAAAGGGTGATCAAAGTCACGCGATGTGTTGTTGCTGGTGGCGACGTTTCGGTTGCTAACTGCTAACCTTCATCAGGCAACTGAAGAATGTGCGCTGCGACGTCCGTTGATGTCCGCTTCGCCGGTTCCTGTGTACCGGTTTGCGGACGTCGTAGTAGTGATCGTGCGGTTTGGCGCGCGATTCTGGCGTCCACCAGCGGCCCTGTCCGTCGCCACCAGCATCGAAACGTCGCGTGACTTTGATCACCCTTTCTACTTGACCACAGTTGCTATTTTCAATTGGCATTATTCCTTTGTTTTTTACATTTGCAGATGTGAGAAGCGCCAGCCCGGTAAGCCCAGACAGGTCAAGGTAGGGACATTGTTCCTGGATATTGCATTTATCATGTCAGTAGATTTGGGTAGCATTACCGTAGTTGCAGTCTCTGGTAGGGAATTAGGTACCGGTAACTAGATCAGATTAGGTCAAACAAATAAGGGAGAAACTGAATGGGAACTTTTGAACAATTTTGAAAAATGGCTCAGAAATGATTGATTGGACCGAAACCTTTGGTTTTATGTACCAGCACTCTTACCACTCTTGCTTTATGCAGCCAGTCAGTTAAGTCTACTTAAATTGAAAAAGCTGCATCCACTTTGTATGATCCCTGATTCCCATTACAACAATGGGTTGTTTGCATCAGAATGAAAATGGGGCGTGATCCCTGGAGATATACAGCAGTTAATGGGTTCAATACTTCTGACAGGCATCCCCATTCTGGCATAGACTACTTGACTATTTGGGAAGGCCACCATCTAAGGGCAGGATAGCTCAGATGGTATACGTAAGAGCACTGGTGCACAAAACCACAGGTCTTGGGTTCATGTCCAGGTCCAGTCACACCAGAGGGTGAGTGATCCATAATACCATACTCTGACTGCATTCTGACAGCATTCCGAAATCTACTGCATCCCAGCTACAAAATGAGCTGCATTCAGGTAATACACCATCAGGAATGTGTTAGAATCATTCAAGGCAGCCTTGGAAGGTCCTTCTCAAGGGTCTTCCTTCCGGCATGTTATGCTCGCTTCCTGCAGAGCCTGAATAAGTGTAAGCGGGGGTTTTCGGAGCCAGATGGGGACGCCCAGGCCTGAAGTGGACAGAAACCTTGCCCTCATTACGTTTTTTGTGTGATTGTGACGGTCAAGAGTTCATGTGTCGGTTGTCCGTTTGGCCGCAGGCCGGCTCATCACGCAGTCAGCGGCAGTCCGGGAGGCAGGAAGACGGGCAAGGAGAGCCAGCCGAGCTACCAGCAGCTGAGCTGGCAGGAGAGAGGAGGTCCGGGCAGGGACCACTCCACCCTGATGGAGCTCCAAATGAACAAGGTCAGGAGAATCTCAAAAAAACCCAGCAACCCCCCCCAAAAAACCCCTCAAATGTGACCCCCAAATGTACTTCATAATGAGGATTCTTGTTCAAATTTGTGTTTCCCACCACTGCAAAGAGTACGGTACCTTATTAGGTTTTCAATGACATCAAAAGTTATGACGCACGAAATACGACGAGCCAACGCGCATCAGGGAAACCAGTTTTGGTGAAAATCCAGCATCCAGTGTTTGATTTCACGTTGAGACGGACAAGCCCTCGTTCAAGTACATTCTCCTTCGTGGAAAATCCTACTATATCTATAATGGCAAATGTTCTTGTTTTATTCGGATGGCGGCGTTGTCAGGTGCGATTCCAGCATACCCAGTACCCAGAGGATGCCCGCCAACGCTCCCGTCAGATCCTGCTAGTCAGCGACATCGAGGTGCGGGACCGTCTGGCCAACTCCCTCATCAACAAGTTCCTGTATCTCTACTCCTCGGAGGCCCGGCCCAGGAGGAACCACGCCAACATGGTGAGCAAGCCGGGGGGGGGGGGGGGGGAAGAGAGAGAGAAGGGAGGGCCTCGTGCGAAGCCTGCGTTGACGTCGTGTATGATCTCCACTTTGCAAACCTGTGCCAGTCCTCTTCTTAGCTGCTGCTCAAAAGCAAAAGAGATTTTTAACGGCCTATACAACATCGGTAAAGGTCTAAAGATTGCCGCAGTTTGTGTGTTAAACCATGAAACATTCCAAAAAAGCAATCCTTCGAAGGTTTTAGCTGAAACGGTAATCTGAGAAAGTAGAAAACGGCAAAAGTCACGTTTTTTGCACCGTTTTGTAGTGTAAGAAATGGTTTATTACTCGCGAGTAATAAGGTATTTGTTGATGTTTGAGTGAAGATTTCTCGGGAAGTACAGCATCGCAGACCGTAAGATTTCAACAGGAGGATTCTATCTTGACCATCTACAAGCTGTGTAAATTAGTAGGAAATATGTGGATATCGATGTTTTCCCATCTTCCCAATGTTGTATTGGGCCTTTAAAAACATGGTTGAATGCAAGGTCTTCTTAACCCCTGCATCCCCATCATACTTGAGCAGCGTGATGGAGGTACATGTACCCTTAACCCTAACGCTTTGCATCTCCCGCACAGGACACACACTGTATACCGCAATTTACCACAGTGCCCACAGGGGTGCAGGCTCACATACCACAGGTCACCACAAAAACCCCGCTGTGGAATGTCGTGGTGTATGGCCCTTATCCTCCCACAGGAAAAACCATGTGTGGTTAATTGTGGTTTCAATGCTGGTTAGGGTTAATAAATGAGTCTGAAATCATCCTACATTGTAAGACTGGTAACAGATTGTGCTCAGAAAACCACTTGGTCAAGGATGGGTATGATCTCTAGTTTTAGAGTACAGTACCTCTGCTACCCCAATACTCATACCTTTTGCGAGAGAAATATACAAAAATGTTGCAAACTGCTTATTCAATATTGATTTCAATGACCAAAGTACTGATCTACCGTATGTCCGCTGACTATGCCCACTGCACATGTGGTCTGGTCGTTTGCAGGTGTTGGTTAAAGCGCTACATATCCGTCCAGACCCTGATCTGATGGCTGAGGAGTGCTGTCTCCGTGTCTCTTTGCAGCCTCTCAGACTCAACATAGATCAGGTGAGATGAACATCTATCTGAATGGAATCAGCCTCCATCCCTGTCCTGTCATGTCCTGTTCTGTGCTATCTTGTCCTGTCCCATCCCTTCCTATGCTTTATGTTCTGTCATGTTCTGTCCTGTCCCATCCCATCCCATCCCATGATCCTTCCTGTGCTATCCTGTCCTGTCCCATCCCATCCCATCCCATCTCATCCTGTGCTATCCTGTCCTGTCCTATCCCATCCCATCCCATCCCATCCCATCCCATCCCATGATCCTTCCTGTGCTATCCTGTCCTGTCCTATCCCATCCCATCCCATCCCATCCTGTGCTATCCCGTCCTGTCCTATCCCATCCCATCCCATCTCATCCTGTGCTATCCTGTCCTGTCCTATCCCATCCCATCCCATCCTGTGCTATCCTGTCCTGTCTTGTCCCATCCCATCCCATCTCATCCTGTGCTATCCTGTCCTGTCTTGTCCCATCCCATCCCATCTCATCCTGTGCTATCCTGTCCCGTCCTATCCCATCCCATCCCATTCTGTGCTATCCTGTCCTGTCCCGTCCTATCCCATCCCATCCCATGCTATCCTGTCCTGTCCCGTCCTATCTCATCCCATCCCATTCTGTGCTATCCTGTCCCATCCTATCCCATCCCATCCCATCCTGTGCTATCCTGTCCCGTCCCATCCCATCCCATCCCATTCTGTGCTATCCTGTCCTGTCCCGTCCTATCCCATCCCATCCCATTCTGTGCTATCCTGTCCTGTCCCGTCCTATCCCATCCCATCCCATCCTGTGCTATCCTGTCCTGTCTTGTCCCATCCCATCCCATCCCATCCTGTGCTATCCTGTCCCGTCCTATCCCATTCCATCCCATCATGTGCTATCCTGTCCTGTCTTGTCCCATCCCATCCCATCTCATCCTGTGCTATCCTGTCCTGTCCTATCCCATCCCATCCCATCCCATCCCATCCTGTGCTATCCTGTCCCGTCCTGTCCCATCCCATGCCACCCCATCCTGTGCTATCCTGTCTTGTCCCATCCCATGCCATCCCATCCTGTGCTATGCTGTCCTGTCTTGTCCCATCCCATCCCATCCCATCCCATCCCATCCGGTGCTATCCTGTCCCGTCCTATCCCACCCCATCCCATCCCATCCCATCCTGTGCTATCCTGTCCTGTCTTGTCCCATCCCATCCCATCCCATCCCATCCCATCCGGTGCTATCCTGTCCCGTCCTATCCCACCCCATCCCATCCCATCCTGTGCTATCCTGTGCTATCCTGTCCTGTCCCAACCCATCCCATCCCATCCCATCCTGTGCTATCCTGTCCCGTCCTATCCCAGCCCATCCCATCCCATCTCATCCTGTGCTATCCTGTGCTATCCTGTCCTGTCCCACCCCATCCCATCCCATCCTGTGCTATCTTGTCCTGTCCCATCCCACCCCTTCCTGTCCTTCCTGTTCTGTCTTGTGCTGCCCAGTCCTGTCACATTCTATTCTGTGATATCTTGTCCTGTCCCATCCCTTCCTATTTTTTATGTCCTGTCCTGTCCTGTCCTGTCCTGTCCTGTCCTGTCCTGTCCTGTCCTGTCCTGTCCTGTGTGTTTTGCCTTTGGTTTCATGGAGAATACATCTGTATTGTTGGTTTGTTTCATATCTCATTTTTTTTCTCTCTCTCTTTACTCAGGACTCACTGTTCTTCCTTCATGACTTTTTCTTCAAAGTGTCATTGGATGCCAGCAAGGTGCCTATAATTGGTAAGGAGTGGCCAGCATTTCTTTCCACCAAACATATCCCCCCCCCCTTCCTCCCAAATGAGTCGTTATTTTATAGGAGGAGCCATAAGATCTCTTGAAACAGCCTGGCTTTGTTTCAGCGTTAATGTTGTGCCCCGATCGGATTTTCTTGAACAGAAACCAAAGAGCCGCCAGCCCACTATGCAGCGCCGAGTCCCGGCCGGACTCAGCAGGGCACGCCCCCCTCCAGGCCGGACGCCGCCGGCGGCAGCGGCCCTGCAGCGGACTCCGTGGAGCAGTGGCTGGCCGACGGGATGGAGGAAGGGCCGGCCCAGGGTCGGGGCCCGGCGGGGGAGCCGACCGGCGCCGGCCTGGCCGCCGATGGGGCCGCCAGGCAGTCGGCCCCCAGGCCCAGGCCAGGGCTGCGCTCCACACCGAGCCTGGTGGCGACGGAGGCCAACCCCAAAGGTGCTGACACGCCAGTCTTCTTCAGGTGGGCGCCAAAATCTTCAGCCTTTAACTTGGGGGGGGGGGGGGCCTGTTGCTAACCACTTCACGCTGGGCCATTTTCCAGTGCCCCTGACCATCGCTACGGGAGTGATTTAACAATGAGGCATTTTCAAAACGCTAATCAATCGGGAGCAATGTCTGTCAAACAGATGTAGCAAGTGCGGCTGTGAAGTCAAGAAAGTCTTCTCCACCTTTGTGAAGAACTCATCGGGCTCTGTAACTTTGTAATCTTTTTTATCTTTCAAACAAACAAAGGAAAAACTGACTGGGAACTTCTGAACAAATTGAGAAATTGGCAAAGAAAACTTTGACCGGACCGGAGACCTCTGGATTAACATACCTGGATTACTGACTGGGAACTTTTGAACAAATTGAGAAATTGGCCAAGAAAACTTTGACTGGACCAAGACTTGAACCCGAGACCTCTGGACTAACGTGCCAGTGCTCTTCCATCTGAGCTATCCAGCCCTTAGATGGTGGCCTTCCCAAATAGTCAACTAGTCTTTGGAAGAGAACTGGTACATTAATCCAGAGCTCTCAGGTTCAAATCCCGGTCCAGTCCAAGTTTTTTCTTTGCCAATTTTTCACTGGGAACAATATCTATGAAATCAATAAGAGTATACCATCTGTACATGTTTGTCAAACCTGGCACAAATTGGGACGTCAGTTTGGATTTTGTCAAGGTACGGCATTATCTGACTGACTCTAGTGCCTGTTGTGTGTAGTCAATGGACCATAGTGCAACAGTGCGTGCATAGTGTGTCAAAGTAGCCCTTGTAGTGAATCCGATTTCTTAAAGAAGTTAATTACACAACAAAACAAACAAAATTTTACTGGCTTGGGGCTGATGGGTCACCTATCGTACCTTGTTACATTGTTTCCCCACAATCTGTATCACTGGTAATACTTTGGATCTTTGAATAGAACTACTGAATCTTTTTTGCTCATACAATGCATTCTTCTTGTCAGCAACTTTGAACTGTGAATGGATACTGTTTGACAGCCACCATTACCTTACCTTCAGAATTGAAATCTAGAAATCCACAAGGTTCCCAAACCCAGTGGTTATTCGACCCATTTTCCAAAGCTGTCAGTCCGCTCTCTTCCTGATGGTTGAGTTGTTTCCAATCCTTCCAGGTCTTTTGTGTTCTCTCCTGATGTCCCCATCAAGCTGGACTACGAAGGCAAGCGGGTGGACATGGAGCAGGTGAGGCCAAAGGACTCTGTCAAGTCTGCCAATCTAGAGGCTGACCTTTTTTTTTGGATATACGAGATACCCTCTGTCAAGCCCTTACAGTACTTCGCATGATCAATTGGTTTCATGATATGATCATGAATTGTCTCTGGTGAGTCTAACCGCTTCACGCCTGGACCTTCGAATTCGGAGCAAAGGTGGTGGTGCATGGGCCAGGACCTCTGAATCTGGGCATCACTATTGTCCAAGTTCTAAACAAAGACTCTTTTCAACCACATAACGATATGAAGCGCGACATAAGCCATGCAGATGTCCTATTGTGCCAATGTTTTGAGTGTTTCTTGTTTCCCCTTTGAGCAAGCTTTCTTTATTAACCACTTCGCGCCGGGGGGTTTTTCAGCGCCGATGACCGCCATGCGGGGGTTTTTGAACAATGCATCATTTTAAAATCTCGCTAAAACAATCGGAACAATATATTTCTGCGAAATAAATCGATAAGGGTACACTATGGGTACAAGAGAGTAAAACCTGGCACAATTTGGACGTCGTTGTGGCTTTTGTCAAGAGATTATCCGTTCAAGGGCCCATTGTGCATCGTCAATGGACCGTAACCGACTTGTGTGTGTGTGCGGGTACGGTGCTGTCAATCCCAGACCGCAGACTCCAGCCTCCACTCCAGGCAGTCAAATCTTTGAGTTGGTCGGCCACAACTGAGCGTACAGATTACGGTAAAGAATGTGGGGGGAATTCCAATGCTAGACAGACAACCGTTGGGCTGTGTGGCATGCAAAGACAATGTCCCCCACGTGCTTTCAGCTGCAGCGCGGTATCCCTCGATCCTCCACAGTAAAAGTCCCACAATTGCACAATTACTGCTGCTAATCTAGCAATTTATGTGGCAACTTGCGTCAAAAAGGGTCTTTGTACTGATTCGTATTGCTTTGTTCTAAGCTGAAAAGAGTCTTTGTTTAGAATGTGGACAATAGTGGTGCCCGGATTCGGAGGTCCCGTCGCGAAGTGGTTAAAGAAAGACTGCGTGGTTGTCATGGCCATTGAAAAGTGGCCCAGTGCCAGGTGGCTGTGTGCACTGTGTGATAAGCCTTTGCCTCGGCCTTCCAGTCGTATGATGACTAATTTCTTTGGTGCAGGGGACTTTGCTTGGGCTTCTGATAGGACTGGGACAGTTGAACCACTCGGAGCTGACCCTCAAGAGACTTCACAATCGACACGGGTGAGCAGAAAGGAGAACCTCGACCGAAGATGTGTAGAGATAGCTCAACCCTACGCAAACCCCTGGCCTTTCCTTTCTTCTCACCCTACCAGCTATCTCCCTTGTCCTCTTGTCATCCATGTCCCTGTTACTCTCCCCTTTCCTACAGTATTTATTTTGTCCCTGTCATTCTGCCTTTGAGAGAGGTCCCGCCAGGATCGAAATGTCGGGCCCTCCTAATCTTTGATAGAGATAGCTGTGTTAGTCTACCTGATGGATTAGAACAGCTTCAATTGTCGTCATTCATAGTCCCAGTATTCAGTAATGCAGTGAGATCTCTCCCACTCTGACGTCCACATTGTTTGATTTAACTCACATGTACACATATTGTTAGGGCCGTTTCCGCTACACCAAATAAACATGATTATTTGATTCACAATTTGAATTGCGATTCAAACTCCACTTTTGTGCGTGTGTGGACACAATAAATGCGATTATTGGTATTTGAATCACGATTTGAACTCCACTAAGAGTGAGGCTTTTTCAAAAAATAAAATCACGTTTATTTGTTAATCCCACAATGCACCGCTCACACTCTGATTGACAGGAAGTGCCTTGCTTGTTTATATTATGTCTCCCTGCGTTGGCCACCCTTAAGGGCAAACCCACCATTGACCACAAATCGGCTTGCGATGTTTTGGCCCAAAACCAAAAAAGCTTTTTGAATGCGATTTATGACGCAATTATTTTCGTAGTTGGATTGGCCCGATTGTGTACTCTTATTGACTCAATTCACAAGGGTCTATTGTTCTCGATTTTTGGGCATATTTATATATTGGCGCCCCCTCCACCCCACCAAGCTAGTCTGGCAGTCATGGACACTGGAAAGTGGTTCATGGATATGATATTTTGCTCGGGAAGGTTTTTGTACCGACTGAATCTTCGCGGAATCTTTGCCCGCAGGCTCCTGGGAGTGGACAAGCTGATTCTGTACATTGTGAACGAGTGGGCCCAGGACATCAAGAAGACGCAACTGCCCAGTCTACTGGGAGGCGTGGGACCAATGCACTCCCTGGTCCAGCTGGGTACGTACATGTATATGAAATTATCCCAGTCCCACTAAAGCCCTGTCTGCACTGGATTTTTTTTTTTTTTGGGGGGGGGGAACTCACCGAGCGAATGGGTAACTTGACCATTTTAAGTCCAGTGCGGACAGCCCAGGAAGTTTTCCTCCCTGGTAACTTACCCGGCTCCAATGGTTAAGTTAACTGACTGACTTCTTCCCAGTTACATTGATCAGGTGTCGATTTCACCAAACTCGTCATCACTTACGATTAATCGCAAAGCAATGAGCAATGCACCAAAACCATACGGCCTTTCACAACTTACGATGGGGTATTCCATCGTAAGTTGGGATCATGATGCATCGTAAGGCTTTGTGAAATCCTCCCCTGGTCAGTTTAACCGAGTCGAAAAATCGTAAGGCAAAGTGTAAAGTTTGTTTTATTGTCATATAAGTGTATGTGAAGATTAACACCAGTTTTTGTTAATAAGGGGGTAAAATCACATTAGTTTTTACTTTCCGTTTAAGTCGGTCATTAAAGCCCCTTCACAACAATGGTCCAGGTCAAAGAATAGCATCCACACATTGTCTGATCCAACATATGTATGGAATAGCACACCTGTGAACATTTCAGCTCAATCCGCCATCGAGTCTCGAGAAAATCGTGAAAACCGCTTCGTTTTTTTCACGAAAATGCAGCATTCAACACCGTACTATTCCGAAAAATAGTTTAGATCTCGGTGAGACGTAAACTATTTCTTTTACTCAGGATAAATAGGTTTGCGGAGACACCATGTGAATTCTCTTTTGTGAGTAAGTGTGGTTCTGAAAAGAACCGGAGGAACTCGACGTTTCGAACAGTATACTCTACTCGTCTTCTTTTACTCATTTCTCCCAAAATAAAACATTTCAGTTAGGCAGAAATATTTCAGTGAGAGGTTTCTACTATAACCATCTTGAAACTGCATAAGTTTCATGTAAATCCTTGAACATTCCGTTTTTCGATCTTACCATATGTTGTGTAGGGCCTTTGAATGTTCATTAAAGGGCCAAGCTGAGTTTCAGTGTATTTGATACAGACAACAATAAACATTCTGTTCATTCTGTTTTGGACCTCTGTGCGTGGTTTCCTTTCCGCACGCAGTGCAGGGACTGGTGGACTTGGTGCGCCTGCCCGTGGAGCAGTACCGCAAGGACGGACGCCTGATGAGGGGCTTCCAGCGAGGGGCCAGCTCCTTCGGCACGTCCACGGCCATGGCCGCGGTGGAGCTGACCAACCGCATGGTCAGACTCCTGCAGGTACGTCGGTACGGCGAGCCGCCACGGTCAGCCCAAAGTCTGAAGGTCCCGAACAGGTCGCGCGGTGGGTGATAAGATTGGAAGGTTTGATTGGTGGGGGACGCACATTGTACAAAGTGAAATGTTTGCAGTGACACCGTGTGCATCATCTCTTACACTTACAGTGGCCAGCGGTCGATTTCGCCAAACTCGTCGTAACTTGCAATCAATTGTGAGACTATGAGCAATGCACAGAGACCATAGGACCTATCGTAATTTATACTGGGTTGTCCGTCGTAAGTTGAGTTACGATGCAATTTAGGTCTTTGTGAAATCCAGCCCTGGCCTGATTATGCGTGCCCGTCTGTAAACGGACTTCACTGAAAGAAATTTGCCAATTTGACAGCCTACAGGGCCCGGGCCCATAAAGTGTAGGTGAACGGCACGCCTACAAATGTAGTCCAGTTTTTTTTTTATGGTAGGGCATAGTGATAGGGTAACCAACTCCATGACCACCAAATGAATCTTGTTTTGGGTTTTTATGCCATTACTTTTGCTCCATGTTTTAATTCCTATTTTTGCAACTTGTATCAAGCATAATGCTTAGGGCTGTGTTTCATCTGTAGTAATGTTTTCATCTGGTCCACGAATCCAAGTTAAAAAGGAAATTTTCACCCCTTTTTCACGGTTTAGATGTTCATAGTGTGAGTAATTAGAAAAATGATCGTAGCGACCTTCCTTTGCCCTTCTGAAAGGTACCCAGCGATGTGTATTTAGGAGGCATCAACATTTGAACCTCTCATTACCTCGTCTTCCTCCGACACTGTATCCCCTCATTCTTGTGTTCTTCTTTTCAGACTGCAGCTGAGACTGCCTATGACATGGTGTCTCCCGGTCCCAGCGTCTCCAACCGCGCCATCGCCTACGGACCCTTTGGCCAGTCCCGGCTAGCCAGACAGCCGACAGACTTCAGAGAAGGCATGGCCAACGCCTTCAATGTGGTCCGAGAGGTACAGGCAATGCCACAGTGTCACCCCCCAGCACACCCCCTCCCGGCTCCCCCCCCCCTCCCGAAAAAAAAGTTGGTTCGGAGCAGTTTAGACCTTGTTGAAATTGGGAAGAAGATGAATGATACCATACATACATAACCACATATCTGACCATAAACCACATACACCACCCTGTATCTAACCATACACTGTATATACAACCATAGATATAACCACATATCTAACCATACACTGTAGATACAACCATAGATATAACCACATATATAACCATACACTGTAGATACAACCAGATATAAGCACATATATAACCATACACTGTAGATACAACCATAGATATAACCACATATATAACCATACACTGTAGATACAACCAGAGATATAACCACATATATAACCATACACTGTAGATACAACCAGAGATATAACCATACACTGTAGATACAACCATAGATATAACCATACACTGTACATACAACCATAGATATAACCATGGATATAACCATGGATATAACCATACGGTAGATATAACCATAGATATAATAATTACCCTTGATGGAACCTTAGGGAGACCCATAGGGTTGTGCACAAATTCTCACAAACTTTACGTCCCTATTTCTAAACATCCTCCAATTCACACTGTTATTTCCAGAGCATTCTCCAGCTACTATAAAAATATGGACAATAATAATATGTTTTCATAAGGTAGTTGGGACATTAAGGGGACAGTGAAATGTCTCCCTAATGTTGAGTGTCTCCCTAAGGTACCATTGATGACAACAGTGTGTCTCAAAGGTCCTATTTAGGCTAATAACCATAGATATCTATGATGCAATGCAGTACCCGACGCTGTACAATATTCAAATCCGCCACATGACTTTGACCAGCTCGATGGTCAAGTGGCTAAGACGTCTGCACTAGAAAGCGGATGTCACATTTGTATGTCGCATAACTTACGCAACTTTTCCTGAAATAAGCTGCAGGCCCTCTAACTTTTAAGATTTGTATATTGCAGGTCATTTGAGTCTGTGAGCAGTTTGCAACAGCGTTTTTGTATTGACTTCCCGTCTATCTATTTAGGGACTGGAGGATGCGGCCATTGCTATTGTGCAGGTGGCCAGGGAAGAGCACGAGCACAAGGGCGTGTCGGGCGCGGTGGGTGGGATCCTGAGGCAGCTCCCGCCCACCGTCATCCGGCCACTCATCCTGGCCTCCGAGGCCACCTCCTCGGTGCTGGGCGGGGTCCGCAACCAGATGCTGCCCGACGCCCGGCGGGACGACGCCCAGAAGTGGGCCTCGGAGCGGGGCAAGGCCCAGCCGTCCCCGGGAGTGCAGCAGCAGCAGCAGCAGGCCACACCGCCGCTCCCACCACCACCCGCCACCCAGGCCAAGAAGTAGAAGCAGGGAGAGCTGGCCAAGCACCTCGAAGGAGGAGAAGGCGCTGACAGAGAACTGACTGAGACAAGACCGCACAGCAATCGACCACGCACAACACAAAAACACTATTGGCAAAATGCAAGTGCAGATTAATTGTGCGTACTTAATTGTCAATTAACGTGAATAAACATACGGATGTCCTTTGACAAAGGAAGATTATCTCCCTCGATATTCAACTACACTGGACACAAAAACACCCTATTGGCAAAATGCAAGTGCATATAATTGTGCATACCTAATGGTCGAATAACGTTTAAAAGAATACAAAGACAAAGAAATATTATCTCCCTCAATATGGTCTGTAATGAGATTTGAAGGAATTTGAAGGAAGGAGATTTGAAAGAGAATCCGTCATCTTGAAGAAAATGTAACAGTTGAATGCAGCTGTAGTTCAAAAATGACATCTATGTTATGCAGATACTGGTAACACATATGTATCCCAATTATTATAGGAAGGTTTGCGGTGATACCATGTATCAGGTCTCTTAAAGAAGAGTGGTAACTCAACATTTCGACCAGTATGCTCTGGCCATCTTCAGGAGAATGTCTTGGACTCGTTGGTGGAACTCCTTAACCTTTCTATATTGATTCACCCACCATGCAAATCCTTAAGTCTTATTTATCCCAATTATGCTTTGCTTAAAGGTGTCATCTCTGCCAGGTAACTTTGGACAACGATACTCAGAAATAGTCCTGTTGTATGATAATGTATTTGAAGTAGAATTTAAAATACCGGGAGCAAATACTGGCCCTTGTAAAAACGATGATATACTAATGATAGTTTGTTTTAATCAGAATGGAGAACGGGATGTGGTGCAATAATAAGCTGGCCAAAGAATGATTTGAAGTGGTCTTTTTCAAAACCACCGGTTTGGTGTTGTACTGCTGCAGCATTCTAAATCACAGCTGTTATGGGGTTTTCCTGTTTACCGAGAATCAGTCAGCAAACCCTTTCAAGATGCCTGTAAGTTGAGACGCGGCCACTTTTGAAAGTGGAGTTCAAGCCGAACCCAACGTCAAAGCGGTGGTTTTCAGGAGAGCTGCATAAAACGAATGGGAGACCAGGCTTCAGTGCTGAGGGACAAGCAAGTAAAAGCTTGACGATGTGCTGTAACTGCCAGTAAAATAAAACCCGTCGGAGGGTTGCAAAGGTTACTGCAGAAGATTGAGGTCAAACAAACAAAGGAAAAACTGACTGGGAACTTCTGAACAAATTGAAAAATTGGCCAAGAAAACTTTGACCGGACCGGAGACCTCTGGATTAACATACCTGGATTACTGACTGGGAACTTTTGAACAAATTGAAAAATTGGCCAAGAAAACTTTGACCGGACCGGAGACCTCTGGATTAACATACCTGGATTACTGACTGGGAACTTTTGAACAAATTGAAAAATTGGCCAAGAAAACTTTAAATTGGACCGGGACTTGAACTCGAGACCTCTAGATTAACATACCGGTACTCGTGCTCTTCCATCGGAGCTATCCAGCCTTTAGATGGAGGCCTTACCAAATTGTCAACTAGTGTAGTCTTTGCTGGGGTTGGGGCGCCAGTCACAAGCAAATTCAACCATGCTGTTTATCTCTAGGGATCACCCCCCCCCACACTTTAATTCAGATGCAAACAACCACTATTTGTAAACCTGGCTACAGCAGAAGATTGAGGTCAATAAATTGCATGTTGTGTCAGCCCTTATGGCAGGCGTGCGCTGTGGCCTATCCCCGGACACGATTTTTAGTTTTCACAAATCGATAGTGGAATTCCGGAAGGTTGGAAGATATGTCGATTATGGTTTGATCATGGTTTGATCTAGTGTGGCTGGAGCATTTTAAGGGAACTCGCTCAAGTTTTTTTTTTTCACTGTATAGAGAGTCCTCCAACATATGGCAACAAATGCAGTGTAATCGTTGATGGGTGGTAGGCACAGATTCCGAAGAGGATTTATCATCGGCTTATTCATTGGCCGTTTGATTTTCGTTTCATGTCCGGGATCACATGTCATACTTAGAAATGAGCTTTGCCTTGTCTGGCCAATTCCCATGAAACAAAATCCCTACCCCTGCCCTTCCCTTTGGTCACCCTGTGCTCTTTGTTATCCGTGTCCATATCACTCTCCCATCCCTATTGATTTTGTCGGGCTTGATTCTTTTTTTTCTGTTTCTTTTTTAAAGTTGTGAATAATTTAGGAGCAATGGGTCTACGCACTGTATAGAATGAACCGCCTTGAATCAAACATGCGCACTGTATGTGGTCCATATTAAATTTGTCCACAGGGATATAGTCGCGTGTAGTGGCTTATATCCTGCAATATACTCTGCATGTATAACCATGAAATAAACTCAGATGCTGTTTATGCAATTATGTGTCATGCTGTTTATGTACGTGAAGTGTAACGTATAATAGCTATAGATTGACTACACACATTTTAGACAGTACTGTGCGTTGCTCCCAAAACGGTGGCCGAAAAGCCAGCGTGCATTAAGACCATTAAAACCTAATTATACAGGTACATATTCACCATCTCTCCATTATTATTATTTTCTATTGCTGTACATAACCTTAATAATCCAGTAACTCATAGCATATCGATGATAATTTTCGAATAATCAGTGTTGATTGAAGCTTGGGATGACAGAGCAAGGTCATACTTGTTATTTGCAACTTAACGAAGGAAATCGGAGCTTGCTTTGGCAACCTGTGGTGAGACAAGCTTAATTTCCTTTCTTGTATTGGTCACCTCTGTCAGGGGCCGGCTACTTTCGCCTTGCATAGTTTGCGACGTGCCACCAGCCCCATTTCTATAATGTTCTGTTGATCAAATAGAATGGAAATCTAAACAAAATGTGTGCTACATAAATGCCAACTGAAACCCAGTAAAGAGCAATAAAATGAACTTATGATCAAGTGATTGACATTTTGTCCCAAATGACTCTTACCTGACCATAGCCCCGTGTTCTGATAGAACGCAGTATGTAATAAACCACACGGTATGATAACATATTCTGCTTTAAAGCCCCTACACAACATTGGTAAGATCGAAAAACAGAAATGTTCACAGATTTACATGAAACTTATACAGTTTGAAGATGGTTATAGTAGAAACCTCGCACTGATATATATCTGCCTAATAATTATGTTGTATTATGGGAGGAGTACAAGAAATCGTTTACGTCTCACCGATATCTAAATTATTTTTCGGAACAGTACGGCATTAAATGCTGCATTTTCGCGAATCAAATGAAGCGGTTTTCACGACTTTCTCGAGACTCGGTTGGCGGATTGAGCTGAAATTTTCCCAGGTGTGCTATTTCATGCATATGTTGGATCATACAACGTATGGATGCTATTCTTTGACCTCGACCAATGTTGAGTAGGGGCTTTAATGGGCGTTACCGGCAAATCAAACTAAATCAAACTAAATCAAACTATACACCAGCGGTGTAATGACATTCAGATAGCTGAACGCTGCACTCAAAAAACCCAAAGCGAGTGGGCCCTGATCCCGTCATCTAGCTCACGCTAACTAAATGTGCGGGTTATAGAGGCTGTGAGTCAGATGCGATGATGACATTAATTAGCCTGATTAACGCAATCAATACAACTCTTTCAGAGTAATGGATATTTCCAATTATCGACGTCGGAATGTTACAGTTCAGTAAGAAATTAATGTTAAATCTTTAAGTTCCAGAAATGGGGTCTATGCGGAGACGGAATTCCTCTCACACTTGAAGAACCGCTTGGAAAACTATGCTCATGTATACATGTACTAGGGAGGCCTACTTTCAATAGACTGTTTTTATGCCATCACCTGACTTATATAGTGGGTATATATTATTTTTGGCATCTCATCTGGTGCAGAACAGGAGGGGAAATGAGCACAGAGCAGCAATGGAAATTTACAAAGAAGAATGTGGACAATACAGTAGTCTTCTTTGCTCATTTCCACTCCTGTTCTGCACCAAATGAGATGCAAAAATACCCACTAGAACTGTGGTCGCGCATACATCAGGCTATTGTTATTAAGGGTTGTAACCAGAGCCATGCAGTCAGTGTAAGTAAATAAAGTAAGTAAATCTCGGTTGGTTACAATATTTTCGCAAGTAATGAGCACCGTACCAGAGGTCAGAATATTGTTACTGAATTTGTCTATCAAACATCGATCAATGACGGTATTTTGTATGAACATTTGCGCGAAATTAAATTCAAGCTAGACAGTGTGTCCTAATCCTATCTTTCTAGCCTAGCAGATAGGATTAGGACAACCTCTGGTGCTTCTAGCACCTTTCAAAAAAGCACCTAGGCTGTCCGCAATGTTGTACCGAATTAGCATTTGATGAAAACCCCGAGAATTTGAAGATTATTTCAAAGAAAGAAAAGGGGTAGTTTAGCATCCATGTTCACGCGTGATAATGCTACTCGGATATAGTTTTGAGAAACGGCGAGTATTGCTCATTACACGTCCCATGGTGGGAGTCGTTGGTACTGACGTAATACATTTATATATAGGGCTAAATAAGCAAATAAGGCATTATTACAACTCAAGGATGCAAAGTTTTCGTAATTGTATGAAGGCATAATTAGCTTTTCCGCCGCTTCCAGGGAAGCGGAAAAGCTATATCTTTTGTTAGGCTTTTTCTTAGTCTTCTTCTTCTTCTCCCCCAAAGCCCATAGACAATGCACAGGGGTTTTGTAAGCACGACTTTGGTCATTGAACAGACTTGGATTTTTTTCAAACGTGGCAAATGCATAAAGCCCATGCTGAAATTGATCCTAAACACCTTGATGTCATCATGACGTCATCACGTGTCACGTGACCTTGCTTTGAAGGGGCAAATTTCAAAATCCATTAAAAGCAAAAGTGCAAGTTCGTTTGGTTTCAACTTTGCACTGTATCTAAGTTGGGAAAAGGTGTATCCAAAAATTGCCATCGATTGACCGTGACGTCATCTCATGAATATTTATGAGGTCATGAACTTTTCAGATTTTCACATTGAAATGAGCATATTTGGCCAACGGAGCGAGATTTGTTTCATTTTTTCTTTGATATCTATTGGGGACATGGTTTAGAAACACCTTCCGGAGCCAAAATGTCGTTACGCAATCATGACGTCATCAAAATGTGTGATTTTAAAACACATATAAGGCATTGGCCGATCATCTCGAAATTTGGTATGTAGTTAGCTATCGTGCTAGACATTCCAAATCTAAAGTTTGGAACCGAAGGACCATTGTTTATATTTTTTATGAATTTTTGAATACCACACTCGAGTCCCATAGGCTTTGTGCACAAAATATGTACATGCGTTTTGGAGTAGGAATGGGGCTATTCTATGACTTGTTACAAACAGAAGCGGAAAAGCTCTATGCTCTGTTTCACAACAGACATATATTTCTCGTTTTTCATTTGTTACAGTAAATCCTTTCACTTCGTATTTCGGCCTCAAAAAAAAGAGAAGAGATTGATTATATTTCGTGGAACTATATTCGGCAACTGTTTCCCGAAACCAACCCAGAGTTCAGAAGCAATTAGCCAGGGGATTCATTCAGATGAAACCTGCCTTTGATCGTAAAGTCTGCTTTGGCATTGGACCGGCTTTGAACCGCTGAACCGTGCACTGGTTCCCAGTTCCACGACTCCCAGACACCGAATGGCAAATGAAAAAAACAAAACATGAAATATGCAGCGGGTATTATGAATCCCCGAATCCGGGTTCATTTCACGTTTCGCGGGTTTTGTCCTCAATGGCAATAAATCGTGCTGAGCCATCTGTAAAACTTGAATTGGGATTTGACGTCAACCAGTCATTGAACTTCCAGGAAACCAAGGAATTCCATAGTGAACAATTTCCATTGCAGAATACCCCCCCCCCCTACACTACAGCAACCCGACTGAATCCCTATTATTAGTGATTGCGTGTTTCTGAGCGTTATTGTGATGCGTATTATGCCCTGTAAATGCCAGTTGGTTCCAAATTCCTTGTGGAAGTCGTTCATGGGGCTAGCTTTGTCCAAGGCGTTCTCTCCGGTACAGTACGGCTCCGGGCAGAGATCCGGGGCCAAAGGCTTGCAAACCACGGCACAACGGCACTATACCACGCTGGGTGCAAGCTGTACACGGCTCGCAGACCGCTGCCATTATACCACATAACACAATAGCCTGTGTTCGTACCTGTGTACGAGCCTGTAGGCAGCTGTTCTGGCCGCCCTCGAGTAGCAAGGCAAGGCACGACGTAATGCGGACGCAAGTTACGGGCGCGGTATGGTGCATGCACAGCGTGCCTAAGCTATGAGCGAATCAATGGGGCTGCATTTCGCAACGCAAAGCACCATACTACACTTGCTGGGGAGCAAGTTAAAAATCATTTAAAGGAAACCAATTAACATCGTATTTCATTTTAAAAATACATTTATTGGTGTGTATTGAATGTAATTTTAAAGAATTACTGGGTGTGGTGTACGTTATGTGTGGTAATTTGCCGTCCAAAATGGACCCCACCCTCTTTTTGAATTTCGCGGCAACTCCAAAAAAGGGCGCTGTTCGTGACGTACATAAAGGCAGAGCAATCCGGAAAAACCTCTCGATAGTCGGGTCCCGCACATGACGTCTAGGTACGCGTCAAAGCAAGCCGGCTCGAAGTGGTGGCTACGGGGGCTCGAAAACTCACTTGGCCCAGACCACTAATTGCTCTGGTAACCTCGACTTTGGCCGTCCACATCGTTCAACTGAAAACAGATGGAGGTTTTATTACTCCATCCTTGGACGTTTTGCTACATCCAGCTGCAGCCACACACCTTGTCGGCATTTGCACAAAAATGGGGATATTTCTCACCGATAACGTAAAGGAAACTCACTGTGACGCGTACGTGAATGCCGGTGGCCCCCTGCAGCGAGGCAAGTCTCTGCCCTGATTTACGTCATACCCCCCGCGAAGTTCGTGGGGTGAAGTCGTCAAAACTCATGTTCACGAATCATTTCCCCCGTCTTATTCCAGTATAAATGAAAAAACACAACCAGACACATAATATTGAACATCACACGTTATTGATTTAAGAACAAACAATTGCAATCGAAATGCTATTTAAGTAGATGATTATAGGCATTCGGGCAAAAGGAAAGGCGACCGTGCGGGCCAGGGCCACGCTGAAGTTGCAATGATAGAAGGGGGAGCATGGCTCTGAAAGTGAAACGGAGCCGTAGGTCCAGGCCTATTATTCGGCGAAATCCTGCAGAGGCCCACAATTTCCTCGGGGGACTCGGCGGCAATAAATCAAAATGCAGGTCAGAAGGTCACAAAGGACCACATAACGACAGCCGTTGAGGGTGCCAACACATCGTCGCTTTATGAGATCCCTTTTCATCATTTCATTTTCCCTGTACACGTACACACACACGTCATGTACTTACGGCGCGTACATTATTCGCACGGTCTATTCACCCACAGCGCGAGTCAGTCATTCGTATAGTTAAATGACAACGCTCTGAACACTGCTTCTGAAAACCGCGCCGCTGTCGAGAGTTGAGAGTCGAGAGTGCAACGCGGTCAATTTCCACACGACAGTATCACTATCAGTTGAAATATTTATTTACAATGGACCTCAGTCGATGTTGAGAGAAAAACACAACGCCTTCTCTCTCTCTCATCTTAGTCCCAGCCTCTCGAAGAAAAACAATACAGACGTTACCTGTGCTGGTTCGCCCGCATGCAAACAAGCTCTTCAAGGTAATCTGGTAATCTTCATCCGGCATTTAACCAACCGCGAAAGGGCGAAACAACAACTGTTCGGTAACTCGCTTACTTGGCCGATACGCATTTAACTGTTGGGTTGTGTTGGTTGAACGTTTGGGGAGTCAGTCATCAGCTAGCCAGCAAGCAAGCCAGGCCAGGCCAGCCTGTCAGCCAGCCAGCCAGTCAGAGAGCCAGCAATCCAGTCAGTTAGAGCCAGCCTGCCAGCAAGCCATCAAACCAGGCCAGCCAGTCAGAGAGCCAGCGATCCAGTCAGTTAGAGCCAGCCTGCCAGCAAGCCATCAAACCAGTCAAGCAAGTCAGAGAGCCAGCGAGCCAGTCATTTAGCTAGCCAGTTAGCAAGCAAGCCAGGCCTGCCAGTAATTAGCAAGCAAGTCAGGCCAGTCAGTATTTCGCAGCCAGCCAGCCAGCCAGAGAAACAGTAATCCAGTCAGCTAGCCAGCCTGCCAGCAAGCCATCAAACCAGGCCAGCCGCGGCCAGCCAACCAGGCAACCAACCAACCACCCACCCAACCAACCACCAGCCAGCCAACCTACCAGGCAACCAACGAACCAGCCAGCCAGCAAGCCAGCAAGCCAGCTAGCCAACCAGCCAGCCAGCCAGTCAACCAACCAGCCAACCAGCTAGCCAACCAGCCAGCCAATCAACCGGCCATGATCCTACGTAAAGCCATACAGGGGAGCCTGGTGAGGATGGCTTTCCTCTTCCACGGCCTCGCCGGGGTCTTCGTCCTCGTCTACTTCACCCAGGTGCCGCTCTATTTCGTCCTGGGCATGGCCCTCTTCCTCTTCAGTCTGGAGCTTTTCACGACACTGCGCTGCAACGAGAAGGGAGAGTGGCGATGGTGGGTGCTGAACTCAAGGAAGGGATGCTATAACTTCGTGTACTGCGCGCATGTCTGTATCTTTAATCATTCTTCTTTTGAACTGGAGCGGTACAAAGATGTTGCAAACCTGATTGCTAATTCTTTATCTCTCTCCAAGGTCAGACATGCAGTGCCCTGTTGCTGCTGTCATGTGCTGTGGTCTATGATAAAGAATGCGTTGTGCATCCCTGTCAAGGCCCAGATTAGTGACCGATCTCATTGTATAGGGGCCTTCCTCCAAACCCATGGGTTAATGTCCTCTGTCCAGATACTTATTGGACTTCCTCTGCCATGGCGACTGTCAACAGTCCCTCGTGTATAAACTGGTGACTTCCTAATCACATTCCTTCCCCGACGGTCTTCTCCATTACCACGTCACCTGGAAAAATGTAAATCTCAACCGTGATATAATACCGGTACCTTTAGAGATCTTGAGGTTTCGATCCTAGCAGACGCTTATGCCTTGAGGAAAGGTCCTGCTGGGATCTACCTATCCTATCCAACCCTAATGTAATGCCTTCCTTAAAAGGCATTGGGTTCAAATCCCTCTCCAGTCAAAAAGTATCTGCCGTTTTGATTGTTTGAAAAATGTCTTTAGAAAGTCTGTGAAAATTAGCTTTCTTGTCCATTTGTGTTGAAATCTTTTACATGTAATTGTCAAACTTATTCAGTTTCAATTGATGAAAGACGTCCCTGAGGATAGTCGATTCATGTGTAATACAATGTTTGCAACTTGCTGTGCTTTTTTTACTATTTGTTAAATTCTCAGTCAAGATTTTTTTCATTTCATTTCATGCGGCTTATTTGAAAATAGGGACCTATTGTCACGCAGTGCCCATCATTACATGTACTATGCGTACAGTACAAGTTAGTCAAACTAAACAACATAAAATGTCTGTGACAGACCTACAACATAATTGGTGCCTCTACAGAAGGGCTGTGTGAGTCAGTGGGTTAGTTGTATTGTAGTGTGTATGTTCACCAATGAAATAATCATTTGTTTCATTTCTTTAGGACTGAGATGTTAAAGGCCCTACACAACATTGGTCGAGGTCAAAGAATAGCATCCACACGTTGTCTGATCCAACATATGCATTAAATAGCACACCTGTGAAAATTTCAGCTCAATCCGCTTACCGAGTCTCGAGAAAATCGTAAAAACCACTTAATTTGTTTCGCGAAAATGCAGCATTCGATGCTGTACTGTTCCGAAAAATAGTTTAGATCTCGGTGAGACGTAAACGATTTATTTTACTCTTTTCTCAAAAAAATACAGCATTTTAGGCAGAAATATTTCAGGGAGAGGTTTCTACCATAACCATCTTCAAACTGTATAGATTTCATGTAAATCTGTGATCATTTCTGTTATTCGTTCTTAATTACCAATGTTGTGTAGGGTCCTCCATGCAGGTGACACAATGACTAAAGTAAATGTGAGTTATAGCTTTGTCCTGCTTCGCCTTCAGGTTGATCCCAGTCGTGTTTCTCTACATTGCCATGGTGGTGGCCGTGGTCTGGTTCACGGAACTCAGCCTCCTAGAGTTTCGCAGCTCGCTGGTGGCTATGAGCGGCGGCGACTGCCCCGACGAGTTCATCACCATGGAGGCACTGTCCGACGACTGCAAAGACGTCTACGCAGGGGCCGTGCGGGGGGTCACCCAGGAAGAACTGGTTCGTATTATGGCCGTTGTGTCTGAACATTATAATATTCCACGTGCATCCAAAATGTGCGGAGGAACTAATTCGAGCCGATGCACATTTTTACTTGTAAGCAATATTACACCGATGACCATTGGATATTGCACCCCAAAAAACATTCTTTTAGAAATCACGCGCCCCAATATCATAATAATCAAAGTGGAACGTCGCTATCCATAACGGACGCAGATATACCACAAATTCGGCTCTAACGATGATGCCCTTTGGCTCCCGATTTTACGTCCGTGGATATGCGGCCGCAACTGCTATAAAGAACGACCGCTATACCGAACAATTTTCATGGATCCCGGAATGTTCGTTATAGCAACGTTCAACTGAATTATGTCTTTCTAAATTGTATATATTTTGCAAGATGCAACCAATGGTATTTTGTTTATATGCCGCCGAAGTGCTTGTCTATTTTACTCCCTGCCCTCACTCGGTTTCTGTCTTCCAATCTTTCACCCTCCCTCATAATACCTATCCCCTTTCGAGCTCCTTCCATTGTTCTCTCGTTCTATAAATCTCCTTTTCTCCATCTCCATTCCTCTTCCTCATTCCTTATCTATCTCTTTTTCTCCTTCCCTCTTCAATCTTCCTCTCTCTACCCCCTCTATCTATTTGTTGTCCCGTATATACCTCTTTCTCGCCTTCCTCTCTCTTTCTCCAACTCTTGCTGGATTTCTCCTCACTCTCCCTATACTCTCTCTCTATCCCCCCTCTCTCTCTCTCTCTTTCTCTCTCTCTCTCTCTTTCTCTCTCTCTCTCTCACCCTCTCTCCCTCCCCCCCTCTCTCTCTCTCTCTCTCTCTCTCTCTCTCTCTCTCTCTCTCTCTCTCTCTCTCTCTCTCTCTCTCTCTCTCTCTCTCTCTCTCTATCTCTCTCTCTCCCCCTCCACTTCTCTCTCTCTCCCTCTGTATCTCGACCCTTCCCCCACCCCCCTCCCTCCTCCTCTCTTCGCACAGGATAAGTACAATTTTGGCCAGACCTTCTCGACAATCTTCCAGCAGACGTTCATGCTTGTGCTCATCCTGGGCCGCTGGCTCCTGCCTTTGGGGGGCATGACCCGGGAAGAGCTGTCCCAGCTCCTCCTAGTCTACGTTGCCATGGCGGCCGACATGCTGGAGTTCTCCATCGAGACGCTGCGCCTGCGCGAGGTGGCCTGTGAGCGGCCCATCTTCCTCGTCATCCTGGCCGTGTGGAGCTGGTCCCTGCTCCAGTTCGCCTTCGGCCAGGCCGTGTCCCGGAAGCGGTCACAGCGGCTCATCGGACGCGTGGTGAAGCTGACGGACAGCGGCGGGGACAGCGGCGGCGGGGCCGCGACCAAGATCAGCTGCTCCACCTACCTCTGCGGCTCGGAGGTGAGGGCGCTCTTCACTGACGTACTCCTGCAGGACGGGCCCTACCTCATCATCAGGGCCTACCTTATCATCACCTACAGCATTACCAGCAACATCCTCTTGTTCTTCGCGGTAAGGCAAACCTCTCCATATCAACAATCTGGGTTCATGCCTCAACATGAACCCGCTTTATGATGACATTTTTACCCCTGCCTTGGAGCATCATTATCAAACTTTTAAACACCTTTTGCATGTCTGGCTAACAATGCCATTCTCCACACGTTCTAAGACAACGCACATGCCTTATATACTCATCGAGCCAACCTCACATCGAACTCGTAATCATATGCTACCACCTCACCCCTAAATCTTGTAGAAAAAGTCCGGCAAAGCTTCATCAGCTAGCCAGCTTTTAAGCGATGTTACCCTATGTACTATAGCAGTCTCCGCACGATCTACAAGAAACCATCCTCAGACATTTCGTCACAGTAAGGTTTCACAATGAATCCACAGCAACTATATCATTTACCATAGGCCTATTATTATTTGAAGCAGGTTCGAAGGATCGTTAAGTCTTTGGCGGTAGGGCCTACTGCACCGCGGCCCGGCGGTCCACAAAATGTCAATCTCCGCACAATCTCAGACTTTTTATGCCAAAGGCCTTGTATACACTTCCAACAGAATGACCCCCAATAATTGTACGACACTCCATTTTCCCTTGAATGGAGATTCGTGAAACCTTGCTTGGGTCAGCATTCGGCTGAATGCATGTCCCTTATATTACTCGAAGAATGAACCAATAAAGTTTTACCCCTCAACCGTACATTTGGTGAGCTTTTTTGGCTAAAAAATACCCAAAGCCAGTCTTAAAGGCCCAATGCAACATTGGGAAGATCGGAAAACATCGATGTCCACATACAGATTTCCTTCTACTTTACACAGTTTGTAGATGGTCATGGTAGATTCCTTGAGGTTGAAATCTTACGGTCTGGGATGTTGTAGGCATACTTTTCGAGTAATCTTCACTCATCAAACACTGACAGAATTGTATTTATCTGGCGAGATAAAAACTCATTTTTTTGTGCGATTAATTTCGTTGAATGATGTCTCCACAAACGAACCAACGACTTACATTGAAACCTCACGAACACACGCCTCGTACATGTACTGTACATGTTCATGTACAATGTACATTGTACATGTACATGTACATGTACAGTACATGTTCTGTACGTACAGTACAGGCGTGCATGTACAGTACAATAGTCTGTGGTGGTTACGACACGAAAATAATCCGTCGTCCATAGTCAGCTAAAAGCGCATGAGGGCGCTATTTAAAAATCCAACCGAATCCGTTTTCTCTCACGGGTTGGTGCAAAAACGTGACTTTTTCGCCCTTTTCTCCTTTCTCAGATTATCGTTTGAGCTAAAACCGCCACTGTGTTTTTTTTTTTCCGTTTAATGGTTTAACATACAAATTTAGGTAATCTTTCGACCTTTACTGATGTAATATTGGGTATTGTTAAGACTTGTGTTTACCAACAGTCAACCAAGCGAAATAATATTATAAATTATTATGACAGAAATCATTGTAACCACGTGCATGAATGTTTTCCACATGATTGTAGTTGAAGAACCTACTTCAACTTGTGATGCAGTTCTACCGCATAGCGGTGCTGTTGATCGACACTGAGGACGAGGCCAAGCGGCGACGAGGGACCGTTGAGGAGCTGGGGCTGTCCGTGCTGTTCAGCTTGCAGGATATCAGTCAGCAGAACAGGACCTTGTCCTTAACTCCCCCGTCGTTTGAGGGCGACGAAAGAAACGGTCCCCAAAACGTTGCCTTTGAGGAAGAAAATGAAGACGTGGTGTGAATAAAAATGAAGGGGAAGTTATAAATAATGGGTAATTCCATTAAAACCTTTTTTTCTCTTCCAGAAATAATAATTGTCTAAATATTTTTTTTTTAAGTACACTGTACCAGGATTCGATAGGCCTACAGTGTACAACAACCCAAACTGAAACTTTCAGCTATAAAAGAAAGAAAACTGACGATGATTATACGATAAAGTATTTTTTTTATGTTTTTGTCGGTATTAGTAAAAGTCAGTAAAGTTAGTAAGAGTCATGAATGTAGGCTTTCTGCGATTTTTTTTCCCAGTAGGCCTGTATCTGTCGGTATTCTCACTGGCTCGAGTCGGATTCTTTTTTGGTGATAATCACTTTCAATTTCTCGTTAGCATTGTGGTAATTAAATCGTGCTTGGCGGAGCTTATTTGTGACCCGGCACAGCGACATGAGGAATATCCCACCAAAACACTTTTCGAGTAAACAACGCCGAAAGTCAAAGTATCTTCTCAATTCGATTAAAAATTATTATTTTTATTTTTTTGGTATTTTCGGAAAGTTAATGTATTGGAGAAAATTTTGATATCATTTGAAAGATAATGGTACACTTTTTCACATCATTAGAAAATCTCAAAATCTCAAAAGTGGAGGTTATTTCTCATTATAATGTGCCGGGTCACATTTGCACTCTTCGAGCACTTTTCTAGAGTTCTTTCTGATAATAATTATCATGAGATAGGACTATACTATGGTATGCTCTGATTTCTATCTTAAGAAATATTGTCAAAAAAATGTCATTGGTGTCAGAATTATGTTGTGCACATATCAAGCTGTACGTAGGGGCTATGCTGTTTACATTTCAGCTGGAATGAGTCATAATACAATTCTTCTGACGATGCCTATAATTATAATCAAGAAGGGGTCAATGTGCTTGAATATTATTACGAACAATCACTTTGCTCAATATCAGTAGAAATTTGGTTTCGTTGAGTTGGATAACGAAAGAAAATAGGTGTGGCTACACGGTCCAAAGAGTCGCATTCCAATAAGAGCGTAATAAAGGCTCTATTGGCCACACTTCATTCCCTTGCATTGTTAACCAATCAGGCGTGCTAGTATAAGAACGACGGTGCATAGCAAGGCTTGCCCACTTCAGGTCCTTTCTGCTGCCGGGTAACGACATACGTTACGTTCATGTGTCCTCTTGAGTCATTCAACAAAAGTGGAAACTGTTTTTCGTGCGTATGAGCGAAGCGAAGGAGCACGAAATGTGTATAATTTAGCTGGTACATGTATAATAATGTATAGCCAAACAAATTTAAATAAGATAATGATAAACTTTGTATGTTAATATCGAAGGTTTGCGGTAGGCCTAACAGGCTGTGTTTAATTCATGCGAGAGTGACCGTGACTCTTAGAAGCAAGTAGGCCTATATTTTCCCCTACGGTTTTCAATGGGTATAGTTATGCTCATGATGTGTTGAGCAGTGCGGCAAGTTTGGGAACTGTACTTAATTATTGTTGTAAGCATTTAATCACATTTGGAGGTAGAGCTGAAATAACATTATAATTATGCGGTTTGCATACACCCTTTGCTGCGTGTGTGTGTCGCTGCTCTTTCGTATAGCTAGACTGGTTAAATTTGGATCAAATGGGGATGGTGGAATGGTGAACACGTTTGCTTGATGTAGAACGCAGCAAATGAGTACACAATCATGGTGCGAAGGATTATCATGTATTGTAATGTGACCATATACGACCTTTATGACTATTATGGCGTCTTTGGAGGTTAATCAAGTGATTATATTAAGCATTTTAGGAGTGCCTGACGTTTCAATCCCAGCAGGACATTTCTCTGCATTCTGCCTTTGAGAAACGGGTCCTGCTATCGGATCGAAACGTCATGGCCCTCAATTGTTTAAATCCACTTTGGTTATTATTTTTAGTCAGAAATAGGTTGCAATTGTTTTGTATATTACTCAATTGATATATATATTTTTATTGTACAATAAATGATGCTTAAAAAGACAACATTGGATGCGTTAATTTCGCGGACAGCAAAGCAGCTTTGGAAAAAATAACATAAGGGATGGTTTTCCCGGTGGGAGGGGGGGGGGGATTTGCTCCCAAAAATAATATCCATTCGGCTAACGGAACAAAAAATGACATGAGAATAAATTTAGCGCTACAATTTCCAGTAGACCTACCGTCACGGCAACTGATAGACTCCCGCTTAACAATTTATAAAGTGAAATCACTTGTTTTTAAACTATATGGCCCTTGAAAGTTGATTTTGGGCGCACTCAATGAGCTCCCCCAGGTCTCCTTGGTCTACCAAGGCCAGTACGTGTCATTGCAATCATGAAGCCTACCCCTAACGTTTTTGGTCAGAAAGGGGCCATGTATTGGCCTAGTGGTTTTTCCGGTGGGGGGGGGGGGGTGGAGACGTGAAGACTCGGGGCATCCATGTTCGCGGGGGTAACACTGGTCTACGTTTCGTTCCTCAACAAGGAATGATTCTCAAAAATACTACCATCGCGCATGCGCACTGAAGATGGTCTCGCAGTGCCTGCAATGCTGGGACAGTGTACCAGTTTATTCTTTTTCAAGATGGCGTTCGACGAAGCACGAGCCACGGTGACTTCCATGCTGAAAGGCATCGACCGGTGAGTCGTCTCCGAATTGACTCTGTGAAGCTGGAACGAGTGAATTCTGTTGTCATGTTTTGCATGAAAATTGTGAATTTCAATTTAATTTAATTGTAGGAAGAAATGAGAAAATAGGCAGTCAGAATTGGCACCATCTGTCCACCGTCGCAAGGCTTCAGTTCAACTTCAAGTGAAGTTCCATTGCATTGGCATTGCATTGGTTGACGCGTGGTTGACGCACACGATGCACCATGCAGAATGCTGTGTACGCTATTTATTTCCCTAATTAAAAGAAGTGGTACAGTACTAGCTTCATGGTTCAATTTACACTTTGCATGATGTGTATTTAGTATTTACACAGTTAGTCCGAGTAACTTGGATCCGACAAGTCACCCCTTTTTTTAATTGAAATTTGGAATTTGGATGGTTGGTAGTCCGAGTAACTTGGACCCGACAAGTCACCCTTTTTTTATCGAATTTTGAAATTTTGAGTTTCGGGTAACTGTAGGGTCCAAGTCAATCAGTGTCATAACCTCGATTATCTGTACAAACTGGCAAAAACATTTTGACCGAAAAACTACCCGACACAAACCCCCAGATTTACCGCCGAAAACACCCGTATCAGGGTCCTACGTGCCCATTTTTGGATTCAGTGAGAATCAAGGATTCTAATACTGGTCATTTGCTTTACTTACGTTTTGGAAAAAAGGGAAAAAATACCCTCGAGATATACCTTGATCGAGAAGGTGTTTCGCCCGTGCGACAGCCAAAACAAGGCGGCCATCTTTTTTTTCTAAAAATAGCATTCTGACAATTCCGTGTGCGCAGTGGGTCTGCAACCGTTGAGCCCACGACTGTTTCATGAACGGCGCAAGGCACCGCGCTGTACCCAGACCGGGTACCGTAAACAGAACTTTCGGGACTCGTGCCGCCGGCCGTTATAGACCGTGTAACTCTCGTGGTGAAAAAAGGTCACCGTACACTTCCGGGCACCTCCGCGCTGCCTGCTATAGGAGATTAACGCGTGCCCAATTTTTAATGCATTATTACATAATGAAGAAAGACTCTTTGAGTTTCCAACTAAAAACCCAGATTTATGGATTCAGTATATTAAAAATGTAAGAATGAGCAAAAAAAACCTACAAAAAATGAGAATACGGCAGAGAAACATTTGAAGTTACTGCTATGCACCACACACACCGCGTATCGTTGCATGCTTTGCGCCGTTCATGAAACAGTCGTGGGCTCAACGGTTCCAGACCGTTGCAGGTTCGGGAGGGCAGTGTGGACTGTGGGTTGCTCTGCAGTGTTCAGGAAACAGTCACGTGCACACATTCAGACCCAACGTGATTAAACACCACCTTAATTTTTATACAAGTTGGCAAGTTACATTTACATAAACCTTTTTTAGTCCGAGTAACTTGGACCCGACAAGTCACCCTTTTTTATCGAATTTTGAAATTTTGAGTTTCGGGTGACTGTAGGGTCCAAGCCGATCAGTGTCCTAAAGCTGATTATATGTACACACCGCCAAAAACCATTTCGACCGAAAAAAACTACCCGACACAAACCCCCAGATTTACCGCCGAAAACACCCGTATCACCGTCCTACGTGCCCATTTTTGGATTCAGTGAGAATCAAGGATTCTAATACTGGTCATTTGCTTTACTCACGTTTTGGGAAAAAGGCAAAAAATCCCATCAGTTGATCGAGAAGGTGTTTCGTTTCGCCCGTGCGACAGCCAAAACAAGGAGGCGGCCATCTTTTTTCTATAAATAGCATTCTGACAGTTCCGTGTGCGCAGTGTGTCTGCAACCGTTGAGCCCACGACTGTTTCATGAATGTATCGTCGGTCGAAATGGTTTTTGGCGGTGTGTATATATAATCAGCTTTAGGACACTGATCGGCTTGGACCCTACAGTTACCCGAAACTCAAAATTTCAAAATTCGATAAAAAAAGGGTGACTTGTCGGGTCCAAGTTACTCGGACTAAACCTTTTTGACGTTTGCAAAGCATCATGGCCATAGGCATAGATGACAAACTTAAGGTATTTTTATAGCACAACTCCATGGCAAAACGCGTAACTTCGTGAATTGATTATTTTTTGGGGGGTGTGATTGCCGTCGTTCAGTCTCTAAGGGAATATCCATTATCCACTGATTTCTTTGAAACTACCCACCCAACGTTCCGAAAAAAACATATTTTGTTGCTGGTATGTAGACAAAAACTCTGTGAGTTTCATTTCTGAACTCCAGCTGTGTTTTGGAGAAACAAATTCACCAAGTTACATGTACGTGCTTCGCCATAGAGTTGTGTGATAAAAATGCGGCGAGTTTGTCATCTATACCCATAATGCTTTGCAAACATCATAAAGGTTTATTCCTATGCTACTTAATTAAGGAGCAAAGATAATGACTGGATCAGGATTGAATCTTGACCTCCAGTTCAACAATCTGCACTCTTCCATCTGAGCTCTCCAGCCATCAGCGGAAGAAGGCTGTCCAATTAGTCAACTAGTCTTTGCTTGGATGAATTTCTTTTGCTGGAAACAAGTCTGGTCCTCTGGGAATTCCTCCTATTCCTAATATCACAAACTTTCTGAACATTTGTACTCCCTCAGATACAATCCAGAGAATCTGGGAAAGTTGGAGCGCTATGTGGAGATTCAGGCAACAGAGAATAGATATGATTTGGAGGCCAACCTGGCTGTCTTAAAGCTGTAAGTTGAACATGATGTTCAGGGCCGCAGTGATGGTTGTTGTGGCAGGTGTAATCGCAGTGCGTATCGATTGTCTATCCAACCCAGTGTAATACTGCAGAAGAGAGTGTTCATAGTGGGAAATGACGTGAAGGTAAATTGTTTGTTGGCTGATGATGTTAGCAGCTTGACAAAGGCTAGCAATCTGCAGCTAGAACATCAATACCTTCATGCCGACTTTGTGAGCCAACATATGATTTATCTTCACAAACTGTAAGTTACTTAACATTACTATTAAAGTACATCCATAATGTTCTAGGATTTTGCCACTACCTTAATGTGATAGCATGGCAGTGACTCTTAGACTAGTTCATTGACAGTCTGATTCCTTGAAGTAGATATTTATTGTTGAACTTCTCTCACGTGTTTTACATGTACATGTAACATTGAGCTTTATGGACCTATCAGGGCCAGTACTTTGTGGGAGCTTTTAGATGGTATTGAGGGGAATTTGAGGCATGTACATGTACATGCCTATCAACTGTTTGTGTATCAATTGTTTTCATTTACAATGTACCTGATGTCGGATGTCAGAGTTTCCACTGCACATTAAGCTGTGAGGTTGCCTACCTCACTTCACACATTTGATGGGCCACCTCAGATGCTTGTCTTCAAAACTTGCTACCTCAGGGGTCAGAATCACGCTTGGTAAATGTGCACACGAAAAAAGAGCGCCTAGTAGCATGTGCAAAGGACTATCTGATGCTTCCTTGCTGAACGTTTCTACATGGACATGCACATATTACAGTGCTTTAGTCTCATTCTCTATCTCTATCCAATCTGTGGCCCATGGAACCTTAGCATAGCACATCCACAATATTACTCATCTACTGAGAAAATTATCAGTTGCCACCTAAGACTCACAAAATTGCAAGAGAAACCCTGCCTGATGTGGCAAAGAATTGGCGTGCAATGCTTCATGTATGCCTGTCAGTATGCTATCATTTCTGAACCATTTCCGACACAAACATTTATATCTGTATGATTTGAGATAAAATCGCCTATGAATATTACATTTGATTGAATTAATGATTATGTTTAAAATTGAACATCACAGCCATGGACTTATGGCATGCATTATTTGTTTATTTAAAAAAAAAGCTACCTTGCATTATTCAAGCAAAATTGTTAACATTTTCACAACGTTATGTCGAGATTATGTCAACATCAACCAAAGATTATGTCAACATACAACAGCACGAGTGCCCAATGCTTGAGACTCTTGATCTTCCTAACCCTGAATGCTTTTGGCCTCTCAGATACCAGCTGAATCCGGGCACCTTCAAGGTGAGCGTGGCCGCCATGGTGCTCTTGAAAGCACTGACCAACCTCCCGCACACTGACTTCATTCTCTGCAAGTGCCTGATAGATGAGATCCATGTATCCTTGACAACCAAGAAGCCGGTTCACAGTCTTGTCTTCAGTAAACAAGGCATGACATCATCAGTGGCACTCAGTTGTACCAATACTTGACCTTGGCAAGATGAAAAGACCCTTTTCTTTATTGGTTGTATTGATAATACATGTTCGAGGTAATTGCCAAGATTCTCTGTCCCTGCCCTTCCAAATGTGCACACTCTTGCCACACTGTATGATCAATGGCTTCAAGTCCTGACTTGTTATCCTTTCCTTGAAGCAAGTATTGTCATAGTGTATCCTTGATCCCTTTACCACCTTGGTCAGTTAACGTTGATGGTGTTGTACCTGGCTCATAGCACTACCGGTGGCCACATTTTCTGAAACATGATCACATCCTTACGTACATTGCACCACTATTTAGTGTGACAAACACACCTATGGGACATTGTGACAAGCACACTTATGGGACATTAGGCTATTAGCGGTCACCTGATTTGAAGTAATTAAAATTGTGGGCCCACACTTTCAACCATAATAATGACAGGGGCTCTTGTTTTCTACGAGTAGATATTGTTTGCCATCATGAACTCAGCTTGTCCTTCAAAGGCAAGGGTAACCTAGAACTTGCACGTGTCACTGCACACAAAGAACAGCTTGTGTTCATGTTTTCCTGAATGTCTTTGAGCACAGCAACAGGAGCCGCCTCTCAACACCATCATGTACCTGGCCAACCTCCTCGAAACCTGCGAGTTCAAGCGGTTCTGGGTGAGCACACAACATCCGCCAAGAGCAATGGTTGACTAGTGCATTTGAATGACTGACCAAGCCCTCTAATACATTTTTTAACCTCGGCCTGGTTTGGTTCAGCTGAATCATATGTGCTGATTCAGTGCAGGATGGCACCTGGGGCGATGCCACACATTTGGTTTTGGGTCTTTGATGGATTCAATGCTTTTATACCTCAAGGTGGTTGTGTGAACATTTGGCACTGCTGTCCTTTGCTATACATGGCTAAGGTATACTAAAATACGGATTTCATACAGTTTGGTCACCCAGCAAGGGTAGCTGCTGATTTGGGAGGCTGCTGACTAACGTGTCTAAAAGGCTGCACTGTTGGTGCAATCACTGCTATGGTGTGTTGGTATTTTGAAGTGTTGGGATTCCAAACACCTTCCTTCTAATAGATTAATTATCATTGGTCGTGTCGATTTGTATTTTTATGTGTTTATTGGTCACTTTCTGCTTTCAGAGTGAATGCGAGGGTGCAACCAGTACGTTATTTATGGGCATCATAGGCTTCAAGGATTCAATCAGAAAATGTGAGTAAGGAAGTTTTTCAGAGACCCAATCATTAGTCTACTGGTATTTTTGTTGGTTTAGTCCTGTGCCATAAAACAACTTGCGATGCATTCAGGGCTTGAAATATCCACTAGACCGTGGACCGAGTCAAGTGTTTTCTGCGTCGGTCTAGTGCCGAGTGTGACTGCACTGGACCGACCGTCTAGTGATTATTTTCTTGCACCATGAAGAAAATAGCACTCAAATATAACTGTGACTTTCATCTATACAACAGTACAAATAAACAGCATCTTCTCATAATGTTATTCCTTTCACTCTGTGGAAAATTTAGCTTTTATTTCTTATTTATGGCATAGGTCTTGTAAAAATAGTTCAGGTCCAGTAAGAGTCTTTAGTTACTAGACCTGTTGTCTAATACATTTTTTTTCTTCTGAAATTCGAGCCCTGCTGTATGTACGTGTAGTAGGTCCAATGCAAGACTAAATGTAGTTATCAGCCGGCTATGAACTTGGGTGCCACATTCTGCACTTTTGATACCAAGATGGGTCCTTGGGTTCACTGTTTTAGGTGAATAGGTGGGCTGTTAAAATTGGTTGTGGCGCTCTAGATACTATGAAAGTGGACTGCTGCGATTACTTGCAGTACTGTTTGCTTCCAAAGAGACGGCATATAGACTCTGATTTCCTCGTTGTTTTGGTGTAGATATTTGCCACATACTGCGAATCACCTACCAGACCATCGACAAGTGGCAATTGGGCGATCTGCTCGGCTACCTGAGTGACCAGGAACTCAACCACTGGATGAACAAGTATGGCTGGAAACTCCTGGAAGGCAACAAGGTGTTCATCAGCCAACAGGAGGAGAGCATTAAGACCAAGAACATCACCGAGAAGATTAACTTTGAAAGTAAGTTGAATCACACCCTGTTTCAGGCAGTAGCTCCATTGTTGCACCAAGCTGAATGTGCTGCAATCACAGAAGTGTCAAGACACCTCTTCGGTCATATGTCCTCTGTGGAAACAAAGGACTAGATACTGCTATACAGACTTCCATCTCTGTATAAATTATTCTAATTCTGATATGATGGTATATAGTCACTTGCCAAAGCATGGGGCAGCTGTGAATGAAATGTCTTCAGATTCTGTGAAGTGTCCTGATACCCTAACCCTGCTGTCTTAGATGTTATTATGAAGCAGTATATTTTACATGCATATGCAGATTTAGATGATTAGACGATGACTATGAGAAAAAAAACAAAGCATTTGTTATTCTTCTGCAGGTGTAGCTACCGTGATGAAACTTTCCCAGCGAAATACTCAGCCATCCCTGAAACCCCATCAGAAATAAGCATCCTGCTCCCTATCCTTCTTACCACCTGGCAGCAGTGAAGTGGGGTGCTCCATGTGCACTCGAGCTGTGTTAAATTGAACACGAGTCCATCCATTCATGCGAGCCTGTGGTGCGGCAGCATCTTGCATTTAAATCAGGTCCAAAATTGACTGGATGCATGTGACTTTGCTCTGCGCTATCATACACCAGCTTCGGATATTCTGTCCACCCAGGGAGAAAGTCATTGCTTTCACACACCACTCGCAATCCAGATCCTTTGTTCATAGCCAGAGTAGAGCAGCTACAATGCACAGCTTCAAAAGGGACTCATTCTCAGAGAAACCCAGGATTCTGGCACAGACTGGCAGGCCATCTTGTAAAGAACGACACTGACTTGACAAGTTCCCATACTCATGCAATTATATGAAAAGACCTCATGACCCCCTCAAGTTTAAAAAGAACACCCTTTTTTCAAATCCGTTTTGAATTCAACAGTAAATCATTCCCTCTCCATTTACATAGGCATGGTGAGACACATTCTTTTTTCCCCTCTGATTTTAAGCCGACCTCAGGCCAATAATTAGATATTGATAAAAATATGTGTACATGTACATGTAAGTCGACTAATTTTGAAGAAAATGTACAAGAATTTCTGAGGTTACATTTCACCACATTTGCTATTCCCTTTTGACTGTCCGTTATTTAATTTGATTTTTACCCGTGTAAATTCCAACCAATTGAAGTCAGCCAAACACACCTAACATTGGTAATTCCTTCATTCTAGGTTTTTTTTTTAATTATAAAAGTTTTGAGTATTTTGTATGTTGAAATACTGTACTCAGAATCCCAACGTCATGGTCAAGAATGTACCGGTAACTCTTGTGACTGTACATGTAGTTATTAAATAATGTGGTCATACATACAATTGAAAGTTGTTAGTGTCTTTATTCAAACAGTCAATAAATTATGCTCGGCTGAATGTACAAGTGTATTACAGTATAAAATACATATGCATCTAGGTATAACTTTTCTCAGATACTTCGTGCATCAATTCACTGTGGTTAACTCAAGTCGGACCAATTATATCAATGCAAAGTCCTATTGTGCATGTATTTCAAAGGTTTTCTGGCATCTTCAGATTGAAATTTCATTTGTGGAAACTGCAAACTACTTTTATGCATTTGCAGTTCCATCTTCATGGTGGAAATCCCCCAAATCAGTTTGATGGTACGTTTCAAAAACAATTTTGGCTGACCTTAATTTGAACAAGTATCATTGAATTGAGCCATATTGAGAGTTTCCAGTACCGGTACTTGTATATCAATAAACTTGCATATCAAGAAATTGTGTAAAAATGCTGATAATGTATAACACCCATGTTTGTTATGCTTATCACTGGAAATCATTTTTGAATTCAAGAGGATTGATTGAGATTTGAAGGTTTGCATGGTGAGAATAGCAGGATAGTTAGGTTTGCGGAGACACCATGTAAATTCTCTTTTGTGAGTAAGTGTGGTTCTGAAACTGCTCATCTTCAGGAGACTGCTGGATTCCAACTGGGAGTGGGGCTTATGTAGTGTAGAGAGGGATCCTGGTGAGGGGATTAGCTCAGTGAAGGCGGGAACTGTAAAGCCTAAAGGCAGGAACAAGGGATGCTGCACAGGATCCTATTGGGTGTACTGTGGGTGTGCTATGTGGGTGTACTATGACACACATGAGTGAGCATACACACAGTACACCCACAACTAGGATCCTGTGCAGCATCCCTTGTTCCTGCCTTTACAGTTCCCGCCTTCACCCTTCACTGAGCTAATCCCCTCACCAGGATCCCTCTCTACACTACATAAGCCCCACTCCCAGTTGGAATCCAGCAGTCTCCCGAAGACGAGCAGAGTACACTGTTCGAAACGTTTAGTTCCTCCGGTTCTTTCCAGAACCACACTTACTCACAAAAGAGAATTTACATGGTGTCTCCGCAAACCTTATTATCCATCAAGAGGATTGCTTCAGAACAGAATGAATTGGATTTTGACTGGCAATTAAGTGTTCAATCAACTTTGTTGCATAATCTTGATATTTTGAGCACTCTCAAAAGCTCCTAGCATTGCCAAGCATATGAGATGGACTCTGAACAAGGTGGACTCCATGGATTCCATAGCTGCCAACCACTCCTGTTTTAGAAGAATCATACCTCTTTTGATAAAAATGTATCACTTTTTACAAATGTAGTTTGCTCTGTGATTCCTCTATTTGAGCAGAAGTATTCCTAATTTCCTTAAAGATAGGTTGGTAGCTATGGGATTGATGTGGGTCACAGAGCTATGCCTAATTGCAAGAAAAGAAATGGCCCGACGGACGGAATGAGAATGGAGCGACCGATTCGTGTGCAATAGGCAGGCCATCAGGGTGCTACCCAATACTGGTATTATGAACTGCTACCCTACAATGTTTACATCAACATTCCTACGAACGCGTGCACTGATGCTTGTGATGGCATTTTGAACATAAAAATGGAATCCATGCAAAGCCAGCAGCGGTATCCTTTCTAACATTGTATAAGAAGTAAAGTTCTACAGTTTTACTGTACTCATTTTCATCAATATCAAAGCCAGTCACAAGTTAACCTTCATCCCATTAACAAATGACACTCCTTATCTCTTTGCCAGGTCATTACCAACAAATATCAGGGACAAAATTCCACACTGCAACTCAAAATTTGTGAGGATTCAAATCCATTTTGAATGAGATCACACTGCTGTGCCCACTCTATAAAAAATGGCAGTTAAAAATGCCAGCCTTGCTGAAATGAGGGGAATCTTCATCACACAATATACCGTTAAAATCAAGTTAACACAAATAAATTTCAAAATAAATGCACTCTTATATACAAGTGTATACTGCTATCATAGCTCCTGCCATTCATCTATTGATGGTGAAGTCGGTGAAGTCCAGCTTCTCAATGGACTTCTCCTTAAATTCTGCTCTGTCAATTCGGGATGAACGGCTTCCCTTGGTTCGAAGCCAAATCTTCCTGTGTTAAAACAAACATTTTACAAACGTGCATTATAGGCCATGGTGTTTTGATTTCACAGGTCCTTTCTCAAAGATAGACTCAGCCTTTCTGGAAGGCAGAATGAAAAATGTGAGTGTAATCCCTGGATATATGAGTTAATGGTTCGATGCTCCTGACTGGTGCCCCCACCCCAGCAAAGATTGTTTGCTATCTTGGAAGGCCCACAAAAGGGCTGGATAGCTCAGTTGGAAGAGCACTATGCTAAATCAAAGGGTTGGGTTAAACTGCCGTTGGTTATCATTTTTGTTAGCACGGTTTTCTTTTACAAGAAAATCTATTCTGCATGAGAATTCTGTCTTAGTTGAACAGGATCACAAACCACAGTTCCACGTATTGAGACCTGGGTTTAATTCCTGGCCTACTCAAATGTGATGAGCTGCTATTTGGAGACCTAACAGTACTTTCATAAAGTTGTTGCTAACATTTTGAAGTCTGTTTCCTTTTTGTGTGAAAATAAAGACCAGGCAAGTGATTATTATGGGGCACCTACATCTGGTTGATCTTGTCCTTTGGACCCTGTGCCTGACCAACCACTGTGTTCCTCTCTGTGTTTTGCACCCAGCCGACAAGCCCATAAGACTTGGCTTTCAGTTTGGTGTCCTGTTGTCAAAATACATGTAAGAAAATATGAACCAATGGCACCTTCCATTAAAATTATACACACCAATCATCTACATCACAATTGAATTGACAACTTTGGGTTATGTTCAATATCTCGTGTGTCGAACAGTAAAATTACTTTTTGTATATATTGCATCTAGATACAACTGAACCCTAACGCTTTGCACCTCCTGCACAGGACACCCACTGTATACTGCAATTTACCACAGTGCCCACAGGGGTGTAGGCTCACATACCACAGGACACCACAAAAACCAGGCTATGGAATGTCGTGGTGCATGGCCCTTATCCTCCCACAGGAAAAACCATGTGTGGTTAATTGTGGTTTCAATGCCGGTTAATTAATGTCACTTCATTTTTCAGAAAAGTGAAATGAAACACGTTCTGGATACAGGTAGTTATTAAGGGAGGAGCGAGCATCATGCAATATACTTGCTGTAACCGTTACCCTTATCTGACCCTCGGCAGGTTGAGGGTTACATTTAGTCTGGGTAACTTGGACCCGACAAGTCAACTTTTTTTTTTTGAAATTTGGAATCTGTGATTCTCACTGAATCCAAAGGTGGGCACGTAGGACGGTGATACTGGTGTGTTTGGGGGGTAAATCGGGTAGACGAAACATTTTAGAGATAGTAGCATTTGGTGTACAGAAAAGCTTGGAGCCTACAGACTAACAGTCACCCGACCCTCCAAATTCCAAATTTTGAAGAAAAAAAAAGGGTGACTTGTCGGGTCCAAGTTACTCGCACTACATTACGGTTACGACAACTACATGCAATTGCTGATTTGCAACTTGCGTAGAGAGAGAAAAAGTGTTGTTTTACGATGAAACAGGCAGTATCTATTCAGCACGTACCCTTCTGAAGAACACTCCTGCAAAGAAAAGAGACCAAAAACCAAAAGTGTCATTACTTTTTACAATGGCACATGTGGCATATCATTAGACTTGTACTAGTACTACTAGTACTAGTACTAGTACCACATGTACTAGTATTACTACTATAAATGAGTATAATAATAGTAATACTATTTCTAGTTCTAGTTTTTATTCAGTACAAATATTGTAATAATACTAGTACTAGTTTTAATAGTAAAAACTAATACTTAATAGTAATAGTATACTAATTACTAGTATAATAAGTACTACTACTACTAGTACTAGTAATAATGCATTGTAATACTTACTAGTATTAATATTATTTATAATTTAATAATAATAATAATGTTATTGTTAATAATTTTTATAATAATAATAATGTCATATCATATTTACTGTACTACATATTATTTAAAGTAGACCCGTTGGCAATGTATTACTTCAAAGTAGCATAACTTACTCTGAACTTTACCGAAAATCTCAAAATTAACAGAAACTAGCGCAGACGACGCAGTCGCCACTGCTCTGGCCGACATCTTGAAAATTCAACACATAGGTCAGGTGCTCTGCCTCAACCCATGCATGTACAACACAAATCGAGGCTATTTTTTCAAGAAGGAAAAGGGTACATGTCGAAATTGGACCGTTTTAATAATTAATAGGTTGCTCTCTACTGAACTTAATTTTATTATTAGAGTAAATAATGTCAATTTTACACTCAATCAGTATACAAACGATTAAATATTGGTTAAAGTATATGGATAAAGGTAAAAGGCAGCAAAGTTATTGATGAATCATTTTGCATAGCAAATTAAACAGATTGAATATCCCCACCATGTAAATAGAGTAGTCCATTTTGGAAACAAACATGGCGGCCAGCTGGGAATTGCACTTTCACGATGATATCTAGGAACTTTGGATCTGGATGTTGAAATTCCGCCGGCTGTCTCATCATTTTCGAGAATGGAACTGAAGAACAGAGAGCGGGAGCAGGCGCTCGGCTTCAAGCCCCAGCGCGAAATCGTCTTCAACAAGCACCTCCCGTACGCCGGAGCTGTCGACGATGAGTCGAACAAGTTGCTGGCGGAAATCAAGGGCAACCTGGGCCGCATCGTACGGCTGAGGGAGCTACGGCCCGGCGCTTTCTACTGGACATCACGGATTAACGCGTAAACAAATCAGCCATTCTAGTATTAATTTTTGAATTAGATTATTGTGATCCACTTCTGTAATGTTTACATCGCTATGTGTGAATTCACTGATTGTTCATTTTAATTTTTGTCGGGAGAAAAAGTAGTAGAAATAGTATTACAAGTACACTGTACCACGTGCGATGTAGTCTACTCGTGAGAGGGGCGTGTACGTTTTCTTTGTTTTGCCGTCTTACTTCGTTATGATAGTTGGTACTGATACTCTTACTGAGTGTTACTCTTACTGTCTTAGTCTTACTCTTAGTCTTAGACAAGATTTCAAGTATCAGAGGCACACGTTCAAAGCCCACAAGAAGCAGCAAATTTTGCAACATGACTCGTGTCAGTCATGAGAATTCACCCAGGTTCACTCAATCACTGTTTACTTTAGTTTAAGAAGAATAAAAAACTCTTCTGTTTGACACTAATCTTGAAATAACAAACATGCTACATATTCCGACAGTCAGTTGTCTTCATTCAATGGTGATTCAGAAATACGTAGCAAATATGTTCAGTTCCTGAAAGTGAAAGGCTTTAGTTTCTCAGTCTTTCCAGTGTTAATTAATTATTAATTATTATTGATTAATGTACTCTATTCCCAATTGGCAATTCCCAATTGCAATAAACCTTTTTGACATTCGCAAAGCATCATGGGTATACCGTAGATGACAAACTTGCTGTATTTTTATCGCACAACTCTATGGCAAAGCACTTAAGTTCGTGATTGGTTTAATTCTTTTCTCCAAAAACTAGATGGAGTTCAGAAATGAAAATCACACAGAATTTTTATCTAGATACCAGCAACATTATCTATTTTTTTAGTTATGCGATAAAAATACAGTAATTTTTTCATCTATAGTACATGTATACCCATGATGTTTTGCGAACGTCGAAAAAGGTTTATAAGCCCTGTGTAGTGTATTTATGTACCATACTCATACTGTAACCAAAATGCAACTACATGTATGCTGTAACTTTGCACATCAACTAGTACTAAACCAGTAAACAGGGCCCGCATCCAGTATCCAGAGGGTACCAAGGATATTGGCCCTGCTTAAACTTAAAGGTCTTCCAATCAAGTACCAGTTTTCACTTTTAAGTTTTATACCTAGGCTAAAAATACTAGTTGTCATCTGTCATCCTTGTGGGCAGGTATTTCAATTGATTTTTGCAGACACAACAGAGAGAGGAAGACAAGAGAAAGGAAGCTGTAACTGTATCCCTAATTCTTGCATTTTTTTTTATCAATATTTCTGGGTCATCAAAGACATCCATGAAATATCAAAATCAGTTTTAGAAGCTGCCAACAAGGAAATGGGAAGATTTTGTCAACATGTTTCAACATTTCTAGAGATAATCCTCGCTTGTATTCCGGTGAATACTCAGATACCTCACGCTGTATGGACACAAGTTCTCCAAAGAGGACCACGTTCTACTGATCAAGTTGCTGTACGAGCTCATCATCATACCGGAGGTGGAGCTAGCCCTCCTGAACAAGTTCTTTGCCACCTTCTGCAGACTCCTAAAGTGAGTGGCAGCTTCAACCCAAGTGGGGCTGAGCAGCCGTAGGCCAGGCCTCGAGAAAATGGCTTTTCATTCACACTACAAAATATCTCGGGGTTTTACACAGTTCTCACTCGTGTAACCTGTTCACACTGTACGATGTCCACATGGCATCTACCCGTGTAAAGCAGTTGACACGTGTTGAAACGAACCCTTCTCTGGAGATGGGTTGAGTGTGGTTGACCTACAGGGTGTATGTTGAACATTTTGACATGTGATTGTGTTGATACTAGTGGTAGTGTGTAGGGTAAGTCGCCCCTTATAATTGATTCTGTGTAAGTGTGCATTGCGTCAATGTGACATATGGCTTGTTACACATGTGCATACAACAAGCAAATGTTGAAAACTACTCTGCAGCTCTGCTCGATCAGTGTGAACAGATGTACACACAATACATAGGTTGAGACAGCAACATTTGTGCTGGAGAGTAATTGCACAGCATGATTGACCCTCGCCTACATTTGGAAGCTAGGTTACACGGGGTGGATCAGTATAAGTTTTGACACGTGTGTAAAAGGCACTGTAGTATAAAAAGAGAACTTACTGCCGGGGTTTGGCTCTTGGAAGTTTGAGGGCCTATTGCAACTGATCATTATTTCGATGAATAAATGACTTCAGTTAAAGGTACCATAGGCTTGGTAGGGTACACAATTTGCAAAGGAAGGATCTCTTCTATACTTTGTCAAAGTCAACTTATATGCGTAAATTTCAGCTCAATCTGTCAACCACGTCATGAGAAAATCTGTGAAAAAGTCAGTTAAATGCTAACCTTTTTTCAGGCATAGGGGGCGGTATTTGGATAAGGAACTCCACCAAATTCAATGAATATTCTCATCTAAGGGCTGGATAGCTCAGATGGTAGAGCACTGGTATGTTAAACCAGAGGTCTCGGGTTCAGGTCCCAGTCCAGTCTGCTGTAGCCAGGTTTCAACAATCAGTTGTTTGCATCTGAATGAAAGCAGGGGTGGGATCCCTAGAATTATGCGGCAGTTAATGGTTGAATTACTTCTGACTGGCGCCCCCACCCCGGCAAAGACAAGTTGACTATTTGGGAGGCCACTATCTAAGGGCTAGATACATGTAGCTCAGATGGAAGAGCGATGGTACGTCAATCCAGAGGTCTCGGGTTCAAGTCCTGGTCCAGTCAAAGTTTTCTTTGCCATTTTTTTCACTGAGAAAGTCGAAAGGAGAATCTGCATTAATTTTGTTATGTCCTGTGGTTTGTATTCTTCATTGACTGATTGAAGGAAACATAAGCTGCTGTCCCGAGACGATCTTGTGTTGCCGTGGGAACCCCTCTATGCAGTGGTGGAGCGGATCCTGTGCTCCAAGTACGAGTCGCTCGGCCTGGAGTGGTTCCCTAGGTAAGGAAGACCAGCAATGTATCAAATATAAAACAAGTCACCAGATTTAATCATCTGGGAGTTGACCGGTTGAGGAACAATGTGTTCTGACTTACTAGGTCCTACTAGGATTGAAATACCAGGCCTCCAACACTTTTGAGATTTGCCTTTTGGTCATTCAAGACAGTGAGCAGTTTGCAACATTTTCTTTAATAGGGCCTAGGCCTATTAGTTATATTAGTGATGTATACTCTTTTCTTACTCTACAGGACTCTTGAGGCCAACTTGAAGAATGTCGTGACATTATCAAGACCGTGAGTTGATGTGATATCTTCCCAAATCATGTACCGGTACATGGCTTCCCTATTACCTTTCAGATCAGTTATTAAAACTGGACTGTAATTTTGACTAGTTTTAGGGCATTATTATGATGATCAGGACAAGGATAATGATGATTATAATAATAATGTGTTCATTTATATTGCACAGCTTTAGCCCAGTCCATATTATGTTATACAGCTGAACGATCTGCTTTCATTCAAAGCTGGCAGCTTCATTCTTTCCTCATTTTGTGCTCTTTGAGTTTTATAAAGATTTTGGCACATTACATACTGCTAAAGGTTTCCTGTCAAGATTGCTACGGCTAAGACTTTGTCAGTGCTATAAGCCCTGCTACGTTTTAAAGGGATCGAAATGTCAGGCCTTTCTAAATTTTGATTTGATTTGCATTTTTGGTTGTATCACTCAGTCAGTAGTTTATGACATAGGCCTATGTGCATTACTTCAAGACTACTTTTCTTGAAGAATCCCAAAGTGACAGGATTGTAACAGGGTGCCAGATTGCATCCCCTCATTTCTAGTGTGATGTGATCGAGTGCATCTGCCTGTGATTGTCCTTTGCATTGCAGGTATTTCCCCGTGGAGAGCACCCGGGAGATGCTGGATAAATGGCGCCCTCTACTGTGCCCCTTTGACGAGACCATGAGCAAGGGCATTGCCTACTTGGAGCTCTTCCTGCCCACCCTCCTACCACCAGAGCAGCATCAGTTTGGATTCAAGTAAGTCTTCTGGCCCAGTGTTCGCAAACGCCAAAATCGATCGCTAAGTCTGAAATCCATCGTAACCTAGCGATCAGTGTACCTCTATTGTTGCAGTGAATTTCAGATTTGCCGATCAATTTTGGCATTTGCGATGATTGCAAATTGTTTGTGAAATTTGCCCAATGGCAACATTTGGTAATGCAGGTACCCATTTATATTTGAAACTTTTACAGAGCACGGTCGGCACCTGTCAAATTTATTATGTCTAAACTCCATCTTTAAAAACTTGAAAATTACTTTTGTAATTGTTTTATGCTTCATCAATAATATATAAATTTATATTACACCAAATAACATTTACAAAAATATAACGATGTAAAATCAAAAGTTTATGAAACGCTCACGAAATATTTCTCATTAATCTCTTCAAAAGAGCGCATTTCAAGAGGCTTTGGACTTGTAAGACTCGACACAAGAGGGCGCACTTCTAATGTACGGGCTCCATCTTGGGTGTGGCCGCAACTGCAATAATGAGCGACTGCTATACTGAACAATTTTCAGGGATCCGGGGATCTTCGTTTTAGCAACGTGGCACTGTATATGCAATAGAACGATTGCGCGACCACTGTTTACATGCCATCACGTGACTTATAGTGGTTGTTTTTGCATCTCATTAGGCATAGAGCAGCGATGGAAATGTACAAAGAAGAATGTGGACAATATGATAGTCTTTTCTCATTTCCACTCCTGTTCTGCACCAAATGAGATGCAAAAATACCCACTGAAAGTCACGTGATGAAATGTAAACGTTGGTCGCGCAATCGGTCTATTGGAAGGCTTACATACATGCATATCTTGGAAGGGGCAAGAGAGGGACTCAGACCAAAACGAATGGCCTCAGCCTCCAACCCTGAAGGCCATTACTCCCCTAATTGTGGTTTGGTTTCATTCCTCCTCTAGGTTGTGGCTGGACGAGTTGCTTGGCATATGGTCCTCCCCACTCAATGGAATGTCATGGGAGTCGGTAAGTATGTACCGTACAGCATGCTCATGGCCATTAACATCTTGTTATCAGACGACCCAGTCTGCGAACAAGACATCTTGCTCATTGATGCCCCAAAAAGCTCAACTGATACACTCCAAGATGTGACCACTGCAGATTGCTGGCACATTGAACCAGAGGCTGGGGTTCAGATCCTGCTTCAGTCCAAATTTGACCCTTGTCCTTTAATGGATTTGATAGATTGCCGGAAAGTCAGTTTTCTATTTGCTCAGATTTGCTGGAAATGGAATGAGTTATTAACCCCATTCTTGTCATGTCTGTAGGCCTTTTGTGTCAATCTGTGGTTTTTTTTAGCAGTCTTAATAAGGCAGCAGTGAGGCATGATAACAATGCTGTTCAAGGCTCAGGGTTTGGTTGTCTTTTAGATTGATTTGATTGGCATCAAATAAATACTTACTGGGAACATTTGAACACTTGAAGAATGATATGAAAAATGGCGGAGAAAACCTTGACTGGACCGGACATGAACCCCTGACCTCTGGTTCAAGATACTCCCACTCTTACCATCTGAGCTATCCAGCCCAAAGATGGCGGCCTTTCCAATTCGATAGTCATCTAGTTGATTTGATTGATATCAATAAATGTCTACTTTGTTTCTCCCGTTGACAGAACCTCATTGCACTCTTTGCTCGAGTGGCCATCCACAACATTGGCTACATTGACTGGGAACCATACTTGGACAGGGTGAGGAGACCTTTTAGATTTTGTGTCCTGCCACTCTGAAAGAAATAAATGTGACAATAAAAAGGGACAATCTGCACGACAAACTACCGTACATGTATGTTGCAGAAGGTCCACGGTGTCCTAAATATTAACGTAATTTTCAGGAAAAAAAAAGCTGCAGCGCTCTAAACGTTCAGCAAAAAGATTCAGCCTTTTACTTATAAGCTGCATGGATTATAAGCTGCACCATTGTAACATTCCTTCACTGATTAGAACCACACCTCTTCTTTAAGAGACCTTGTACATGGTGTCACTGCAAACACTCCTATATTGTTTCACCCACCATGCAAAACCTTAAGTCTTATTTATTCATTATGTCGTACCTTCATTTTTATACTCTGAATGCCAAAAATTTGATAAAAGCGAGAGTTCATCTTTTTAATTTCAATGTGTCTAACATAATTTTCGGGATTTTCCGGACTTTCCCCTCAAAACAAAGTAGCTGGTAGCAGGTCATTTTGTACCAAAGGCACTTTGTATACTTAAGTCATTTCGTACCGTACCTGCTGGGCATTCAGCTGGGCATTAAAAACACGTATCATATGCAGTAAAAGCATATAGAATGGGAATGGGGATGATGATAGGGATGCAGTATCATATGCAGTAAAACGATATAGATTATTTAAGTGAGCGCTGAACGAATTTCACAATTCAGGAGAGACTTATCTTTTCCTTTACTGTTTGATGGGGTTGTTGGGATCCTGCCTGCAGATCTTCACTTGTTTCATGCGTGGGCTTAATCTACCTGTGGGCTCCCAGAAGATTGTTGGGAAATACATCAAAGGATACGACGTCAGCCTAACTTCAAGTTGGATTGTCTCTATGCTGGTGAGTGAGAAGGCTTCTCTTGTCTTGTCCTCGGATCTACCCAGGCTGCCCTCTTCTGTCCTCATGCAGCGTCATTCTCCTTCTTCTTATGGATTATGACAGGGGTGATAATGGGAATTATGATGGGGATGATGATGGGGACAAGATGATGCCGATGATGGGGAAGATGACTATGATGATGATGAGTGGGATAATGGTGATGGTGATGAGGGAAGTGATGCTGATCTTGATAATGAGGACCCTGAGGATAATGAGGATGGTGATTATCATCTTAAGGTACATCTTGGAATCACACAAGGTTGTGGATGCTGCTACGCAATTAGCAACTACATACAATTTCCTCAGAGTTGTGTATTATTTTCAGTCCTAGCCAATGAATCCAGACTCTCTTCCTGTTGACCCTACTGAGTACAAATGGTCTTGTGTTTTTGTGAGCACATTTAGGTGCCATTTTACCGTCTGAATTTCATGTAACCCCAGGATTTGTGTACTGAGAGCAATCCTGTCTGCTAACTTTGACAGAGTAACAATAGCAAGTGCCAGCATCACCTTAGCAGCTTCTTCAATGCCGTCGAGTCATACTTCCACCCGTCCAACATTGGCAAGCACACAGTAAGTAGCCCCATGCCGTTTGTGGAGAGTATTGTTTGGCTGATGATAGAGGGCGCTGTGTCCTTCAGGCAGTCAAGGGACTCGTACTGAATGGATTATGACCTGGACAGTTTGATGAGTGCATTCAATTCCAAAGTAATGCTTTGAGTGTGCTTATAAAATGAACTTGGAAATAATGCATAAGTTGTTGGAATTAAATCTTGGCATCCCCAAGACTAATGTTGACTTTTGACAAAAGCTGTCTTGGAAATTAAAAGATTATGGCTACACCAAAAGTCATACATAACTAAAAAAAAATGAAGAGTGCCTGACCTTTTTCAAAAGCAGAATGCCTTTGGGAAAGGTCCTGCTTAGATCATCAGGGCTGGATTTCACTAAGCCTTGCGATGCATCGTAACTCACTGGAGAACCCATCGTTAGGTGTGATAGGTCATATGGTTTCTCTGCATCACTCATCGACTGGCGATTGCTTGTAAGTTGCGATGAGTTTGGTGAAATCAACCGCAGGCTCTCTGAATTTGTGACTTTTGAAAAATTGGGGTCCGTTTATTGAGCAATTTCCCCTAATTTTGTGTCGCTAAAAGTCATACAGGTCTGGAAATAGATACATACATGTATGACCATGCCAACAACAGCTCGGAGGAGGAAATTACAGTATGTTTCTATAAATAAGACTTAAGGCTTTGCATGGTGGGTTAATCAATATAGGAAGGTTTGTGGTGAAAATGTAACAGTTGAATGCAGCTGTAGTTCATAAATGACATCTATGTTATGCAGATACTGGTAACACATATGTATCCCAATTATTATAGGAAGGTTTGCGGTGACACCATGTATAAGGTCTCTTAAAGAAGAGGTGTGTTTCTGAAAAGAACCTGAGTGGTAACTCGACGTTTCGACCAGTATGCTCTGGCCGTCATCAGGAGAATGTCTTGGACTCGTTGGTGGAACTCCTTATGTGCCGGCGGTCGCTGAGGCGGGAAGGCGGGAAAGATAATCCTCTGGGGAGGATTATCCTAAGGGGGCTTAAATGACTGAGGTGGGAAGGCGGGAAAGATAATCCTCTGGTTCTTTTCAGAACCACACCTCTTCTTTAAGAGACCTTATACATGGTGTCACGGCAAACCTTCCCATATTGTATGTTTCTATGCTGCCCCTTTTGCCCCTTTTGTACTGATTTATGTAATAATATTAATTAAATTTACATGCTTATCACTGTTTCAATGAGATTATGGAACATACAGTGAAACGTCGCTATAACAAACATCCTGGGATCCATGAGAATTGTTTGGTATAGCAGTCGTTCCTGATAGCAGTTCCGTCCACAAAAAATTGGGAGCCAAAAGGCATGTTGGTTATAGCCGAATGTTTGGTATATCGGCGTTCGTTATAGCGACGTTCCACTGTATTAAGAAAATCCAATCAGTAACATAATTTGATTGGAACATGAACATTGAATGCCTGACTGGTGTAAATCACCAGGAAAGCAAGGAGGTGTGTTAACATTCAACTCCCCTCAAAGGTGGAGGCAATGAAATTTGACCTTTGTCCCTTCATTTCCTTTTTGCAGCTCCATCTGCTAACAGTTCTGTCACATCTGGCCTACTCTTTCTCCAAGAGGTTACGAAGGTGAAAAGCACTGTCTGTTTTTGCATTAGCGTGAAACAATTGTTTTTCAATCTTTAGTATTTTATGGACGATGATTTGAATGAGTCACTGGTTGAGTCTTGAATGAGTCAACCAGTGTGTCTTGAATCTTGAATAGGCCAATGGAGGGTAAGCCTTGAATGAGCCAACGGTGGGTGATGTTTCATGGAATTATTTACCGCATCAGCTTGTCAGTAATGAAGACAGTACTCGTACATTGGAGAAAAATCATATGCTATAAATGGATTAGGTTGAGAGTTAACCACTTCGCGCCGGGGGGTTTTTCAGCACTGATGACTGCCATACGGGGGTTTTTGAACAATGCATCATTTTCAAATCTCGCTAAAGCAATCGGAACAATATATTTCTGTGAAATAAATTGATAAGGGTATACTATGGGTATACTAGAGAGTAAAACCTGGCACAATTCAGATGTCGTTGTGGCTTTTGTCAAGAGATTATCCGTTCGAAAAAGGGCCCATTGTGCATCGTCAATGGACCGTAATGGACTCTTGTGTGTGTGTGTGTACGGTGCTGTCAATCCCTGACCGCAGACTCCAGCCTCCACTCCAAGCATTCAAATCTTTGAGTTGGTCGGCCACAACCGAGCATACAGATTACGGTAAAGAATGTGGGGGGAATTCCAATGCCAGACTGACGACCGTTGGGCTGTGTGGCATGCAAAGACAATGTCCCCCGCGTGCTTTCAGTGGCAGCACGGTATCCCTCGATCCTCCACAGTAAAAGTCTCACAATTGCACAATTACTGCTGCTAATCTTACAATTCATGTGGCAACTTGCGTCAGAAAGGGTCTTTGTACTGATTCGTATTGCTTTATTCTAAGCTGAAAAGAGTTTAGAATGTGGACAATAGTGGTGCCCGGATTCGGAGGGCCCCGTTGCATAGTCAAGCCAATGGAGCTCCGGATTCGGAGGTCCCGGCGCGAAATGGTTAAAAGAGATTAAGTAAGGCAGTGGAAAGGACATTTTCTTTATCAATAACTAGATATCAAAAGTAGGGCCTGACATTTTGATCCTAGCAGGACCTCTTTCAAAGGCTTTCCCTTTGCCCTTGAGAAAGGTCTCGCCAGGATCGAGACGTCAGGCCCTCAAACTTTTGATGTTTTGATGTTATTGATTGCTGGTCATTTTAGCCAGTGAGCAGTTTGCAAGAGTTTGTTTTATTTACTTCAGATTAACCCTAACGCTTTGCACCTCCCGCACAGGACACACACACTGTATACCGCAATTTACCACAGTGGCCACAGGGGTGTAGGCTCACCTACCACAGGTCACCACAAAAACCCCGCTGTGGAATGTCCTGGTGCATGGCCCTTATCGTCCCACAGGAAACACCATGTGTGGCTAATTGTGGTTCCAATGTCGGTTAGGGTTAATAACTATGGTGGCGCGGGAGCTTTGCATCAATCTCTTGGTTGTTTTCATCTGTGCCTGTAGGGAGCGCTACCAGAAGCCCTCCTGGGTCCATCCCATTCCAGACTCCCACAAGCTGAGCAACGCCGACATCACGGCCTTCGTGGAGTGCCTGAAGCCCTCGGTCTTCCTGGCCATGTACAGCAAGATAGGCAGCCTGGAGGCTGCTAGTGCCCTGCAACACATGGCTCAAGTCAGGCCTGAGCTGGTTCTTCCCCAGCTCCTGGAAAAGTAAGGGGCTATCGAAAACCCTCCTATTAAATTAGTCCCATCCTTTTCAGGGGTAGACGGAAGGTCCCCCCCCCCCCAGGCTAGACCCAACCACTTCTAAGGACTTTGGCCTCAGGGCTATCCGTCAGAGGTCTCGCATTCAAGTCCATGTCCTCTCAAGTTGTCTTTTCCTTTTTTCAAAATTGTCTGTTTTTCTTTAGATTTGTTTGTCCTCCCGTGCCCCCATGTTAGTCCATGTTCTTTTCATGTATGGTTTTTGTCTATGTGCTTTGTTTTACTTTTAAGGATTAGTGTTGATTGATTGATTGCAGCACTTGCATTGAGCCCTCTTCCTTCCGTTTACGGTTTAAGTTCGCATGAGTGTTCTTTTCCCCGGCTTAGTGCAAGTGTTGCAATGGGGCCCATTTCTTACAATCTGTGCTTCCTAATGGGTCCCTCTACAGTATCACATTTATGTTTATTTATAATGTTATCACTCGATGTGCCATTCCCTATTAATTGTGCCGATTCATTCTTTGTGATGCACATTCTGTGATATGTGCATATACCGGTATTGTTGATTGATGCTGTGGAAACGATATTAACTAACTAAACCAACTTAACTAAATGTATTGGGAGTCTCCCCCCTTGAAGTCCTCAAATTCAATTGCTAAAGGCCGGCGCACACGAGAGCTACATGTATCTGCTGAGCACAAATTCTCTCGGGGTCGTTAGCTCAGCATGTAGCTCCCCGTGTGCGCTGAACTTTTGGTGAGATTTGTTTTGCCCTGCGTGGATGAAAACTCATTGTATGCGGCGACCTGAGCTACATGCTGAGCAAAAAATATGTTTTTGGAAGCCATCACGTGAACAGAGCGTGTGCCTTCATTGGCCAGTTGTTAGTTTTGTTCTCAGCACGTAGCTCAAGTCGCCGCACACGATGAGTTTTTATCCACGCGAGGCAGAAAAAATCCAACAGGATACATGTAGATGTTGGTATCACGGCCTCGAGAGGCCGAAATCTCAACAAAAGTTCAGCGCACACGGTGAGCTACGTGCTGAGCAAACGACCTCGAGAGAATTTTTGCTCAGCAGATAGCTCTTGTGTGTGGCGGCCTTTAAGGTCGCTCATCTCATTGACAAGGCTTAGCAAGGACCTCTTGGCCCTGACTTTGTTGGCATTGCTCCACTGTTCCAGGACTTACACGGCCTTGGACACGCTCACCGAGCCCCATCAGCTCATTGCCACAGTCAGCTGCATCTTCTTCGTGGCCCGGAGTCTACTGAAGAGTGACCAGTGGTACTCGGAGGGCAGGAGCCACGTCCTGCCCCTCCTCAACGCCATGCTGCCCGGCATTGACCCCAACGACTTCTCCAAGAGTATGGTGAGCCCACCAAACACTCCCAGCCCTCCACAAGGAACGGAAACGCTGGGAATCACGGGTGGCCCTGTGTCCGTTGATAATGTGGACTGCAGCTGTGACTAAAGCTACGCCTCTTGATCTTCTTGCGTACAAGGCAAGCAGCAATGAAAGGTGCTGCTGTCTCAAGTTGTTGTCGTTCGCCAGGGCTCAATCAGAAGAGCAAGACCGGTTACCAAGACCTACCAACTAGGGGGTCGACAACATGGGCCCCCACGCCTGTTGATGCTATGTGCAGCCTATACTTCAGTGCACGTGGATGCGCTGTTGCTTATTGCAGTGGCTGAATCCATTGCCGTCATCTTACCGGTCGATCCTCCCCTTTCATGCTTTTATAGATCTTATTGGGTCAGATATATACCACACCCATCCAGTGTTGCACACACAACCTTGCACGAATTATCATTATTTAACCGCTTTGCGTACGGATGATGGCTACAGCCGCTGTGGGACGTCCGAAATTCAGACACCGCTATTGTCCAAATTTTAGACAAAGACACTTTTCAGGATTATTCAGCATGACAAGTACCTGGTTTGACGTCAGTTGCCACGTGAATTGTCAGATTAGCGTTAACAATTGCGCTATTGTGGGACTTCATTGTAAATGATCGAGGTACTGCTCCATTGTACTACACACAAAGGGCCCCTCTTTGAAGATGGATAATTCCTTGTCAAAAGCCACACAGACTTCCGCATTGTGTCACATTTGATTTGCTGATCGCAATTAGAAGTTTATACTTTTCAGTATAAAAGCTTTGTAGTAAACAGGAAAAGAAGTATTTTTTTTCTGGCTCTCCCCACGAGGCCTTCTTTAAAGATCCCTGGAGCCAGTGTGTTGTCTCTCTCCTATCCACATGTCCACACCATCTATAGTCTGCTCATTCTTATAACCTCTGCCACTCCCATCAGGCCCACTGACTGAAGGAGGACTTCATTCCTTATTCTTTCAGATTGAGCCACAGATTGAGCTTTAATATACATTCGAGTGAAAGCTTCGTTTTGAAAGCTGGATTTTGGTGGACTGATTTGTGATCCGTTTTTTCCGCCGGCGTTGAGCAGGTGACGTTCCAGACCATCTCCACATTTGCCTTCTGAATGTAACCACCTTGTTTACAGCCAAGAGCACATCAAAACATCTTGGGTTATCCATTATAGATTGGGTTTTTATTTTACATTGAAGTGAAAGCTTCGTTTTGAAAGCTGGATTTTGGTGGACTGATTTGTGATCCGTTTTTTTTTCCGCCGGCGTTGAGCAGGTGACGTTCCAGACCATCTCCACGTTTGCCTCCATGGTGCCCCTCGTAGACTGCTCGGAGGCACCGCTGCTCCGGGACGACCTGACGGAGCAGGAGAGGGAGCTGTGCTCGGCCACGGCCGGCTTTGAGGACTTCATCCTGAACTTCATGGACCGGTGAGCATGTGCATTTCTGGTCATTGTGTGAGGCATTTCTCAAAATTCCCCCCCACCTCCACTCAGTCGTTGGCCGCCGTCTGAAGCAGGAAAGTAAGACTTCCTGCAATGGACTTTTCCCATGAAATATGCAAATTAGACCTAGCGCATGCGCTTAACTAAATTGGTGGGCAAGCGGGCTGCCAACCAATCATAGTTTTCCACGGGCGTGCGCGCGTTCCTTCTCACTAACAGTTTGGCGTGCGGTCATTGGCTATTCAGCATCTCCTGCGCGCGTATTTTGAAACCTGCAAGCAACGTGCACTCGTTTGCCCACCAATTTAGTAAAGCGCATGCGCCAGCTCTTATTTGCATATTTCATGGGAAAGGTTCATTGCTTGATGCCCCACTATTTGTGATCATTGCTTTTGGACCTTATTTACTAGCTTATCCTCTTCAGGCCTAGTGGCCCATAAGGCTGTAAGGCTTTCTCTCCAGCGTCGCCTATCTCTGGCCACAGTTTTAGCTTCTCTCCAAGATTTCCATCCCAGTTCTTTCCTCTCTTTTTCCCCACTGTTCGGCGCCATGTTGTTTTTTGGTCGCGCCACTCTCATTTTGCCTTCTGGTGCCCAGGAAAGTGCAGTGACACAGTGGCTCTCTTCCTTCATTCTCAGCACATGGCCAATCCACTCCCACCTCTTTCCTTTGACCTCTTTACTGATCCGTTTTTAATTTTGTTCTCCTGAGTATTTCTACATTAGAGATGATGCATTGTATGGCCATCTAATTTGCAGAATTCCTCTTAGACACTTGAAATTGAAAGTGTCCAGGTTTTTGTTGTCGCATCATTTACTTTCCATGGTTCACTTCCATGCAGGAGAACAGGCACTGCAAAAGATTTACATAGCTTTAGTTTGGCTCCTAATGAGAGTATTCTTGAGTTCCATATCTGTTTCAGCTTCATGAACGAGGCTCTTGATTTGCAAAGTCTGTTGTGAATATCTTCGGCGCCCCCACCTTCATTGCTAGCGGTGGCGCCCGAGTGAATATGCTTCACTTCTGACCCAGGTGCCTGAAATCGCATGAGACCCTCTTGTCCGTATCCCGTCTGTTCCCCCAGGTGCTTCACCCTGATCGATAACAGCAGCATGGAGCAGATCCGCTCCCAGGACAGCAACCCCAACCGCGCCAACCAGCAGGAGAAGCTCTTTGACGTCGGCCTGACCGCCACCATCAGCTGCATCATCACGCAGTGCTCGCCGCAGCTCTACAAGGTGAGAAACAGCATGTTGTATCTACCAAAGTTAATAGTTACCGTAGAGGGCCTGACGTTTCGATCCTAGCAGAACCTTTCTCAAAGGCAAAGTGACTTTGCCTTTGAGAAAGGTTGGGTCGAAACGTCAGGCATTTTGTGTATATTTTCCAGATGTTGAAAGTTTACTGTATTTAGTTTTGGGCTTCACTTTGTGACTCTTGGATGCCCTTAAAATGGAACTTTACAAATATCTTGCCTTCTGTCTTCTGATCCCTTTGATCTTACTGCTCTCATAAGCCCTGTCCGCACTGGACTTTTTTTTTCCGGGGATTTTACAGAGCCGATGGGTAAAAAGAAAATGGGCAAATATTACCGGTGTCCGCACTTGGACTTTCGACTCGGGTAACTTAACCGTGACGCGTGGGAGAATTACTAAGCTGTCAATACTGTGGCTCATGAGGACGCTTTACATGACCTTTTGTGCATTGACCCGATGAGAGAAAAGGTTCACACAAGCGTGCATAGCAAACCTTGCCGCAAGCAATGCGCATGCGTGGTGACTCACTGATGGTCAGGGACCGGATGTTCGCTTTACTGAGCCGCATTTACCAGACTCGCACTGTCCGCACTGGACTTTTCATCTCGGGAAAAGTGTCTCGGTAATTCTTCCTGGGCAGAAGTTGGCCGGTAGAAATGCCCGCGCGGGTCGGGAAAAGTAACTGAGAGGAAGACTTCCGGAGACATCTGCACTGAACTTGAAATGGGTAAAGTACCCAGTGTATCGGTTTTTTTGCCAAAAAAAAAGTCCAGTGCGGACAGGGCTTTTGGTACAAGTTTTGCAGTGACTCACTGTACACCTTTGAATCTTCTCTGTGCATACATATACAACTGTAGGTGGCCCTGGATAAGCTTTTCTCCTATGTAGCCAACAAAGTCTTGGAGACCAAGATTGCTGGGAAGATGGTGGCACACATGTGCAGGACTGCAGTACAGGTCAGGAGCTTGTTTGGTTTTGCTTGTGATGGGGGGTATTCCCAGTTGTGTTAATTCATAACAGCTCATTTTTGTAAACATCGACTGACAGAAATTCATATCCCGAGTTGTAATGTCTACCCTGTCAATTAATGTATGGTAGATTGGTGTTGAGGAATGGTCATTGAGATGTTACATGAAGAAGCATTTGGTTTTTGTGTTATTTCCCAAGATGATTTGTCCCAAGATGATTTGACCCAAGACGGTTTGACCCAAGATAATTTGACCCAAGATGATTTGACCCAAGATGATTTGACCCAAGATGATTTGACCCAAGATGATTTGACCCAAGACGATTTGACCCAAGACGATTTGACCCATGATGATTTGACCCATGATGATTTGACCCAAGATGATTTGACCCAAGATGATTTGACCCAAGATGATTTGACCCAAGACGATTTGATCAAAGATGATTTGATCCAAGTCGATTTGACCCAAGACGATTTGTCCCAAGACGATTGACCCAAGATGATTTGACCCAAGACGATTTGACCCAGGATGATTTGACCCAAGACGATTTGACCCAAGATGATTTAACCCAAGACGATTTGACCCAAGATGACTGACCCAAGACGATTTGACCCACTATGATTTGATCCAAGATGATTTGACCCAAGATGATTTGGGGTTCAAATCCATTGGTCAGGATAGTAGTACATTATGCATAAAAGTGAAGTGCACCTTGCTATGTTTTCTTCTTCTCTTATGTTTGTGGCAGGCCAATGCTAAGCTAGCTCTGCGCAAGTTCTTTCCTCACTGTAGCGGCATTGTTCTCAGCCTGACGGCCTCGGAGGAGGTTCAGCGGGAGGAACACCTCGACGGGGAACTCCTCTTCAACCTCCAGATTCTGTCGGAGGTATTAAACCAGCCCCCACCTGTCAAAGATGGCTTTCAGTGGAAACACTGCTTCTAAGCTTGCCTAATTCAGTCTCAAACCAAGATAAATATAGCACAGGAGGTATTTGGGATGGTCCCACCTAAGGGCTGGATAACTCAGGTGGTTACAGAAACGAAAATATGTCCAGTTTCTCAGGTCAGTTGTCCCTTTGCTTTTTAGTTTGAAAAAAAAGAGAGATTTAAATGGTTGTGTCCACTTTGTGTGATTCCCGAACTGCTACAGGCAGCTAATTATCATTTTACTGTAGATATACTGCTGCTAATAATTCAAAGCTTCTGACTGCCACACACAGCCCAACAAAGATAGTCACCTATAGTGGGGGCCCCATTTCTATGGTAGAAAATGAACCAGACAACTAGTCTAATCACTGAAGAATCTTACTGGACATGAACTCTTTTTTTTAATAGATTTGTGCCCTAAATGAGTTTCACTGTCCAAATATGCATTAACCTGGTTTGTGAGGTTACGGCACAGAGTTTCATTTCGTTGCCACACTTTGCAAACAGATTTTTTTTTTCTCCAGAAATCTGCTTAAATTAATGAGACTAAACCTTGCAATTTTAAGCATACGTGAATTAATTTTGCCAGAGAAAAAAGTTCCACACAGCCGGTGCATTGCAGTCACTCACCGCACTAGACTGACACTAAAATGACTAGACTCAATCCACTGTGTTAAGAATTCCGATTGACCTTTGTGCCAAATGTGTGGCACTGTTATGCGAATTGTTGCTCCGACTCGGTAGAGCCTACGCCCCTCCAAAGTCAATTGTTCGCATCATACTGTGAGGGCGGACGATGGAATTCCTGCCCCTAATCAGTCCGTGGGTCCTTAAGCCTGGGTTCGTGCTGCGTGCTTAGCTGGGTTCGGCCAGCTATACACCGACTGCCGTGACATGAAGTCACAGTTATAAGACGTTGCCCGGCTGCAGAGCTGTTTCCGCTAGCATCTGCCATTCCTGCTTGGGCGTTGTTGCCGCGTTTGTCAACCCTAAAAAATGATCTGACCACCTGCCGGATAGATTTTGATCCCTTGTATAGGCCGTGTAGCTCAAGTGGTAGAGTGCAGGTGCATACTAGTAGCTGCCAACCATTCCGATTTTGGACAAATCATTCCTCTTTTTTTTTTTTGGTAGAAGTTTATGACTTTTTACAAGCTCTTGACATCAGATTCCGATTTTTGGCGTGGAAATACACATGCATTCCTATGTACATTGTTAGTTTGGGCTGTGATTCCTCTTTTTTAGCAGGTGTATTCCTGAATTCCTTTGAGATAGGTTGGAAGCTATGCAGGTGTAACTAAAGCACACTAGGCTATGAGGGAAGTTAGAGAAAGAACATTTACAATGAGAGGATATGAAAGGATATGCAAAACTGTACTAGTCCATATCTTCCTCCATTGGGAGACCGGTGACCAGCCTGCACCAAGTGTGCCTTGCGGTTCTTTACACAGGTGCCTGTACATTTAGCCGAAAAAGGTCACGGGTGCAGTCAAATTTTCTCAGGTGTTTCAGAGCATAACCTCTGCCGTATCTCTTGCGCAGATTGTCCAGTGCTCCAGCGTGGACCTCATGGCCTACCAGTCCACTATAGTGGAGGTCTTGCGCTCCACCCTCCATCTGACCTGCAAGGAGGGCTACCAGTTTGCCAGCACACTGCTCAAGCACAGCCTCAAGTCCTACTGCATGGTCTACTCGCAGAAGCATTGCAGCGTAGCCGGGGGACTAGACCGGCCACTCACCGACTACCTGCCAATCAGGGTACGGCTCCCTTGCTTCCTTCTGATGAGTAACCACCTCATGCTCTGCCTCCTGTCAGCTCTGCCACCATTCTGATTCTGATCCCTGCTAGGATCAACATATCGGACCCTTTATTCATTGCGCTTTGTAATTTTGGTCATCAAGTCTGTAATTCAAAGAGGGTATTCCCTGCTCGACTTAAGAAACGCTGAATACCCAGAGCTTTGCTCGATGCCTGATGACAATTTTTCAGGCAACTCGGGCGGGATTCTAACCAGCGACTCCTCCTTTCTAGTGCCGAGGTCATTACCACTTGACCACCGAGCTGGTAAAGGGTTCGAATCCTGCCCAAGCTTCCTGGAATTTGTTCATCAGGCGTGGGGCACAGCACTGGGCATTCAGTGTTTATTACATCAAACAGGGCAAACCCACATTGAACTACATTCTCCCTGATGCAAGCATCATGTTATACATGTATCTATGGTTACTAAAGTAAGCAGTTTGAAGCATGTTTGTATCATAGATATGATATGATTTTTATTGCTTCTCTGAGAATGCCATTCAATGAGGGTTAACCCTAGTCAACACATAATGCACCTCATGTTCAGTGCTTTACTAGATCGAGGGTATTGCATTATCATACACGTATGTCAAGTAGGAGAAACCTGCTTTGAATTACATTCTCGCCCATGCCAAAATCATGTCATGCACATTGAATAGTGTAAATGCTGCTATACAGATTAAAATCCACAACATTACCCAGACCAGCTCAGTGGTTAGCATGTCTGTAGAAGTCAGGAGTTCAAAGCCTACTGATTCTGTATTTATTTGGCAGGCAGTTTTGCATAGCACTCTGCATGTAGAGATCATACATGTATGTCAAGCTGTTTTTCTGATGTGTTTTCCGATTTCCTTAGGATTGGGGACGCTCAGTGGATATGGAGGATTTGCAGATCAAGTGGCATCAGCCGACAAAGGCCAGCATGGCGGCCTTCAAGGACCTGATAAACATGTTCTTTGATCCCGAGGTTGCCAAGCTAAGGGGCTTCATCAAGGGCGAGCAGCTCTCCAGGTAACTGACAGACCTTGTGGGAGTGGCCTTGGGGTAGCCAAGATGGCCCATTTGTAGCCACGGTGACCCATTTATAGCCAATATACCGGTAGCCCATTTATAGCCAAGGTGGCTTGGCTGTAGCTAAGGTGCCCCATTTGTAGCCAAGGTGGCTTGGCTGTACATGTAGATAGTTCAGGTGCCCCATTTGTACCCAGGGTTACTCAATGAAGCCAAGGTGGCCCATTTGTAGCCAATGTGGACCAATTATAGCCACGGTGGCCTATTTGTAGCTAAGGTGGACCAATTAAAGCCACTGTTACCCATTTGTAGCCAAGGTGGACCAATTATACTGTACATGCTGTACGTGGCCAAGGTGGCCCATTTGTAGCCAAGGTGAACCAATTAAAGCCAATGTGGCCCATTTGTAGCCAAGGTGGACCAATTTTAGCCCATGTGGCGCATTTGTAGCCAAGGTGGACCAATTGTTGCAAAGGTGGCTCATTTGTAGCCAAGGTTGACCAATTATAGCCAATGTGGCCCATTTGTAGCCAAGGTGGCCCGTTTGTAATTGTTGCCACTGTGGGCGATTTGTAGCCAAGGTGGACCAATTATAGCCAAGGTGGCCCATTTGTAGCCAAGGTGGCCCATTTGTATTAAAGGTACAAATAAAAGAAAAAGATATTCAATAAATGCATATTCTTCTAAATAAAAAAACAGAATGTGCATACTGTATGTGGATAGTAGGACTTTACATTGCTCCAAAAATTGTTTGTGTTTATGGAGAGTAGATGATAATAATTTTTGTGTTTTTAATGTTTTGTTGCAGGGAGCAACTCCTTCAGAGTCTGACAATAATCCATGACATGATCATCGGAGGTGGCTTCATTCTGCCCAGATGGGACAGACCATGCTTACCCAATCTGTAAGTGCAGTATCGCTAGAGTCAAAACCGGAAGAACAGACTGAAACCTCTAAACCTTGAGATAGACTGTCCGACGCTGAGATCTGATTGTCCTAAGCCTTGTCCGCACTGGACTTATTTTTTATGGGTAACATTCCAAGGGGTAAATCTTCCAGGCGTCCGCACTTGGACTATTCGACTCGGGTAAACTAACCGAGACGATCGGTAAAACTAACCGACTGGCGCAAACAAACGCATGAGGGCACTTTCGTGGTGACCTTTCACCGGATGTTTGTACACAATCTACCGGCCGTGTGTACATAATTATGTACATGTGCATGTACTGTAGTCACGTTGCTACCCCACGCCCGCACGAGTCTTGTGTGCAAGGCCAGGACACGTCACGTGGTATCGAGGCAATGCGGGGCGCTGGCGCTGGACCGGATGTGTTTTTTTACCGAGTCGTGTACCGAGACGTCGTGTCTGGACTTTTGGCTCGGTTAAACTGACCTGGTCAATTTAACCGGGCAGAAGTTGGTCGGTTAAAACTACCCATTTGAGTCGGATAAGTTACCTTCAAATAAGTTACCAGTCCGCACTGGACTTAAAATGGTCAATTTACCCATTTGCTCGGTTAGTTTACCCATTTTAAGTCCAGTGTGGACGCGGCTCTAGACAGACAGAAACCAAGACCAAGACCACTTGTCTATGGGGATGTGAAAACATCTTGAAACAAGATTCATCAGAAGTGAAAGTTCTGTTGAACGTGGGCAGATTCATCAGTTTGCAAAAGCTGTGATGTAGAAAACAAATGAGTAACTTGAGTGAGGTCATTCAGAATTTCAGGTCATCCGTGCTGATTATGTAGGGCCAGAATATTCGGGGTGCCTTTTGTCAGGCATTGGTATTGAAATGAGGACCCGCGAGGATCGAAATGTCAGGCCCTGTTAAAGTGTTGGAAGATTTGCATTTTGGTCATTGGAGTCTGTGAGCAGTTGGAGCCATGTGGGGTATAGTGATGCTGTCTGTGTTTTCTCCACAGAGTTGAGACTGTGGTTGAGGAGTGGCCCTCATTCAAGCTGCACTTTGGCACCGCAGAGTTCAGCAAGGAGTTTGCTGGCTTTCGGGAGGAGGTGGCCCTGGTCATGCACGACTTGATCCACCACATGCTAGCCACGGGGGAGGATGACACCAAGGCCTTAATGGTTGTATGCAAGGTGAGACGACTGAGGCAGATAGGTGGGGACCCTAAAAAACCCTAACCTCCCCAAATCCTACAGAATCCTAGTTTCCTACTGCAGGAAATTGTAGGATTTGGGGTACTTAAGAGTTGATGCTTTGTAGGAATTTGCAGGATTGAGGGCATAAGGCGGTTTTGTCACTGTAGGAAAATGCAGGATACGGGTTACTAGGTCAAATGTGATGGAGGATGATCTTGTAGAATTGGGGCTACATGGGACAAACACCAAAATAGGATTTTGAAGGATTCGGGTCATGTGGTTATAAAATTATACATTGTAAATGTAAAATTTTATTAGCCGCAAAAAAAATTCAAAAAAATTTCCTTTCAAAAATTCAGATTTTGCAGGATTCGGGGAAAGGCACACCAGCAACAGTATTGCAGGATTGTGTAGGATTCGGGTCAAATGGGGCTTTTAACACTGAAGGATTGTAGGATCTTGCAGGATTTGGGTCATGAGCAACATAAAAGGTGTGGGGGTTGATCAGCACTGAATGCTTAGTCATTTGCCCCGACAGCCCGATTTGAAAATGCCAAAGGCAGCTCAGGCATGATTTTAATCTGCAACTCCTGCATTGTAGTACAGACGTCTTAACCTCATGACCTGGTTGAGGTGATGCCATGGATCGGGCTGATGGTCAGTAGGGTAGGAGGGACGGACAGCTTGATTAGTCTCTCACAAAGTTGACCAGTAGTGTCAGATGGATGAACAGCTTGACTGATGATTGGTACAGTACAGTACAGTTTAGGTCCTCATTTTGAAGCTTTAGGCTTCATATGAGTCAGGACTCCTAGGAGCCTGGTGAAACCAGTCTTCGACTGTGTCTCTCTTTTAATCTGCTCAATAGAAAGATCACCCAGTGGTCAAATTTGTATTTTCCCTACGACATATATGAGCTATGTATTTCAGATACTGGACATTATTATAATCCCGTAGTGGTTGACTTTTTGTTATGCGCTCTAGATCAATATTAGCAAAGAAAAGGGCATGATTAATTTCGCCTTCTACTAGTGATGGTTTCCTGCGGGCAGATTACAATTAGGGTTATACATGGATGCTCATTTTGATTGGTCTGCCAGGCAGGGGATCATCAGATTATACCATTTTGGCCTCTTGCTCACAAATCGGTATCCATTCCCAATACAGAAATACTGGACTCGTCTTTGATTTTCCCCCGCACAGATCCTCCACTCACTCCTGTGGTACATAGGCGCCTCTAAGCAGCGGTTTGAGATCCGCTGGAAAAGTTGGAAGATGATCAACAAGGCGATGAGTAACAAGGTAGGCACCACAGTCCCATGCCTCAGCAATGCCTGGGGTTGGTGATACTCACAAACTACTCGCACACAAAGGAAGGCTTGGCTATCAGAGAAGTGAGTCCTCAATGCAGATGGCTCTAAGTCTCTTAACCCTTACAAAGCCAGGGCTTAGCATTGTGACTCCCCCCCCCCAACTGATTAATTTTCTGTAATTTTGCATCTGCTGAGATTTGTCCGACATGGGTTCATGACTTTTTTTTCTTTCATCCTTCCTGCACATTTTGATATCAGATACAGGTTGATCTGAGCTATGGTACAGGTATAATATTATAATAAGTTGTCGCATCTCGGTCAAAGTTGGCAAATTCTACATTATTCTGTGTGCTTTCCTATGGTAGTAACAATCCTTACCTGATGATAGTCAATGAACAATTGCAGCAAAACTTCAAGGCCCAATACAACATTGGTATATCTCAGTTTGTATGTTAAAACATTAAAGCGGAACCTTGCAACCCAAGAAATAGTTAGCTTATCTGATTGGGTGTTAAAAACAACCTACAATTACCTATGAGTCACTCACATACGATTTTCATATACAGTGAAAAATCAAGGAATTGTAGAGAGCAGTTTGGGGATGGAGCTCCTTTTTTTTTTTTTAAACCTTCATTTCAGTGACTGCCTTTCAAATGCACGTCCTTTTCTTTTTGGCAGCTCAACGGAAAGAAGTCGCTGATGCGAGCAGTGCTGATTGACCGCATCCAACTGCAGCATGACCAGCGCCTGCTGCAGCAGCTGCGGCTGGTGGTGCACTCAGACCTGGACAAGATGGTGGTGGGAGACCTGATGTCACTCAGCATGAGCCGCTACAGCCAGGTAAGAATGCCACGGGAGCAACTTCAATAGGAACTGCTACAGCTGTAGTAAGTACAACAGCTGTTGCAGTATCTGCCATAGCTGTATTAGCTTTAGCAACTGCCTTGGCTGTATTAGCTTTAGCAACTGCCTTGGCTGTAGCAACTGCCTTGGCTGTAGCAATTGCTCCGGCTGTAACAATTGCACCAATTGATGCAACTGCAACAGCAGTTGTAGCAACTGCAACAGCAGCAGCAACTATGGCAGCTGTAGCAACTGCAACAATTGTAGCAACTACAACAACTGAAGCAGTAACTGCCACAGCTGTAGTTGCTTTAGCAACTTTTTGCTGTAGCAACTGCACCAGCTATGACAATTGCACCAGCTGTGATAACAGCAGTAGCAACAGTAGCAACTGTAACAATTGTAGCAACTGCAACAACTGTAGCAACTACAACAGCAGCAGCAACATTAGCAACTGCAACAATTGTAGCAACTGTAACAACTGTAGCAAGTACAACAGCAGCAACAACAGCAGCAGCAACAGTAGCAACTGCAACAATTGTAGCAACTGCAACGACTGTAGCAACTGCAACAACTATAGCAACTACATGTACAACAACCGTAGCAACTGCATCAGCAGCAGCAACAGCATTGATAATGAGCATTTCATACAAACTGCTTGTGTGCACTGGAAGAAATCTCACCATGCTTAACATAATTATCTCTGGACACTAATTTTGAGCACAAGTTTTCCACCTACTGTACTGTATATGTATGTGTATTCTTTTCTTTTTCTTTTGTACGTATTCAAGTTGTTTTCAACTGTCTGATTTTTCCTCAGGATGCCATCAAATATTAATTAACAATGTGATAGATCAAACATTATTGCTCTGTTAGCACTCTGTAAGGACATGACATATCCTATTCATCTTCTTTGTTTCAGGACTTATGTATGGTTATTAAATGACAGTTAGCACTTACATGTAGGAAATCAGAAATTGAAAGATTTTTACCATTCCAAAAATGTCCCAAAATGTTCATTATTTGTTTGACCATTCCCAAAGTGTTCGTCCCTCTTGACACGTTTTGCCCAAAAAATATATTCCCGCTCTGGCTTCTAATTACGCAGTGTTGTACGTAACTGGAAGCACATGACTGTTGCAGGGATGTAAGACTTCCGTAAATTTCCGGATTTCTGGAATTGGTGTGAAATTTTCTCAGATTTCAGGAAATGGCATGTTGTTTTTTAATTTTTGTTTTCATGTTCAACTAGTATCTCGGACTGTGCAATTTTACCTGTTAAAACCCTTACAAACTGGAGGGCGCCTGCACCCGTGCCGTGAATCTCGCAATCACACAATTTATTGGCCTTCGATGATTTTCAGGAAATGACTGTTACTGCTTGTGTCTGTCTCTGTACCTCTGTCGCCTCCCTGCTTGGGTTTACAGATTCGGAAAACGGCCCAGAACATGCTGTTTGACAGCATTGACCACCTAGCCTACAGCCGCTACAGCGTCATCCCAGAGGTCCTGAAGAACCTGGAGGAGAATGAGAGTATAGCTCACCACACCTTTAAGGTGAGGGTCCTCCCTGTATTCCTCCCACCCATAGGCCTTATACATTACTGGGCTAAATCTTGGGGGTGGCCCTGGGTTAACGCAGGGATTGAAAATAAGCCTGTTTCTCACTTGACCTTTTTAGCCTGGGTTACTCCTGCGTCACCCCCAAGTTTGCTCTTTCCCCGGGGTGAGTTCAACCCTGCTCGCAATGAGGGCTGAAAATGGTGGCCCTGTGGTGAAATACCTTCTTCCTCCAGGGCGAAACCTCGTTGTGGGGGACGGGGCAGAGTGAGTTCACCCTGGGGTGAACAATGGCACAAAGATCACCCAAAGTGTGCACTTCCCCAAAAACTTGAGTGTCAAGACTGAATCATTCTTCCACGGTCATTGTCTTGCCATCTTTGGTTTCTTACTGTTAAGAGATAAAGAGTTAAAGAGTCAAAGGCCCAATACAACATTGGGAAGATCGGAAAACATCGATGTCCACAGATTTCCTTCTAATTTATGCAGTTTGTAGATGGTCATGATAGAACCCTCATGTTGAAATTTTACGGTCTGGTATGCTGTACTTCCCTAGAAATCTTCACCCAAACATCAACAAATAGTTCATTACTCACAAGTCATAAACTATTTCTTACCTTACATAATTTTGCAAAAACCGTGACGTTTTTTTTTAACCTTTTCCTACTCTCTCTCACCATTTGAGCTAAAACCTTCGCAGGATTTTTTTTTTTTATAGGTTTAATGGTTTAACACACAAACTGTGGCAATCTTTTGACCTTTACCAATGTTGTATTGGGCCTTTAAGAGAGGTGAGCCATAGTCTGTGGCTCTACTGTATGTTTGTAGCACAGTTTTCTTTAATCCAAGTGCACATCTCTAGGCTTTTTTAATGTTGCTGTGCGTGCTCTCATGCATGCTGCGTGTTTGCGTGTTCGTGAGATTACGGTATTCTGATTACCCACCAGCGCTGTTTGTCAAGTCTGATCGTAGCTGGCGGGTTTGGGCTTGGTATATAAAGAAAAGGGGGAAAAATCAAATGAAATAAAATAAAATTTGTCTTTTTGTTTGTCAAAATACATTGAACATTGTACAGCGGCACTGATCTTTTTGTAAAGGGGCTTTCTAATTGCCTGGTATCATTAGAATTGAGTGGGCCTGACGTTTTGATCCTAGCAGGACCTTTCTCTGCCTTTAAGAAAGGTCCTGCTAGGATTGAAACGTCAGGCCCACTAAATTTTAAGATTTGCATTTTGGTAATTCTAGTCAGTAAGCAGTTTGCAACATTTTGGTATATCACTTTGCCTGGTATCATTATTATTATCATTTTCATTATCTGTATTTCTCTTTCCTCCTTGAAGGGAGCTCTGTACATACTCCAGGCTGGGGGGATCGGGACGCTGGCCTGCGTGCACGATTGGAAGCTGATGCAGAAGTGCTGGCTGGCCCTGGTCAAGGCCGGTCACTCGGAGAAGCCGTCCATCATGAAGGTGATTGACCAGATCACGGTCAAGATCCACCGAGTCTACAGCTCCCTGGCCATCTCCTACCAGGTGAGTGCCCATCCACACGAAAACCACACCCGGGCAGATTGTATGCTGTGACACCACGCATTCAAGTCAGTTGGCTCTGGAGTGTGGCTCTGAAAAGACGGGAACTCGCGTTTGGGAAAGTATGTACTTGTACTCTGCCGTCATCAGGAGACTGCTGAATTCCAACACTGCAGAGAGTGCTGGGGTGGGTTTCACAAAGCCTTGCGATGCATCGTACCTCAATTTACAATGGTTAACCCATCGTAAGTTGTGATGGGCCGTATGGTTTCTGTGCAGTGCTCATCGTCTTGCGATTGATGGTAAGTTACGATGGGTTTGGTGAAATCGACCCCCGGAGTATCAAGAATCTTCCTGCACTGCGTGACCACAGGAGCATGCAGAGGTTTCCCAAGCTCATGCTTGTTGTGCTCACACTAACCGTGGGAGTTCACTGGAGTGTGCCATCTGTGAGGGAGGATGCCAAGGTTAAGGGTGCACGGCTGGTGGCACTACAGTAGCTGTGCAAACACAGTGGGCTCTGGTCACGAGGCTTGGGGAGTACGCATGCACGTGGTGGATGGTTCAATGGCTAAGCTGGACTATGCATTCATGTCGGATTGTTCAAGGCAGTTTACGCATGATCTTCCTGAAAGAACGGTGCTCATTTGTACACAGAACTACTTGATCTTGGTATCAAATGATACCAAGATCAAGAAAATAGCCCCATGTAAACATATTCAGAGGTATTCAATGAAGACCTGACCTGATGAAAAATAAGTTTCCAACTAGCTAGAGCTACCGGTACCTGCCCAGAAACTTGTGAAAATTAACTCTAAACAGTTTCTTTTGAAAGTTATCCCAGAAGAAAGGCCTGGCTCTACTAAATAAAATTTACATGTATATACAACATTTTCTTATAACTACGAATCTTGACTGTATGTGCTGAATAGAAAATGCTATAATGAAAGTGCTTAGGTCTACGTACCAATGCTGCACTGTCATGGGTATCTTCCCTCAACTAAAAACCTCCCAATTCTGGAGTTCTCTGTAAATAAATCCACCAACAATGTGACTGAAATAGTGCTTGGATGTCTCTCACAGCATAGTCTTCTATCTAATGGGGAGATTGTATTGGTTGGAAACTTGCCTTAGTTAACATAAGCTCTATCGTCTGGGCTATCTTCCCTGATATGGGGGGGGGGGTCAACCAATTTATTATCTTTCCATTAATGAGCAAAGGAAATAGGAGTACATTTTTACTTTAATGCACCTAACAAGCATATATCTCATGTGCGTAACTCCTGTACACTTAGGGCAGGACAAGTTTGCCTTTAGAGTGATTGCTCAAAGCTCATTTGGAAGCGGCTGCATTATTCTGCAAGTTGGATTCACATAAGCACTTCATACCGTGATTGCTGTGCCGCTATAAGGTGAGTCTGTGCTTCCGTCTTTTCTGAAGGTGACCCAGGAGTGCCTTGATGCGGCCGGCCGACTTCTGGACTCAACCTGCCCCTCACCGGATGCTAGGCCACCCACCCCAGAGGAAATGGAACAGGCCGTTGCTAGGCTGGAGAAGCAGAACCAAGAGAACCTGAGGTATACCGTAAATTCCCGCGTATAAGGCGCACTTTTTTTCACCGACGTGAAAACCCAAAGTTGGGGGTGCGCCTTATACGCGGGTACAGCCCGCTGGCGGTCTTGTTTATAGGCACCATGTCAAAAAGATTTTTATCGGCGCGACGCGTCCCACCTCCCGGATTAAATCGCGGCGCTGCGCGGCGCCCGGACGGTCCCCTTGCTCATTAAAAGATCCCCTCTGTAAAGTCCGCTATTGTTATGTTAATGTCGAATGAATATGGAGAAGTCCCTGGCCCGGCACACACAGGGCACTCCGCGACCCGCCGCGGCCGGCCCGCCGCGGCGAGCTGTGTGTGGACAACATGGACTATTCCATTATGAATGGGAGGGGTGCTGAATACAGCAGCTGAATATTTTGCATGTCATTTTTTAGTTGGAAAAATCCAGCTTTTTACCGTGGATTGTGGTATCAAAGAAACAATACATATTTAAGTTGCTCTCAGTTTGTTTTTAGTACTAACGATGTGTTGTGGGTAGATGTGAGCACCCCTATAAGCCGAATGACAAGCAGAGTGGAACACCAACCGCGTACGGGCGTTATTCCCCCCTTTGTTGTGCTGTGTTGTCTTCCTAGTAGCTTTCTTTCCACACGAAAGGCAAACTGTCGGAGTTATCAACTTTATATCTGAGTCTCTGTTGAAGGTCCTGCTAAGATCGAAAGTTAGGCCATTCATTACAATTTTCCCCTTCTTTTCATTATTAAAATTAAAAAAAAAAAATAAGAAAAAACTGAACGGGAACTGAAAATGGGAAAGAACATTTTTTACTGTCCGGACCGGAACTCTTTTTAAAGTAAAGTAAAATAAACCAATGCAGTTGTCTACCTGCGCCTTGGGAAGGCTCAGAAAATCGCGGGGCGCTACGTACGTCAATCCATTATTTTACATGTAGATTCACGAGTCAGAGTTTTGCCAATCAGAAAAGAAATTGCCCTGAACTGAAGCGGTATCAGCCTATTGGTGTTGACATTCCGATTTCCGGAGATTTTATTTATTTTTTATTTTTTCAGACGCTGCCCCGAAAATGTCTTTCTGAAACACTTCAGCTCCCGGTCATGCGGGATATTATAATAGCGCCGGCCGCCATCGCGGCCCTTAGCTTAGCACAGCGCGCTAGATTGATGTGTCGGAAGCTTGACCGTACCGTGCGCACTGCCAGCTAAACATTGCGCATTCTGTGCACAACAGCACGTGCAGGACATGTCAACGAACTTTTCGTCTGTGGGTACCAGTGAATCTTGGACACCGCTAGCGGTACCAATCTACGGGTACCAACGGTAGTTGGGAGTGATTTACGTTGCACGATATATAGATTGCGCAATAACACGTGGTTGGGTTGCGTGTGAAAGTAGAATCCTAGAGCTGTCAAAAGTTTGCGCGTTCGATGACGGGTGCCTTTTAACCAGGCCCCGAAAGGAGAAAGCCAGACAGCAAAAGGAGCACTACTTACTACACGATACAGCACAAAAATGTTGCACTCTTTATTCATTTTTTCAGGTAGGCCCACGAACGTACGTGATCGTTTTTCAAGTTATTCTCACATTTTTGACGATAATTTTTTGGCACGGCCCACATCTCGATTCCTTGACAGCATGGACTATTCCATTAGGCATGAGAGGGGTACCACTATATACAATAATTAGCTCCGATAATATTCTCGTTTAGGGTGGACCTAGCTGCTTACAAATCCATCTTTACAAAACATGTACGTAGGCTATTGAGACTTTTTTCTGGGGATCTATTTTCACATATTTTTGCCGTCAGGCCGACTAGAACGGCCATACCTGAATGGTACAGTCCATGTTCCGTGTGCTACTTACGGTACTCCGTGACCTTCTTTAGTGGGTCGTGGGTGCTGCGTGGAAACTTGGTACCGTATCAGTGTCCTGTGTGGCTTTGTGTTGACCGCCGGACGCGGCCCACACTATCCGTGTTATCTTTGATGCGCCGCGACGCGCCGCATTCGCTATTGAGTACCCGGAAAGTCGAACTTCGGAAGAATGATCAAAGCGATAGGCGAAGTCCTAAACCTTATGTTACAAAATGCAGAGTTTCGCGGCCTACAATGGCAGACTTTTAGGGGGAAAATGGTCAGGGGCTAATTGACAAGCACCTCAGAAGAAGATCCCATGAGTTGGCGATATTTTACCAGTTGGCCGTGCAACTTTTTTTTTCTGTCGGCTGATGTCGAAAGTTGGGGGTGCGCCTTATACGCGGGTGCGCCTTGTACGCGGGAATTTACGGTAGACCCTTCTGAGGTATAGACCCATTTGTGGTGGGGGTAGTAGAACAGTTTGTGGTCTCAGATCCACACAAACTCAATCATGGCTGTGAGTTTGTGGCAGTGAAATGACATTGTTGGCCCATTCAGGAAGCTTGCCATTGGTCGTGAATTCTTCTGTTTTGGTTTTCTTGTCGCAGCATCTACACTAACATGGTGACATCTCTAGTAGAGTTGGTGGAAGTTGGAAATCTGTGAGTAGAATTTTTTTTTTAACTTTTACCGGTAAGCTTGAATGGCTGTCTGCTGTAGTCGAGATCAATAGCTGATCTGGGTTAGAGTGATTTTATCTGTGTTCTGGAATAGTAGCTTCAACCCTGAGGCACTCTTCTTTGTTTCACCAACTGTATGGTGTAACGATCAGCTGGTAGTGCGGGCATACACCAAGCCATACAAAAACTGGTGCACGTTAATGTCTGACAAGAATTGCTTCAAATATACAGATCATGGCAAGTTAAGAGGGCATAACTTTTTATTCCATGAAAAATTGTAGGCCTTTACATCAACATTACATTACATAGCATTTTAAGCCCCCCCCCTAAAAAAATAAATAAAGAAAACATGTTAATCTCACACCAGATTCCACATGTATCCGACCTACCGCTATGTTCTCTCAAATAGTCTTACTCAAACCTGATGACTCACCTGTGGGCCAAAATCACTCAATTTGATTTTCTTCAGTATTTTTTGTCCAAGTGTAATACTTTTCGTGCAGACAAGATGACCCTCAGACCAATCTCAAGTTAAGACATTTCAGCCACAGTGCTGTAGAAGATGAATGTGAAAAGTTTGCTGAGGCACCGCGTAAGCCATCTCTTTTGAGAAGGAGTGTGGCTTTGAAACGAGCCGGTAACTTGGAGACAAGAGCTCCTGTCAAAGCCATACTGCTTGTCAAAAGATATATGACTTACACCATGCAAACCATGCCATAGGAAATTGAGGCATTCTGAGTGTGTCCACGTGAGATTGCTTCCCTTCGCTGGTTTTGTGCCGCTGGAGACAGGGGGGGGATCTAAACAAATGTCTCTCCGTCTCTGCAGACGCTGGAAGTTTTCCCAGATGGCCACGGGCATGCTGTCTCTTCTGATTCGCTGGGACACGACTCCACCGGTGCCCCTGGTGCGCTTGTTCGTCAACCTGCTCGTGGACGACACACTGGCTGTGCGCAAGGTAGCACCAGCTCCTGCCATTTTGATCAATGGACCTTGCCCATGAAATACGCAAATTAGAGCTTACGCATGCGCTTGACTAAATTGGTTGGCGAACGAGTGCGCGTGGCGTGTAGGTTTTTGAAATACGCGCGCAGGAGACACTGAATAGCCAATCACCGCACGCCAAACAGTTTGCGAAGGAATGCGCACGCCCGTGGAAAACTACAATTGGTTGGCAGCCCGCTTGCCCACCAATTTAGTACATAAAGCGCATGCGCCAGCTCTTATTTGTATACTTCATGGGAAAGGTCCATTGATTATGAATCTCAAAAGTTAGGGGGCCTGACGTTTTGATCCTAGCAGGACCTATCTTGACCAAACCTTGACCTTTACCCCCCCTCCCTTCATTGTTTGTTTATAGGCGGCTATTGCAGCCGTTGCCGCCATCTTGAAGATCCTGAAGCGCCCTCACAAGAGGGTGCCGCTGGACCCTCACGCAGTCGCTGGCAACCCTCCTCCAGTCGGGCTGGCCCCAGGGCCGCGGCCTGACAACCGGTGGCACCTGTACGATTCCTCCGCCCTGCCCAGCACCCAGGAGGCCTGGGACCAATGCGTCTTTGTGGAGAAGACGCACCTGGGCTTCTACACTTGGCCAAAGTAAGCCCAGGGCTCTCAGTTTGACTATACCGCCATAGGAACATTACAGAAAAACGCTAGGAAGTGGTGGGGCATCCAACCCCTTTGCAGTCACACCGTGTGAGCGATCTCTTTCCTGATGGAGTATGGCATTGCTTAGAGCCAGTGACTCTACATTTTGGGCAGCGTGTACTCTGCCTGCTGTCAGGTAACTGAGACACAGGAACCATTACACACCATAGATATAACATCATGTTATCTATGATGCGACAGTGGTACCCGCCGCTATGCAATATTCAAATCGTAGTGGTTCATGCAAACCTAATCTACTCTAAACTAACACTTACTGGGGCTCCATGAATGTACATTTTTCAGTCAGTCAGTCAGTCAAGGTCTGAGTTGGTCAGATTGTCAGGATCTGGAATGCTCTAGATTGTGAGAGGCCAGTGTGCGTGGCAGACAGTACCGTAGAACTTCTTCTAAAAGCCAGTTTATTTGGTCATTTCTATTCCCAGGAACATGCAGATATATGCGGCCGACAGTGAACAGCCGAAGCTCGATAGAACAGAGGACGAACTGTCCGAGGTAATGGCTTTGCAGTACCATCTTCAAGTAGGTCTATGCCTGGAATCGTCTTCTAGAAGCCACCATGGCACACAGTCTTAAAACCCCATGACGGCGGGATTATTTTAGTGCCCATGGCCGGCACAGTGCCATTTCAAAAGCTCGCTAAACAATCAGAGAACAATAAACCTGCAAAATAAATCAATAAGAGTGCACTATTTGTATCAGTGAATCAAATTTAGCACAATAGGATGTCTGCGTGGCTTTTGTCAAGGGATTATCCGCCCTCAAAGATGGGCCTTTTGCTTGTAGTCCAATGGAGCGTCGGCTGTGCGACACGACTCCGAGAACTGTGTGTGCTGCTACCCTTTGACCACAAACATACCTGCACTCCAGCGGACAAAAGAATCCAGCTGGACGGCCTCAACAGAGCGTGCAATTTGTGGTAAAGGGCAGCGGGTGCATTCCATAGTCTGTCCGGTGACTGCATTGGTTGTGGGGCAGGCTAGCACAGTGTATCTCGTAGTAGCGCGCAGACCCTCAATCGTTCACAATGAAGCCCCACAAAAGCGTCATCGTTACCGCTAATCTGGCAATTCATGCAGCAACTGACGTCCAAAAAGGTGTTTGTCATGATACATATTGCTGAAAAGAGTCTTTGTCTATAGTTTGGACAATAGCGGCGTCCAAATTTTGAAACTTCCCGAGCAGCTATAGACGTCATCCGTACGCAAGGGGTTAAGAACAAAGTGAATGAATACCTCAAGCTCAAAGATTGGTTGCTCTCTCTGTACTCTGTAATGATGTAATCTTAAAGCTGTCAACCATTGATTACCCTGTGGAGATTTCCCTCGTACATGTACAGCATCTGACGGCAAATTTCAGAACCTGACACTGGACACACTGCATGGGCTATTGTTTACTTGAGCACTCTGAAAAAAAGAGAAAATGTCTAAACTGTGAAATCACAAGAATGATGTGACATTGATCACTTCCAATGTTATGCTTTTGGTTTATATTGTTTCATTAGTGTCCATATATTCGCTAATTGATTTTGTAATATAAATCCCTGATCATGATTTTATTCCGGTGTGACTTGTTTTTGCAGAGTCCATCACGTACTGTATGCTGTTTTTATAATTACTATTATGTTTTGGTTGCACATACCAAGTGCCTGTTTCTATGTTCACAAGAGATTTTTATCCTATGCTCTTAGATTGAAAAGATTATCTACGCTCAATTCTCCGATGAGGACTTTGTCTCTAAATTAGTTGGGTTCCTGTCCTTGGAGGATCGCAAAGGCAAGGACATCTTCAGCACCAAGAGGCTCACCTTCTTCAAGGTACTAGACCATTCTGCTTAAAGGAAGGGTACACTTTTGCAAAGTGCCCATTTTCCCAATTTCCAAATTTTATAAATCACTTACTCATCAGCAAGCTAGTGTAACAGAAATTCTTTGAATTTGTTGCGTACGGAAAGCTACATGTACCATTTTTTAGTAAAGAGGAATTTCGGTTGAATTCCAATGATTGCCCGCAGATGATCGTTGGAACACAGGTGCCCTTTTCAGAAAGGCTGCCCTCTATGTCTAGAAAAAGTTAGCATATACATGTAATTTCATGATGTACAGAGGTAGTTTACGGATTTAGCAGAAACTGACACCGATACATGTGTTAATTCATGAATGTTGTGGGTAGACAAAGTCAGGGTGCGATTCTTTGACCTTCGTTGTACCCTGGATTTTTGTGAGGCGTATAACTTCGAGATTTGATATACATGTATGTACAATTTCTTGGAGGTTCATTGAATTTAGTAAGCAGTTTGGAACACTGTAGCATACATGTACATGTAGCTGCCAACCATTCCTATTTTGGAGGAATTATTCCTCATTTTTGGTAAAAATTGATCACTTTTTACAAGCTCTGGACAACAGATTCCGATTTTTGGCTTGGAAATACACATTTCTATGTACCGGTAGTTTACTCGGCAATTCCTCTTTTTTAGCCGATGTACATTGTAATGGTATTCCTGATTTCCTTGAGATAGGTTGGCAGCAACCGGTACGGTATGCTGTAGAGATTTAACCACTTCGCGCCGGGGCCACATAAACGGGGTCGTGACCGCTGTCCGGGGCATTTTGGGTTATGTATCATTTTCAAAATTCGATAAAAATCGATACAAATCATGTACGATAACATAAATCGTGCAACCGATGCTACAATTTGTTGTCTTTCGAACAAGGCACAATCCGAGACATTGTGTGGCTTTTGAGCCCCCTTTATCCCACCAGGATTAGTGTCCTTTGTTCGCTGCCAGTGGAGCGTGTCTGGATAACGTGTGTACGTGTGTGCGTACAGTGCTTGACCGCAAAAAATGCCTGCACTCCAATGGGGCCAATCTTGAGTGTAGTCGGTCAGGGTCTGGCAGGACGATTGCGGTCGGGGCGATGGGTTGGTTTTGTAACCGATCCCGGTGGGCGAGGGCTGAGACAATGTATGGGTAGTGTCGGTATGTGTGACCATCTGTGGAATGCGGTTGACTCGCTTCGGTCAGCGGGTGTCCGTAAGCCCTCTACCGACCGCTCGCTGCTCCCTTATCGCCGGGAGACAGTGGGGTGCGGACTGACCGGGGTAGCACGCTCTTGGGAACGAGCTTGATTCTAGTAGTACAGGGGCTGATTTATATATTGTATCAATGGACTAATCTTTATATTGTATATAAATTGCTCAATATTGATCTTGTACTAAAGTGTGGAGCCCGTTCAAAACAACCTTTATCCCATTTTACTATAAAAGTGAGTATTGAGTGAATAATGGAGGAATAATGACAACACGAGACAGGATTGTTCAGGTGTCAGAGGTATCTTTTGTTCATATTTTATTTCACTATGGAGCGTGGTGCTCACGGAAGCAAGGATCAACGCACAAAGCTTGCCCTGGACTGAGCAATGGACGCAGTACCGGTAGCGGAAATTGCCGTAGTGTGTCCGCTCCAAGGACCGGGGGAAGTGATGGCCAACCTGCTCGACCGGTGCCGCTGGTAGCTGGCGGCGGATGCCATACTGCGGAAGGGGCTCGTCAAACAGGAGCTCCCGTGCCAGTTCTCTGCGGAAGTCAAGGAAGGGCCCTCGATGACCGAGAGCAAGAGAGACGGCGTAGCTGTTTACCAGCGTCAAGTCCATCATATAGAAAAACAGTTTCTTGTACCATTTTATGGACTTGCGAGCTGACCGATGGTTTGCAGCTAGCTGGTCGCTCCGGTCAACGCCGCCTATCAGCCTGTAGGCGAGGACACACGCGGGCTTCACCCGCTCGTTGGCGGCGCGGTCCCTCTTACCGGATGGACGGAGTTCCGGTGTATCCATGGTGGACAACAAACGAATGTCCTTCTTGTCCTTCCAGACGAGAGCAAGGAGGGAGCCGTTCTGCCCAATGCCTGCCGACCGATAGGCAACTTCTCCTGGCTTGAGACGGGCAGTCCGAAGACTCGTGGGCTTGTCGCACATGCATGGCATAACGGTGCCAACAACATTGAACTTGTCGGCATGCAGGCCGCGGAACAAGTCCGGACTACTAAAGGCTCGGCCGAGAGCGAGGTTGTAGCCTTTCCCCTTGACATTGCTGACGAGATCAAGGACCACAGTGGTCGACGCCGGTGTATATGCGAAACTTAGAGCAGTAGCCAGCGGCATTCCCGGTGCTTTGGCACAGCTTATACGCCTTGATTCCGAAGCGGGCCCTCTTGCGCGGTCCGGAAACGAAGACGGCCGTAAAACTTGAAGAGGGAGTCGTCTACGGAAATGTCTCGTTCTGGCGTGTACACCTCGGCGAAACGAACCAACAGATGGTCAATGACAGGGCGCAGCTTGTACAAACGGTCAGGGCAATCTTCAGGCCTGGCAGCGTTGTCATTCAAATGTAACGCCTGAAGGATCGCCAGGAAACGGTCCCGCGGCATGGTCGATGAGAACAGGGACGTTTTCATCAGGGGATCGGTAGACCACTACCCGTGGTGAGAGTAGGGACACTCACGATACCAGTCACTGATACACAGGGCTAGGAATGCCTGCATCTTACGGGTGGTTACGCTGGTCCACGCTCGCATGTGGTTGGACAGCGTGGCAGGCCGCTGACTTGCAAACCGGTTGGTCTCAGTGATGAGGATGTCAAGCAGTCCATCATCGAAGAACACCTCGAAAAGTTCCCGGTAGTTGGAGTATTGGGAGAGCCGCAGATCGATTGCATCCCCTCTTCCGGAAAAGCCGTATCTGAATGGCTAGCGATCGTGTTCGTCCCAATGGAACGTTGGGTCGGCAGAAGAAGCGCTTGGCCCGGCCAGGTTGCCAGGGTTGAGGAAGGGCCAGCGCGGGCCTTCAGGCGCTGAGCTACTACCGATAGCGGCACAGTCGGAGTCGGAGTCAGAGTCAGACTGGCTCAGACCCGAGGATTCAGACGAGACATCGGCCATCGTGATACGAGGAAGAGGGCAGGAGAGACGATCGAGCAGCCTATTTATTAGCTAAAATGCAAGGCCAATTATATTGTTCAAGTCATATGAATTGGCACCATTGTATGTGGCCTGCTGATATGCTAATTCATTGAATGGCTAAACTGTCTCTATTCCTCCATCCTGTCACTCAATTGTCTTTAGAATACACCCGATCGATCGCAATACGGCTGTAAAGCAATTTAGCATGACCGCGAACCCGTTATTGTCTCAACCCTCGCTCAACCCCATTGAGCCACTGAAACCGCAAGTTTCTGTCCCCGCGAACGGGGGAGACCAAGCGCAGGGCCCGGTACATTGAATAGAGCCAGCTGGTCCATTGTTTAGGGCTGCCGGGCTTGTAACTGATACGCATTCTGCGGTCTCCGAGTTCGGAGGTACCAGCCAGCGGGCTCAAGTTTTTTTCTCCGGATTCGGAGGTCCCGGCGCGAAGTGGTTAAACCATACACATTTTTAAGGCCTGACATTTTTATTTTAGGAGGACATTTCCCAAAGAGAAAGGCCTTGCCTGGATTGAAATGACAAGCCCTCTGATTTTGTTTATGAATGCAATCTCTGCCAGTTTTTGTCTGGCAATTTTCTTCTTCATAGTTTCTTTTTCCTCTGTCCGTGAATGGCAGGGTTTGTTCCGCAACTTTGGCGACACCTTCCTGCCTGTCTTCCGGCCGCACATGGAGCGACTTGCCCGCAGCAGCCACGAGAGTGACCAGCGCTGTCTGGCCGAAATTGTGGCCGGACTGTGCCGCGGAAGCAAGCACTGGGGCTTTGCCAAGGTAGGCTGACTAGGGGACAAGGATTGTGCAGTTTCTTGCCTTGACTTGTATGTGTGGAGTTGGATGATGTTTGATTGTGCTATGCAGCATAGTGTTTGATTGCAGTGTCTTCACATGGTGTGGAATAGTTTATGGCTATACATGTACAGTACATGTACAGTATACAATGCACTCCAGTGCTTTGCCTGATTCCTTATTGAATTGCATTCTCCTTGACGCAAACATCATGTTATATCTATGATACAGTATAGAAGTTGTACAAAGATTATGCATGTACCGGTGCAGTATCCTTGCAGTGTCATACAGGATAATAACAGGGCTTGTTTATGTACTGGATACTACAGTGTAACTCATTTTTCAGACTGGGACCTGAGTCATGACCGAAACTCAGACTCGATGATAAATGACCCTAACTCATGCTTGAACTGTATGATTTCTGCCACGATTTCATATCAGGGTCAGTCAAGAGACACAAAGTAAAGCTTTTGGTTCAGTAGAATTTCAAACATTTTGAAAAAAAGTTCAATTTGTTCAAAAGTTCCAAGTAAGTTTGTTTCAGTTTGTTTGACTTGAATTGAAAAAGCTGCGTCCACTTTGTGTGGACCCCGAGCTGCCATAGCCAGGTTTACAACCATTGGTTGTTTGCATCTGAATGAAAGCTGGGGTTTGATCACTGGTGTGATCACATCTAAGGGCTGGATAGCTCAGATGGATGAGCACTGGTACGTTAATCCAGAGGTCTTGGGATCAAGTCCCGGTCCAGTCTAAGTTTTCCCACTCAGTCTTTGTTGGTTTGACAAGAAACTTATGTATTCTTAGAATTTAAGTACAGATGAAAATTGCTACTGCGAGTATGAAATTCCTACCCTTTTTCTTAGACATATTTTTTTATTTTTTTTATTTCTACCGTTTGACCTCAGACGGCCAAACTCTGGGAGTTCTTGGTGCCCGTCTTGAAGACGGCCCTCTGTCAGATGACCGTGGAGACACTGCAGGACTGGGCCACAGCCTTGTCGAACATCTCGGCAAGCAGGGATCCCCGTAAGCTCCACTGGCTCCTGGAGGCACTGATGGACTTCCCCACCAACCTGGAGGGCGGCTCCTTCCTGGAGGCCAGGTATGGAGTGCGCACTGCCCTATCAACGCGCGGTACGATTGGTGCCGACATGGACGCGGATGCGCCATTACCAAAGAGGGCAACTTCAGCTCAAAGTGCCCGGATGTCAGTAGCAATCGCGCGTAATATGAATGGGGAAAAGTACAGCCGAAAGGTTGTGAATGCGGAAACTAAAATGTTATAGAAATGGTTTTTAATAATGGAAGGAAAGGCCATCAATACCTGAAGTGATTGGCGAATTTTAATGTCCTACTTTCTTTTGTAAAAATTGGGATTAGTTTGCCCTATAGAGATCCATGCATTTGCCCTCTTGTCGGCATGCGTCATGCGATGAGTGCGCACTCTAGTTTATTTATAGAGCTCTATGGTACAACCTCACTTTAGTCCCCCTCCTGTGTGCGTCTAATGGTCTACAATCCTCCGGAACTCTCCAATATACTGCTTGAAAAGAAAACACTGGAGTTATAGTGATATAGAAATGGGGGCATGGCAAAGGTGGGAAGATCTATGGTCCCAGTGCCCTAATACTTTGTCGGTTTCTCTTACCATTCTCATTATGTATAGGTATTTCAGTTTCAATTTGATCAAGCATAGTTAGCAGCAGCAGCAGTTTTTGTAGAAGGAATGTGCTGACATTGTTGGATGTCCAGTTAGTGTGGTCTGCCAATTTGTGTGGTCAGGTTCTTTACCACGGTGCTTTTTATTTTTATATTATCAAAATTCACCCCCAAAAAGGCTATACAAAAGGCTAAGGAAAGAACAAATATAGAGAGGGACTCAGGAAGGCTGGAATTGATATTCCTCTTAAAAAGGGCAAGATCGTAGGGATGGGGGAAACATGAACCAGGAAGGGAAATTTATGCTCAGTTGCAGTCTAGTTCCTGAGGACTTCATGCTCATATGCAGTCTGGTCCCAGATCCTCATGCTCATATGCACACGTGTTGGAAAATCTATGCTCAGATATGATCTGGTTCCTGACTTTTATGTTCAGGCATGGTCTCATGCCATTCATGCTCAGACAGATTCCGGTGGTTCCAGGCATCAGTCTGGTCCCAGGCATCAGTCTGGTCCCAGGCATCAGTCTGGTCTCAGGCATAAGTCTGGTCCCAGACATCAGTCTGGTCCCAGACATCAGTCTGGTCCCAGACATCAGTCTGGTCCCAGGCATCAGTCTAGTTCCCGCCCTTCATTCCCAGATGAGAGCTGGTCCCTGATGCTCACTGCGGTTTTGTTCCGTTCCTTTTGCCAGTTGGCTGATGATGCTTGAGTTCACCCTAGCGCAGCAGGAGTGGCGGGTGCCAGACATCCTACACCGATTGCTGGCCCACCTAGAGAGGAACCTGGCGCACAACTACAAGAATGTCCGCAAGAGAATCGGCAGGTAACCATCGATCCTCTCTGTCTACTCGCTGAACTTGATCATCCTTGGCTGGATTTTCGAAAGCCTTACGTTGCATCAGACCTTACGGGTAACCGTATGATTTCTGTGCATTGTCCATTGTCCTTGGTTGTAAGCTACATGTACGAAGAGTGCAATGAAATAGACCACTGATGTGGTGACTTACGGCACCTCACCAATGGACCTTTCCCATGAAATATGCAAATTAGACCTAGCGCATGCGCTTAACTAAATTGGTGGGCAAGCGGACTGCCAACCAATCATAGTTTTCCACGGGCGTGCGCGCGTTCCTTCTCACTAACAGTTTGGCGTGCGGTCATTGGCTATTCAGCGTCTCCTAAGCGCGTATTTCGAAACCTGCACGCAACGCGCACTCGTTTGCCCACCAATTTAGTAAAGCGCATGCGCCAGCTCTTATTTGCATATTTCATGGTAAAGGTCCATTGTCAGCTCTGAATGTGGGTGTTGTGGTTAACATACTTGATACTGGGCATACTTCATGTGTGTGTGGTTGGGTTTTTTGTTTTTGTTGTCCTAGCACCCTGAGCACTGTCCTCATGTACGACTGTGCCCTGCCCAATGGCTGCCCCTCCTCGCCCCACACCAAGCCCTTCCTGGACAGCGTCCTGCCCCAGCTGACCTCCCTGCGGGACCTGGACCCCTCGCTGCCTGCAGAGGGCGCCAATCACACCAACAGTGCTGTCAATGGCAGCGCGGAGAAGGAGGAGCCCATCCGTATATGCAAGACAGGTAATGGCCACACCTTCAACCATTTACCTCTCTGCAAGATAATGAGGTTGTGTGTTTTCAAATGCATTGCCATTCACTCCTCATGTCTTTTGTTGAGTTTGAGAAACACCAAGTTAAACAGTACATGCCTACATACTATCCTTCTCCCCATCATCAACAAAGAGATCATTCTTGGGTTTTGGGGCTGGCTACTTTCAGCATTGAGTGTCTGAAATGCACTCTCAAAGAAGCAATAAAAGACCCTGCATTGTGCTAATGTACCACTTCTGGAGAATAGCTCTGTGTTTCTTTAGCCAGTTAGCTTGAAGGTGATTGATTGATATTAATGAAATAAGCACTTGACTGACCAATCACAGTTCTTGTTGCACATTACACTCTAAATAGGCCTATGGAATTAGTCGTGGAATCAAATGTGAATACCGGTAGGTATTGCATTCAGGTTGGTACTACAGCCACATGCAGAGTACACATGAGATTGAGATACACTGTAAATGCACATAGTATTCAATGGAAATGGCATAGAAACTTTGATGGGATAGGATCTGCAGGTTTAATATACAGTACCTGCACTCTACAGCCTGAGCTATCCAGCCCTTAGCTTAAGAGGCCTTCCCAAATAGAAAGTTATCCAGAGTGGGGTCGCCAGTCAATAGCATTTCACCATTGCTTGCAGCATATCTCCAGGAATCACACCCTCAGTCCTGCTTACCCAGTCTCTTTCCTTTCCTCCGTCTGCAAGTGATGATTTTTGTTGTTTTGTGTGCTTTGTACTTCTCCTTTTCAATGCAGTGATGCAATGCACTCTACACAAGCTTTTTGCCTCCGGATCCCCAGAGGTCTACCAGCTTCTTCCCTTGGTAAGATCCCCGGTGCACCATTTTGGTCAATGCATCTGTGATATCCAAGATGGCTGTTGTTTCCGCCTGTATTGCACTGTGTCTTGTTCCATCTACATGCAACCTACATTACTACCTCGAGTGAGGCACCTTTTAGCCCTTTTGCAGGAACCATGCAGTGGAAAAATTACATTTAATACACACCAATAAATGGATTTTTAAGATAAAATGTTCCCTTTAAGGCGTTTTATGTAATGCACTTGCCACCTCATTTAATATCTCTGCTGCCTTATTTAGGGCACCTGGTACCTCAGGTCAGACACTTGCTACTTCAGGTCAGGCACCTGCTACCTCAGGTCAGGCATCTGTACCTCAGGTCAGGCACCTGATACCTCAGGTCAGGCACCTGATACCTCAGGTCAGACACCTGGTACCTCAGGTCAGGCACCTGGTACCTCAGATCAGGCACCTGGTACATGTACCTCAGGTCAGGCACCTGGTACCTCAGGTCAGGCACCTGCGACCTCAGGTCAGGCACCTGCTACCTCAGGTCAGGCACCTGCTACCTCAGGTCAGCCTCCTGGTACCTCAGGTCAGGCACCTGGTACCTCAGGTCAGACACTTGCTACTTCAGGTCAGGCACCTGCTACCTCAGGTCAGGCATCTGTACCTCAGGTCAGGCACCTGATACCTCAGGTCAGGCACCTGGTACCTCAGGTCAGACACCTGATACCTCAGGTCAGGCACCTGGTACATGTACCTCAGGTCTGGCACCTGGTACCTCAGGCCAGGCACCTGGTACCTCAGGTCAGGCACCTACTGCCTCATGTAGGTCACCTACTTCCTCATTTAAGGCACCCACAATCTCATATTAGGCACTTACTACCTTCTGTAAGGCACCTACTTCCTTGTGTAAGGCACTGAATACCACTAGTGAGGTTCATCATACATGTACCTCGTCAAAGGTACCAGCTACATTGTACCTCGTGTGAGACCTCTAGTTCATGATGCAAGGCACCTACAACCTGCTTCTTGAAATGAGCTGACCCACTATCCAATACATAGCGTACTATTGATCCTTCCTGCAGGTTGCGCCATTGGAGAGTTACGAGAGTGACGAGGAGTTAAGTCAGCTGACTCGGACCTGGATGGCGGTCATGTCCAAGAACCTCCTGAATCCAGAGGTTGTGCCCCTAGTCCTCAGTGCACTGCAGGAGGTGGGTGCTCTGTACCTCTTATAGTTGCTCTGACAAGTTAGTCTTTGTTTGGAAAAGGTGCAGGCAGCTTCTCCTGAATCCAGAGGTTGTGCCCCTAGTCCTCAGTGCACTGCAGGAGGTGGGTGCTCTGTACCTTTTATTGTTGCTCTGACAAGTTAGTCTTTGTTTGGAAAAGGTGCAGGCAGCTTCTCCTGAATCCAGAGGTTGTGCCCCTAGTCCTCAGTGCACTGCAGGAGGTGGGTGCTCTGTACCTTTTATTGTTGCTCTGACAAGTTAGTCTTTGTTTGGAAAAGGTGCAGGCAGCTTCTCTGCCTCCTCTCAAAGAAAACTTTGACTGGGCTGGGACACTTACCATCTCAGCTATCCAGCCCTTAGATGGTGGCTTTCCCAAATAGTCAGCTAGTATTTGCCACAGTGAAGGGGGGGGGATGGCAGTCAGAAGCATTCAACTATTAACTGCCATGTACGGTAGGTGTATCTCCAGGGATCACTACCCTGGAGACAAATACTTTTGGTGGCCCGTCAAAGTTGTGAGGTGGGCCCCTCAAAGTTTAAATTGCCAGGGAAAGTCCCTGGTGTCATTTATCCCCCTCTCTCTCTCTCTCTCTGATCTTTCTGCATATCTAGATAGCGCAGGGTCCCTCCTGGAGGGCCAAGGTAAGCCTCCTGACCTATCTCCAGGTCATGGTCTACTACAACCTCTTCACCGTGGGCAGCCAGGCGCAGAGTGTGGCCAAGATACACCAGCTGGTCTTGGACTTGCTGAAGGATGACCGACTGGAGGTGAGCTCTGGGAACCTGAAAATGTCGAGTCGTGTCCCAGGCCCTTTTTCCAAAAACCCAGCTTAGGATTAGGCTCCGGCTTCATCTCCAAATCATTCAGCCAGTCCAAAGTACAAGGCACTAAAATGGGAGGCCTTTGGCTTCGTATTTGAATGTTATACGGCGTCTAGAAAAAAGGAATCCAAAGCTTCATCTTCAACAAAGAACTCCAACATGTGTTTTCAGCTTCTGGATAACAGAGACGAAGCCGGAGCCGAATCCTAAGCCAGGTTTTGGCAAAGGGCCCTGGTAAGAGTAACTCATCTCATGTCATGATGTCGGCCTAGGATCGATGTCACCAAAGTTGAGAAGCGTGCAATGTAGCTCAACTGCTATAGCCATGTGGCTGAGTTGGTCTCGTTAAACTTGTCCAAATCCCAGCTTTGGCTCAAGCTCCAGCTTTGTCTCCATTTTTTTTTCTCTCATCCATTTGAAAAGTACAAGGTATGAAAGCAGAAGGCCTTTTTTGCTTCGGTTCTGGAGAAGGCACTCCATTGAGATAACAAGTCTCGCAAGCTTCAAATTCAAACAAGGAAACTGTACCCGTCTGAGCTTTTTGTTTTGCAGCTTTGGATGGCACAGGCAAAGCTGAAACTGGAGCCTACGCTGGGCTTTAGGAAAAAGCTTTGGACCTGGGACCAATTTCAAAGAGCTGCTTAAGTGCCAAAATTTGCTTAAGCACAAAAACTCACCATTCATAGGATCACCTTGCCAACCCAAACTCCACTAATCTTCCATGCTAAGTAAAGACGAGTGGAATACAAGTCAAAAGCAATCAACATCATATTACAGTGCGATTGGTAATCCTGTTTACACAAGGAGGTGTTTTCGTGCTTAGCAGATTTTCACGCTTAAGCGGCTCTATGAAATTGGGCCCAGAGGGTTAGAGGGTCATCTTCACTACACGAGAACATATCCATTCTGAACAGCATGAAAACCCATATAGGCTTCTTTCTGCAAATTATCATGCAGTTCTTGACAAAAAAATGTGGGCTAGAAATGTTCAAATCACGAACCATTTATGCAGAATGGCAAAAGGGTGGAGCAATCCACAACAGAAAGGACATGTAGTTATGAGCAATGAGACTGAAAACACGCACATGAAGACCACAGCTTTTGCATGCATGAGCCAAATGGAACCAGTTTCACATGGTACAGCCGTTGCATTTGAAAGATCGTCTCCATCCAGTAATTAACAGTTGCACTGAATGTATGAATGACCCACCCATGGACTGACCCCTAATCAAGATTAGAATGATTGGGTTATCACTATTTGTGTTGGCTAGAATGCAAGTTAATTTGTACTAAGGATTGTATAGTCAGTGCTTTGCACGATTGCCTGCTTTAAAAAAAAACCACGGGCAGCTGTGATGGGATTTGAGCTGGTGACGAATGCATTTGACTCAACCACTCAACCACCATGATTGTTGACGTCATGTAGTTGATTTGAATTTGTGTGTCTGCACATGCCACAGTCCACCATTATTGGATGTGATGCCCACAGTTGAGGACCTAATATGTCTAGGTCCCTGCCTCCTTTAACGTTCTGTGCAATGGGTTTTGACTTTGTCTGGAGGTGCGGGTGATGGCCGGCACCACACTGAGTGGCCTGCTGCACTGCGGTGTGTTCTCCATTGAGCCCAAGCTGCAGAGCCACTTTGAGACCCTGTGCAAGACACGTCTGCCCACCAAGAGGGTGCGGCTGGAGAGTGACTTCAGCAGCGACGGTAGGCTAGACTCACAGCTGGCTGGTGTCCTCAGCTTCAGGGGCCTTGTGATGCTAGATATTGGTTGCTTTTTAGAGCAGGCATGCAACTTTTCTTAAATAAAAAAAAAATGCATCTGGATATTTCTTCTCCCCTAACCTGCTAACTATTATTTAAAACACATGCTGAGATCAGGTTAAAATCTTTGATGTTTACTATTCATCTTGTGTAAAAAAAAAAAAAAAAAAAAATTCTGGGTGTATGCCTTGAAAAAGGTTAAAATCTGTCACTTAGCTTAAAGTCATAAGTTGTCACAAACTGCTCAGAATGCACCACAGAGCATCTAGAATCCAAAATTTTCCCCGGCCATTAAGGGGGCCCCAAACCACACGCCATAAGGGCTTCGTGCTTCGCGCTCGCAGTTTCATTCGGACATTTTCCTCTTTTTTTTTTTTGCAATTCAAGAGTTGCATGCCTGAGAGAGGGGAGTCGTGTTAAGGGTGTGCTGACTATTCCAGGGTTCTTATTGCATGGCATTATTGCTGTGGGGATAGAATGGTAGTGTATAGTATGTGTCTTCTCAAGTCACCTATCGGCATGTTGACTGTTGAGTTGGGTATCAACCCTATCTCTTCATGGGTATACCTGGGCTGAGCTGGGCATCAATCTTATCTTTTCATGGGTATACTGGAGCTGTACCGGTATGGGGCTACGGTATATCTGGGCTGAGATGGGCATCAATGCTAACCATTTGTGGCTTTATCAGTGTCAGTCCTATTTCTGAGCTGGGTGTCAGTGTATCAATCTTAACCCTCTAGGATATACGGTATATCTGGGCTAAGCTTAAAATCAAGTGTATTCTTCCTTGAATATATATCTAAGGTGACTTGGGTCACATTCTTATTTCTTCCTGGATATATCTGGGCTGAGTTGTGTGTCAGTCCCATCCTTAACTGGATATGTCTTGGCTGATTTGGATATCAATTCGGCCCTTTCATTGGGTACATCTGGGCTGAATTAGGAGTCAATCTCAACCCTTCTTGGGTGTATCTGGGTGTAGCTGGGTGTCACAGTGGTCCTGTCTATTATTGATCTGGGTTGAATCGGGTACCAATCTGTCCTTGCCTTGTGGCTTTAAAACACATGTTTTTTTTGCCCTTGCCCCTCTCTTGCCCAGAGTTCTCTGCATTGGTGGTCCAGCGGCACGCAGGCATCATAGGACTGAGTGCGTGCGTTCAGGCCTATCCCTACGATGTTCCAGAGTGGATGCCAGCAATTCTTATGGATCTGACAGACCACCTGGATGATCCTCAACCGATACAGGTAAATCAAGGGAGAAGGGAGGGGGGGGAGGGGGAATGAATCAGCAGACTTAGAATCCATTTGTGTCAGTAGTAAAGAAAACTTGACTTGACTGGAACTTGAACCTAAGACCTCTTGTTCACAATCTCTTAGATTCATACATATGTCGACATCAGTCAGAATTTTGTTTGATAAGGAAATTGCACCTTACAGGCATATTGGATGTTCAAATAAAGGCAATGAAATTGACAAGAGAATTTTAAGAAGAAAAAAAAAGAGTAAAAAATTATTTACCAATGAAATAGCAATGAAAATTACTAGACCCAGGCCTTGAGTTTAACGTATTGGTGTCAGTGCTTTAGAACCTGGGCTATCCAGCCCAGGAACTGGTAGGTTTTGTCAGGAGAATGTAATTCAATGAGGATTCGCCCAACTGGATGTAATAAGCACTGTGCTCGGTGCTTTGCCCGATTGCCTGCTAAAAGAAAAATACCGGTACACGCAGCTCAGGCGGGCTTTGAACCCGCAAGTCCTACTGTCTAGTGCAGACTTCCTAATCACTTGACCACTGAGCTGGTCGAGGTCGTGTGGCTGATTTGAATACGTATAGTGGCCGGTACCACCTTGCATCATATACAGTGTATAATCGTCTGCAGTAGAAAGCAGGAGTTGTGGGTTTGAATCCCACATGAGGCATCTGTATTTTTTCTGCAGTCAATCGGCAAAGCCTTGAGCACACAGTGCGTGCTAGCACTATTATTGAGTAGGGCAAGCCCTCATTGAATGTGTTTTTCAAAGAACGTGTATGTTAAAGTTCCTCATTATTTCATCATCATTATTCAGTATTGGGAGGATAACATTGAATCATTGTCTTTCCCCCTTTGTTGCAGAAAACTGTGCTGAAAACCTTGTCAGACTTTAGGAGGACTCACCATGACAACTGGCATGAGCACAAGCAGCAGTTCACCGATGATCAGCTAGTGGTACTAACCAACGTCCTGATATCGCCCTGCTACTATGCCTAGATTACAGTCCGTTGACCCTGAGTTGAGCTCGACCTTGACCTAATGCAATGCTATCGCATGCCTCACTCCTCCAGTGCAACCACAGGTGGCATATCAGGATTCATCATTGCCTGCCAGTCAAGAGTGGCACCCAATTCCGTGTGGCCATACATGAAGTAACTGTACACAGTTCTAACTGGTGCAAGGAATATGCAAGAGCTGCTTCTCATAGTCAACGGACCGTAGTCCCAGGCGGACAAGGAGAGATGGTGAGGCTGGACCATAGAACTCTATAGATAATCTAGAGTGCGCACTCCCCTATCAACGCGCGGTACGAACGTGTGCCGAAATGGAGGCGGATCAGCCATTACCAAAGAGGTCAACGTGCCCGGATGTCAGTAGCAATCGCGCGTTATATGAATAGGAAAGGTGTAGCCGAAAGATTGTGAATGCGGAAACTAAAATGCTATAGAAATTTTTTTTAGTAATGAAAGGAAAGGCCATCAATACCTCAAGGGATTGGCGAATTCTAATGTCCTACTTTCTTTTGTTAAAAATTGGGATTAGTTTGCCCCATAGAGATCCACGCATTTGCACCTCTTTGGTAATGGCGTCGCAGTCCCCTTGCTGGCACGCTTCACACAATGAGTGCGCACTCTAGTTTATTTATAGTGCTGGACGTGGTGGGGCACTGGTGCCGGTTATTGGTGACGTCTTCAATGCAGCTCTGCTTGGAAACATTGGCTTTGTTTGCGTCTCTTACAAATAGCTTGTGATTTACACGCACCTTAGCGTGGAGATATCAGGCCATTTATGGTGATGGAAGCAAGTTAAGAATAGTTTGCGGTAGCAGCCTGTCCAAATGATTGCCTTGCTATTTTAGTTTGTGTGGTTCTCAGGGACTCAGCGTTTCAGCATTTTGGAGCAGTGTGCCAGGAGACTGTAGGGATGTCAACAACCAAAGGCCTACTTACTCTCTTACTGTCCACCATAAGGCATCTTCACCTTTGCAATCAATGCAGTCTCCTCATGGTGGACAGGGCATACTATGCCAAAACATCAAGAGGCTCCTCTCGTTCATTGTAGGACCACGCATACTAGAATCGAAAATAGAAGAGATTATTAGTAGAAATGGTCACTGCACAATGTTCTTAACTCATTAACGCTGCATCGATTGGCACAACTTGTCTACTTGAGAAAAGGCGAGTGCTCTGAAGACTCGCTCCAAAGTACCTTGATATTTAAGAACTGCACAAAAACACATAGGCAGAGTTGTCTAATGGTTAACACAGTGACGTGCTTGGGTTAAAAAAAGCACTTAATTTATTCAGACAAAATAGGTAGCCCAAGTTCTGTGCATGTGGGTGCGACAGGGGTGGAGTTTAAACCAAATATTTGGGCTATAGTTTGAATGGCATTCATCAATTAGTTTTAATTAACTCTTTCAATCCATTCCACCTGTACAGATGAATGCCGTAATGAGTTCCCAATCCAACTTGTTGATTACATTATTTCTGCCATCAACGAAAATTGGTGCTGTTTCTGATTTGGGGTTAGGTTTGGTTGCAAACCCAGTATAGGTTGGCAATGAGTAGGACAAGGGTTGTTCTTGTTGGAGAATAGGGGTACAAAGACTGGCCTGTATCCCAATTGTACATTCTCTAACCCTGATGTGGAGTAGGTGTGAAAGTTCTATTTTATTAACAAGTCAAATGAATACATAAATTACTTAAAATGCCCTTCTTATTATCTTTTTGTCAGGACTGGTTTAGGCCAGGATATCTGGTATCCAAATCTTGAAATCATCCAGTATGATTTAAACTTTTCTAATTAAAGACAGTTTGGCATAAGACTGTGAGGGATACAGAAATTGGGTAAATTTTGTTCTTCTGAGTTTGATATATCTACCAACAAAAGCATTTGTGGTCAATGAAAACCAAACTCACTTCATGATTGTCCAACGGTGTCTACCCCCAAAGTTTTCAAAGGGGACTTTTGACTTGGGGGTAATAAAACCGACAAAATGGAACCAGTTACCCTTTTACCTCAGTCAGGTTTCGAGTACTAGGTTCATTTGCTCAGCCCTAAATTGGCTAAAAGTTTTGCAATGGGTGTGGTTTATAACTTGAATCTTGTTAATTTCATACAAATTTGTATTGGAAACCAAAAAGGGGGTTTCTCTACCCCTTATTCAACACTGCTTTATGTAAAAAAGCCCTTGCTGAATCAAGGTGATAGAAACAAAGGCTGTCAGGACATTATTGTATTTTTTTGTTTACGAAACCGTTGACACTAGGCTTGAAGGTTTGCATGGTGGCTTCTCAATGTTAGAGGTTGTCAGCAACTTGAGTTGCCGGCTCATTTCAGAGCCACACATATTCACAAGGAAGGTTGTTTATAACATGCTCAGACCTCGTAGGCCATTGCATCCTTAGGTTTCAGTTACTTGACGTTTGATGAGCCTTTCAACCAGATGAAACCTGTTTTGCTAGTTGCTGACTCATTAAAGCTTACATTTTCTCAGACAATAAAGAAATGCGAATAATGAAGTCTTGTGCAACTTCATCGAACAATGCAATTCATTCATGTTTGAATGTACATGTACATGTACCCCCCTTTAAAAAGATATTCTATATTCTCATGTGCAAACCTTTACAAGATATTATTAAATTCAGAATTGCCTGTATTTCACTAGCCCCTGTTTTAAAATTAAAAAAAATGTAAATCACCTGGCGTGTGTCATTTGAGTTCATTAGTTTTGGTGTTTTGGGAAGTCTAGAGCATATCTGATAGGGGGAGAAATGAGGCACTGGGGTTTGTATGCTGATGATGTTCGTCCTTCGCGTGTGAAATGGCTGAATACATGTAGATCGATCTTCACCCGAAAAAGTCTGGTGCGGTGTGGACAAGCAAAAGCTGGCAGTGGGGTAGGCTCAGTGATGACGCTTGCTCTGCCTTTTCGACGCTGGCGTTTTTTGTTCTTGCTTGTCCACACGTCTTGACTCGTAGCCTGACACACCAGCCCTAACCATGGTGCACCAGGCAGAACGGTCCTCAGTAGATTCTTCCCAGGTGTCTGGGTTGATGCCACAGCATTCCAGGGAAGCTTTTAGTGTCCTTCCTCTGATCACCATGAGAGCGCTTGCCTTCCTTCAGCTCCCTGTAGAGCAGTCTCTTTGGCAAATGCTTGTCGCGCGTTCTGTGGACACATGGTGGACATGTCCTGCCCATCTCAGCTGGGAGTGCCCGAGTGTTGCTTGAATACTCTCCATCCGGGCTCTCTGCAGAAAGTCTGTGTCTGGCACTTTGTCCTGCCATTTCACGTGGAGTAAATTTCTGAGGCATCTCATATTATGGAAGGAGTTCAGCTGCCTGGCATGCCGGCTGTAGACTGTCCAGGTTTCACTGGCATACAGCAGAGAGGGCAGGACGGGGCCCGGTACACCTTTAGTTTGGTCGGTAGACCGATTCCTTTTCTCTCCCAGACCCTTTTTCTGAGTCTGCTGAAAGCCGAACAGGCTCTTGCAATTCTGTAGGAGGTCTCCTCATTTATCCTGACAGTCTGTGACTGTGTACTGCCAAGGTAAATGAACTTACCTCATTCCACAGGCAGTAAAATTGATAGGACTGGAGGGACATGGTGACCACTGTCTGTGCCAGAGGTACAGTGATTGAGTTAATGAGGTACAGTGGCATGTACGGTATGCTAACTCTGGTACAGACATTGTTGACCATGTCCCTCCAGTCCTATCGATTTTACGGCCTGTTGGAAGGGAAGCTAGTGGAGCTGATCTGGCTCCCTGTAACCCAATTGTTAAGGCTATGATCAACATGTACCTGGTACTGATATGAGCACCTTGCTGCTTCTCCTTCCTTAGGACTGTTCTTTCAAAATATTCTCTTTGACTACAGTATGTACAAATGTACGGTACTTTCGTATGGGGGAAGTGCTGTGGTCGAATGCAGTGCAGAAGGTTGCTAGTTTGACTATCACTCGGACCAGGAGATAGCTCTTTTTTTTTACAGCTGGGGAAGGTGGAAATGTGTAACAAGGAAAGGAACTGACCAGCCTCCCTCATCTTGACATAGCCTTGTGAATGTGTTGCGCTAATAAATAAGGCACATCTCCGTTGCTTTAGTGATAGTGTGGGACATCCTTTACCTGGTATACCTTAGAATGCTGGACAAATCTACCCCTGTCAACGTGGCCTGATGTTTGAATCTGAAGCAGATTTTTTCCAAAAAATGGATTGAAATATCAGACCAAACGTTTGCATTATTATGAAATGCATTATGTCAGAGTATAGATCCTTGTGCCACATTGATACATACATGTAGTACAATGTACATTAGGGGGCGGGCCTATATACAGTAAGCACAATCGTCAGTTGAAGTCCAGCTGTCTCCCGATCATGAGCAGAGTGCACATTATTTGTTTTTCATTATTGGAAGTGGCCGGGTCTACATAAAAGGTTAGTGCAGGAGGGATGCAACACACTTGCAAAAGATTTGATTCAGAGTAGGGCCCCCACAAACACTTTCAATAATATCATTCTGTGCCTCCACATTCAACCCCATAGATTGCAGCATTTGGCACAAACACCCACACAAGAAGTCTATCACTACTAATGCACTATTAGAAGCCAACATGAAAAAGCACACACACTGAGGCTCGTATGCAAGTTACCATAATTATACTGAGTCTGGGTCACAAGTTGCAAGTCCTTCAAGTCAAGTCCGAGTCCAAGTCAAAATTGCTGAGTGTGAGTCCGAGTCAAGACTCCAGCCCTAGTGCAGTTTATGTAACAACAAGAATCTGTCCGAGTCATGAGTCTTAAATGACTGTGTTGACTGTAACAGTTTTTCCATGAGGCACATTATCCTCAATTAAGATTATACATGGTGTCACCACAAGCATTAAACTTGGTAGATGTATACTGCACAGATCTAGAGATGCATCAAGCATTGGCAGAACGTCTAATTTGCACTCACATAACAGATGGCAAGAAAGACAGTTGATAATCCTTTACTACAGTATATCAATCTTTATACGCAGTTAAACATAGAGTAAAATATCTCAATGAAATTGACGCCTCAGTTTTTATATACATTAAAAGCCTGGATGTTAGGGTGTTGGAATGTTTTGTACAGAAAGGTATAGCTTTTACAAGCAGCTTTAAATAGTCCCACAAATTGTGCAACACTGAGACACCGTGCTGCATTTAGGTTAACTTAACATTTCATATAAAAGACCTTGTTTAGACTTAGAGCAAGAAACATAATTACATATACAACATATGGATTAAACAACTTACTTTAGTTATAATTACATTCATATTTTAGTCACACATGGTGATAAATACAAAGAAGAATTTCCCTTTGCATACCTACAATATATCTTGTCCCATGATTACCGCTATAGACCTGGGTTCAAAATATCCACTAGACTGTTGAGCGAATGTAGTGATTTCAGTAATGGTCAAGTGCAGAGACCAGCTGTCTAGTGTTTTTTTCATGCACCATTAACAAAATGGCACTCAAATACTGTACAACTTTGACTCTGACCTATACAAGAAAAGAGCATTTTCTCATGGTATTCATTTCACTGCAAGCACAATTTGGTGTTTTGTCTTATTTATGGCACATGACAGGTCTTGTAAAAATAGTTCATGTCCAGTAAGAGTCTTCATCAGTGACTAGACCTGTTTTCTAGTACATTTTCCCCTTGAAATTTGAGCCCTAGACCAGTATTCAGATCACACTCAGTGGCTTAATCAACTATGGACAATTACTCATAACTATAACATAACAATAATAAGTGTCAATGAGAATCTAATTCAGTAATGAGCATTCACACAACCTTATAGGCCATTCGCACTACCGTAAGTCCTCAAGAAATTCTAAGGAATTATAGACAGATCTTTTCACACTACAGTCGCTCACCCAGCAATTTGCTGTTAATATATAGCTTTACATAACCCTGGCCATCCGCCTCTCTGATGATGGTCCTATTTACTAGGGGTATACGCACGCCAACCCCAGGCTTGTATGGGTATTTCCCTGGAAATAGGAACAAGTGTGAATCCATGGAGGGTTTAACTACAGTATAACCCCCGGGTTGTATGAAAGCCACACATTGTTTTCATTTACTTTAAAATTGCAATGCAAAGGTGCAGGTGATAACACTATGAACATCTAAACCGTGAAAATGGGGTGAAAATGTCATTTAGCCGTGAAAAGAAAATTCACCATGTTTTCACCCCTATTTCATGGCACGCAGTTAGCCAAGTCATTTTCAAGGTGTTTTAACCAGTGGTCTCCAAGGCCACATACCTGGTGGTAAATGGCTAGAGAAGTATCTGGGAGTGGCAGGTAAGAAGGACACAATACAGTACCTCTATGGGGCTGGATGGTGGTCCCTACTGGTAATTGAATTAGCCATCCCCCAAGGCTGGAGCTTTCCACACTAGATATTCACGTTTTTTTCAAGGTCTCTTTAGTGACCGAAGGATGTCCTTATCAGGTCAGAGAAGAGATTATTTTCACGGTGAATTCACTGTAACATGCACCGTGAAATCACAGTGACTTTTTGGTTTCACGGCGAAATGACATTTTCACCCCTTTTTCACGGTTAAGATGTTCATAGTGTAAGGCCTATGGTATATCAATCCCTGCAGTGGTGAAGTGAATGACTACAGAGATGGTTTGGAAGATTTCATTTGCATAATAAAGACATACGGGTAATAAAAGAGGCTGGTATGCATGTACACAAGATACAAGGGAGGACCTTCTTCTCAATGCAAAATCATACATGGACTATGCCTATGGTGCACCATGGTACCCATCACCGCTGTACAAATTTGAATCCACCACATAATTCACCTCGACCAGCTTGATGGTCCAGTGTCAAGACGTCTGCATTATAAGTACATACCCTATGCCTCGGTTCATATTCCACCCGAACTGTCTGTGTGTTGTGACAGAAGGTGATTATTCAAGCAGTATACTGATAATAATACATGGAGTAAATCCTAGTTGAAGCGAGTACAATGTAGTAATCAAAGCATCATCCGTCTTTACAGAGGTGGGAAGTTAACACTGAGGCACTTTCAGAAAGCCTGTTAAACAAAATAGATATACAATTTCATTCCATTGCCTGAAAATGTTAACCATCCAATGAGAAACTTGGGCACGCTTAATTAGTGAAGTGCAAGCATATCGGTCCCTATAGCTATTCCAAGCATGCACGCCTACCATATCTCTGAGCAATGCGCAACTTGGATAAGGCTGCCATTAAGGTTTCAATGTCTCCCGTCAGATTCAAGAAATGGGAATAGGTATGCTTCTCTCTCAGGATTCTGTACATGCATTATTATAGGAATCTTCACAGGTTCGTGATCAGCATTTCTTGTTGGTGGTTTTAGATGTGGATGGCATTTCTGCGGTCAGCTCCAGGGATAGGTCTACCTCGTTGATGTGAGCCGCTGCGACGGAGGCTGCCATCTCTGTGCTGAGTGGGTCCTCATCGGCCTGGCTGGACAGGTCTATCTCCCCCGGCGAGCAGCCGCACACCATGCCGCAGCACCACATGCCCACGTTGCAGGCCCTCGTCTTCATCTGGGCGTGCGAGGGCCCACCACTGCCGCCTGGCTGCCCCACTGCAGTGCTGCCCTCCTGGTGGCCGGCCTGCATGCCTGGACCCCGCTTGCTCTGCAGCTCCCTCAGGTGGTTCTCCAGCTTCAAGGATGTACGGAGCAAGCAAAAGTGAGATGGAGACACTGGTCATACACACTCCATAATACAGTACCAGCTATTAAGTTATGAACACTAGATGAAGGTCTGTATGGTGGATGTAATGTTGAAAGTTATCAGTGACACCATGTCTTTTGGGCGGACAGCCGGAGTACGACTCTGATGAAAAGGGCAAAATTTTGGGCGTGCTCTGCCAGACATTTTTCTATGATCTTTCTAGCACGACTTTGACCACTGGTGGGCAAGATTTGCAGACAAATACCTGAGTAATATGGCCGACCACCTTAGCTTGTAGTTATAATGAGGTCTATTCAGGGGAAAACCCTGGTGATAAAGGAGCAAAGTTTACAGTTCCTCAGTCCTAGTATATACCTCGGCCACCTTCTGCTTGAGCCTCAGGTTTTCCCGGAGCACCTCTCCACTGCTGTTGCTGCTTCCTTGGGAGTTACGGGACACGGTGCTAATGGTAGTGTCCTTCATGGGATCCTTGTTAGGGTTCTTGTAGACAGACATGACCTGGTGGAGTCAGTATGAGAACAATGACGAAATAAGATCGATGTAAGGTTCAATTTCTGAATAGCAACAGATAGATATGAAACAATTGAGAATAGTATGCCCATGATAGAAATGCACATCTTTTCTGAATTTGTAAGCCTCTGATGAGAAGTTTCGGAATCACAATGTCCACTGTCCTGAGTCAGAGATCTTTGGTTCTTTTCAGTCTTCTCAGAACCACATAAACTCAGAAAGTAGATTTATTGTATAAGAAACCTATTCGAGATATGCTACCTATACACCATGTATTCGAGGTGATGGTAACTTATCAATAGACTGGCTGTGATCTCAATTGTGAAAAATTAAAGGGGAGGAATTTCCGTTATGAGTACCACCATTGCCTCGTCCAAATGCTCCTCCGAATCTTTCCCCATTTCTTCTTCAATTCTTTCACGTTTACACGAGGAAGACTTTTTTTTTCAAACTTAGCGGATTTTCACGCTTAAGTGACTCTATGAAATTGGGCCCAGAACAGAATGATCAAGTTCAGTCAGTGGACAAGGCAGACCTGTCACATTACAGCATAGAGCTCTATAAATAAACTCATCGTGTGACGCGTGCCGGCAAGGGGACTGCGATGCCATTACCAAAGAGGGCAAATGCATGGATCTCTATAGGGCAAACTAATCCCAATTTTTACAAAAGAAGGTACACATGTACAGTGTAGGAAATTAAAATTTGCCAATCCCTTGAGGTATTGATGGACGTTCCTTCTATTACTTAAAACCATTTCTATAACATCTTAGTTTCCGCATTCACAACCTTTCAGCTGTACTTTTCCCCATTCATAGTACGCACGATCGCTACTGACATCCGGGCACTTCGAGCTGAAATTGCCCTCTTTGGTAATGGCGGATGGGCGTCCATGTCGGCACACGTTCGTACCGTTCATTGATAGGGGAGCGCGCACTCTAGTTTATTTATAGAGCTCTATGCATTACAGCCAGATCATTGGTTACATGACTATGAATCTGAATTTCACCACACACACTGATGATCAAGAGACTTGATGAGTTTACATACAATGCCCTTCTCTTTCATTCTTGCTGCACATCAACTAGCACCAGACCAAAGTCTGTCCACAGACACCCAGGGTTACCATATCTAAAAGAGTTGAAGCTTATTATAAGGGGGGGGGGACCAGTCTTCCCTCACCCCAAAAGTGTCCGTCTGTTACCTTCGGTAGGAATACAATGATGGTTGTGAGCGTGGTGCAGAAGATGGAGATGGCTGAGTTGAAGATGTACAGGGTCTGGGGGTCCTTACTCAGGACTAGGTTGATGGCTAGGCCCACCACGCAGAGAATGACCACATTGTAAACACTGATGCCAATCAGCTTGCTGTCATTCAGCGCTGGGATTCTGACCTTATTATACGGTAGTTGGGTAGAAAAGATTGTTCTCAAAATCAGATGAAACGGACTACATGTATTCATGACTGATGATCTTTGTAGCAATTGCAAGTCGATAACAGTTTGCAGTGATACTACGTGCAATTGGCATGTATGATTGGTCTCTTTTTGAGAAAGTGTGTGGTCCTGTGAAAATCAGGTATATTCAGCATTTAGGAAACAGTATACTCTATCTGTCCCTCATTGTGGGGAAAGGGATAAATTGTGCATGGTGTCACTGCAAACTATTCCTAAAACCACTCTGACCCCAACAAGATATGGTGTTCTCCAACTTCATAGAGCTCTTCTTAGCAACTTTAGCTCATCATAGGTCACGAAAACACCCTTTTAATAAAAGGGAAACATTACACTGTGCATACTATAGGTCAATTATAGATGAATGGAATTTAATCAAAAATCAAAAATCCAAATAATTAGTCTTGGCATGACATTTTGCTGCTAAAAAAATTCTTCAAAAAGGTTTCTTCTTTTGCCATTCACTAAAAAATTGTGAACATTTTGGGCCTTACATTTTTATTCTAGCAGGACCAGGCTCATATGTCCTACTAGGATTGAAAGGAGATATACCAACATTTTGCAAACTACTTACTGACTAAAATGACTAAAACGCAAATCTGAAAATTTAGTGGGCCTGATGTTTCGATCCTAGCAGGACCTTTCTCAAGGTAGAGTGACAAGGACAAAACAGATGTACACGAAGGAAGGGGGAAGAGAGTGAATAAGACACGGATGAGAAACATAGGACAAAGAGTAAAGCTAGTAGGGAGAGATCAAAGGGAAGGACAAGGAGTAGGGTAGGGATTAGTGAGAAGAGGGGGAAAGATCAAAGACAGAAGTGTGGAGGAGTGAACACAAAAGAAGGATTATCAGGATTGAAAGGAAGAATATTGAGTCTGCATCACTTATTTTGTAGCAGTTTTAGAGGGAGATTCATTGACTGTTGTCTTACTTGGCGTGTTTCCCAAGCTAAGAATGCCCCAAATATCAGCAGCAGTCCCTTGTACGAGTACAGGCCTATGCTCCAGTACACATGGTTCTGGCTTGTACAGGTTATGATGTATGGCTGCTGAATCACTGAAGCATTTGTAGGATCCATCTGCGATCAGAAGAAAGGAAAGTAAAGGTCCAGTTTGACAAAAGTCATATCGTACTGTTGGAGATGGTGTAATTACATAACTGAACTCGATGCTTTAAGAAACTGCTCATTCCTTGAAATTGACTGTGCGTCCCTCTCAAACATTCTCGCAACTGTCATCACCTGTTCGGGGAGGTACATCTTCTCTGTTCTCCAGCGGAAGATGAGTTGCCATGACAACAAGATGACGACATCGATGAAGAGCAGGCCCCCTACCATGGCCAAGAGATGCTGATCCCGAACCACCTAAACCACATCCAAAAATACGAAAGTGAGAAAACAGGTTTTTGTATGATTTTACACAAATGTTTTCAAAATTGCCTACCTACTTAAATGACCCCAAAAATATGCAAAACTTCACAAAATTAATTTAGAGAGCCTGACATTTTGAGAAAGAACGTAGTTTGATTGAAATCATTCCCTCTTGGGTCTTAGATATGCACTTAGAAATATGATTTCCAAGTCCTAGTAGTAGATTCATCTGCAAACACTCTGATTATTGGTTCATTGCTTTGTTTTTTTATTGTTTAAAAACTGCTTCAATGTTCAGATTCACTTACCAGTCCAGTCTAACCTTTTTGCTGTTTTATTGATAAAAAGAATTGCATCTACTTTGTCTAATCCCTCAACTACTGACCACTCATTGCATCTCTCTAAAGATGGTAGTTGAATGACTGGCTAATTAAAGGGGAATGATAATGAAACCCAGAGAAAAATGTTGGCTTATCTGATTACAATTACCTATGTGCTACTCACCTACGAGTTTCATAAAGAGGGAAAAACCATGGAAGTCGGTGGTCGAATTCGCGTTCCCTCAAATGCCATCTTTTCGAATGGCCCGCAAGTCACTGCTGAGGGTATGACATTGCAACGGAAAACTCCCGCATGGGCCCGGACAGATGTACCCCTACTAAATGTATATACTGCATGCAGTTCTACACTCACGAGCTGAACGATGGTGTACTGCCAGGCTTTTGGATGTCAAAATGCCAGCGGGAAAAAGCTGGGGAAATCTTTCCATGCAGTTTCCAACAAGGACAAGAGACCTGAGTTGTTTAGGAAGTGAGCTGAGGTCATCAAAGTTGTGAAATTTCTCAAAGTATACAGTTGAAAGGACGTGATTTGTAGCATGGTAATTGCATATAGTCTCGATCTAGTCCCAACTTTGAGAAATTTCTTTGACTTTTATAGGGGTACATCCGTCCGGCCCCATGTGGGAGTTTTCCGTTGCGATGTCATACCCCCCGCAGTGACTGGCGGGCCATTCGAAAAGATGGCGGTTTGCGGGAACGCAAATTCGACCACCGAATTCCATGATTTTTCCCTCTTCATGAAACTCGTGGGTTAGTAGCACATACTGTAGGTAGGCCTAATTGTAGGTTGTTTGTAACACCCAATCAGTAAGCCAACATTTTTCTCTGGGTTTCATTCCCCTCTAAATGGTTCTCACTGGTACCCCTATCCATGCAAAATGGATGGAGATTTGATCTTCCCATGGCATTGGGGATGAGCTGTGAACCAAAAAATCCACAATGTTTACTTACCTTCCTCTTTGGAGTTTTCTGGGCAACGACCTTGTGAACCCGCCAGGTTTTGCTGAACATGGCCCCAAACGCCAGGACGAAGCCCACTGCTAGAACCCATATGCGGATCTGTGAGTGTATTCAAAAATAATCCGCCGGTGAAATAAGAAATAAGTTTCTTGCCTTTGAGAAAGGTCATGCAAGGATCAAACATACATCAGGCCCTCCTTAATATTCATATTTACATTTCTGGCATTTTACTAAGGTAAAGGCCGCCGCACACGAGAGCTATCTGCTGAGCAAAAATTATCTCGAGGTCGTTAGCTCAGCACGTAGCTCATCATCGTGTGCGTGAACTTTTGGTGAGAATTCTTTCTCAAGAGGCAGTGAGACCAATATCTATCCTGTTTGATTTTGGCAACCAGAATAGGGCGTGCACTTTCATTGGCCAGTTGCTATGTTTTTTGGCTCAGCATGTAGCTCAAGTCACCACACACGATGAGTTTTCATCCACGAGAGGCAAAAAAATCAAACAGGATAGATATTGGTCTCAAGGCCTCTTGAGGCAGAAATCTCAGCAAAAGTTCAGCGCACACGGGAGCTACTGGTACGTTTTTAATCTTTTTACAAGGTTGGGTGATAAGGTAGACCTCAACTTTTCTTCAACAGTGTATTAACAGCAACTATTGCAAATGGTCATAGTTGGGAATTGTTTCCACTTAGCCAAGTTCACATCATACTTTAGAGTAGACTCACCTGACAGAGGGGCACCAGGTATTTCTCAGAGACCAGGTTCATATCAATGCCGTACAAAACCACTGATGTGTAGATAAGCGCTGTGCCCAACAGGATGATATTGTTCAGGTTTGGGCTGGACATGCGCACAATCCTGCCACGGTAGGAGGGAGGAGGAGAAAAATGAAAATCAAATTTGCCCTGGCCCAAACAATTTTCATTTAACTGCTCCAAGACTCATCTCTTTGAATAAGCAAACTATAATTATTATATTGGTCGTTCAATACCATCCCATCCCATCCCACCCCATCCCACCCCATCCCATCCCATCCCATCCCACCCCATTCCATCCCATCCCACCCCATCCCACCCCATCCCATCCCATCCCACACCATCCCATCCCATCCATCCCACCCCGTCCCATTCCATCCCATCCCACCCCACCCCATCCTATCCCGTTCCATTCCACCCCATCCCATTCCACCCCATCCCATCCCACCCCACCCCATCCCATTCCATTCCATCCAACCCTACCCCACCCCACTGTGCGGTGAGACAGGGTTTCGTGCAGTTATGCAAATTAACACGCAAAAGGCTTATTGGGATTGGTTATGTGAGGATGGTTAGGGGGCAGGTGGCCATTTCATCACAAAATGCCTCTCACCATAAGAAACTACTTCATACCTGAGAGAGCGATAGCGGAGGTTGAACACCAGAAAGACAGTCGACAGTAGAATGCCAGTCCCTGCTACTGAGGACAAACACACAAACACATATATGCTGATGCCCTTGTACACCTCCACATGGTAAATTGGCTCAACTGGCGTCCGGTCTAGTGGCACTTGGCCATCTACAAAAGGCAGAATGAAATAAACAGCAAAGGATTAAGTTAGTTTTATCAAAGACCTCCGATGCACTAATTACGATCAGTTCAATACTCATTTGACTTTGAATTTGAATAGAAAAATACCATGCTTCACCATCATAACTTGTCTCTTGTGCTGAAAGAATCCTTGCAGCAATGACTACTGCAGTTTGACGTCACATGGCCAGATAAATAATGACACTTAGTCAAAAGCAATACAAACAAAACAATGGAAAACAAAAAAATGCCTGTACAAATGTAGGATGGGATCTGATGATCCAAGCCTGGACTTACCTGGCCACTGCAGTTCATAGGTCATCTTAAGCACATCTCTGGCAGTGTCATAGGTGCCAACCATGACTTCAAGGTACTCTATAGAGACAAAAAATTAAGGAGCTGATATAATTATGAACTACTTTGCACGATTTGAGAGAGAGAGAGGAGAGAGAGAGAGGAGAGAGAGAGAGAAGAGAGAGGGAGATAGAGAGAGAGAGAGAGAAAGAGAGAGAGAGAGAGAGAGAGAAAGAGAGAGAGAGAGAGAGAGAGAGGGAGGGAGGGAGGGAGGGAGAGAGAGAGAGAGAGAGAGAGTGAGGGAGAGAGAGAGAGAGAGAGGGAGGGAGGGAGAGAGAGAGATCAGGGAGGGAGAGAGGGAGGGAGAGAGAGAGAGAGAGAGAGAGAGAGAGAGAGAGAGGGAGAGAGAGAGAGGGAGAGACAATGAGATAATTTGAGAGAAGGGAGAGAGAGGGAGAGACAATGAGATAATTTGAGAGAAAGGAGAATGAGGGAGAAAGGGGTGAGAGAGGAAGTACAGAGAGGGAGTACATGGGGAGAGGGACTTAAGCAGAGACAGAATGCGCGAGGAAGGGAGAGTTTCGGGGACAGAGGGAGGAGAAAGAAAAAGCAAGCAAGACAGAGAGAGGCAAATTGGAGAGACAGAGAGAGGGGAAAGAAAGGCTGCATCAAGAAAGAGAAAGAGGGGGCAAGAGAGATAGGCAAACAGACAGAGAGAGAGAGAGAGGATGGGGCCGAAGATGTAGGGAGAGGAGAGAAAGCCAGAAACGGAGAGGGAGGAGAGAGAAAAAGAAGAAGAGAGAGACTGTGCAGATAAAGCCATTGTTTGATGCACAGTCTTACCAATGCCCTGCTGGCATATATAGGGCAGGGGGTTGCTGCAGTTGACTTCAGTCATGGTGGCCACACTGCCTGACACATCCATAGCCAAGCACAACTCACTGCTGGAGACATTCAGGTCAGCCACTGAGCCTATCAGCCTGTGGGGATAGAGGAAGTACAGTCACAAATAACTGGGGATGTACAAGCTGCTTTTACATGTATGTCTCCATCCTCCAACCTGGGTAAAAATTCTTTGACTCAGCTAGCAGCAGTAAACTGTCAACTTATAGTACTAAACAGTGTCAATCTTGTGGTTCACATACCGAATGAACTGGTGATAGACGGTGATAGACGGTGATGGACCATGGGTAGGCCCTGTACCTAATTGGATAGATGGGGTTTTATCAAGAGGGAAAATCCTTCTAGCAGTATCAGATAATCATGTGCTTAAAGTGCATCTATTTGAAAGGACTGCACGCTTCAAAACATCAGCAGCACCTTTAACTAAGGATTCCTTATAGGTCATTTACTAGGGCAACATTTCTGATTAATAGGCATAAAACATTGCTATTAGCAAATGAGTGTTTCAAGGCACAATATATCAGTTCCCTTTTGCATTATTCAAAAAAGCCAAACAACTTGTACTAATCTTGCAAGCAAACAATTTCTAGACCCTGTTTACTCTTTTAATATGCTTATTACACTATGAACATCTAAACCGTGAAAAAGGGGTGAAAATGTCATTTCGCAGTGAAACTAAAAAATCACTGTGATTTCACATTTTACAGTGAATTGACCGTGAAAATAATCGCCTCTCTGTGTGACCTGGTATAAGGACATCTTCAGGTCACCAAAGGGACCGTGAAAAAAGTGAATATCTAGGGTGGCAAGCTCCAGCCTTGAGGAATGGCTAATTCAATTACCAGTAGGGACCAAATCCCCCATAGAGGTACTGAATGGTGTCCTTGTAACTGTCACTACCAGATACTTCTAAATTGCCTCTAGCCATTTACCACCAGGAAGGTGGCCTTGGAGACCACTGGTGAAAACGCCGTGAAAATGACTTGGCTAACTGTGTGCCATGAAATAGGGGTGAAAACACGGTGAATTTTCTTTTCACGGCTAAATGACATTTTCACCCCATTTTCACCGTTTAGATGTACACAGTGTTATGAGCTAAACATTTCATGCTGTTGTTTTTTCCCCACTGACAATAACAGGTTTCACGAAAGTATAGGCCCATTTGAACTTGTTCCTAGGGATTCTGAATGATAACTACTTACCTATCATGACTATGAAAATCTGAATCGTGAAAACGGGGTCAAAATGTAATTCAGCTGTGAAAAGATAATTCACAGTGTTTTCACCCCTATTTCTGGCGCACAGTTAGCCAATATCTTTCTTGGCGTTTTCACAGTGTTTTCACCAGTGGTCTCCAAGCCCACATTCCTGGTGGTAAACGGCTAGAGGTGGCTTCTAAGTATCTGGGAGTGACAATTACAAGGACACCATACAGTACCTCTATGGGGGCTGGGGGGGGGTCTACTTGTAATTGAATTAGCCATCCCTCAAGGCTGGAGCTAGCTTGCTACCCTAGATATTCAAGGGTTTTTCATGGTCTCTTTAGTGACCTGAAGATGTCCTTATCAGGTCAGAGAGGCAACTTTGTTCATGGTGAATTCACTGTAAAATGCACATTGAAATCACAGTGATTTTTTTAGTTTTCATGGTTTAGATGTTCATAGTGTTAAGGATAGCATTATAAAGACTAACCAGTTATGTGCATAAACCTTTGAAGCATCATCTGCTTCCTAAGATGAAACTCTCGTCATCAGATACAAGCATTTGATGAAAGATGAAAGCTTATGGACTCTTTCTAAATGGTAAGTCTTCAGTTCAAATGGCTCTCAAGAAACATGATTAGGATTCTGGTGACATAAAAACTTCCAGACTGGATTGGATGAGTGAATCATCACACCACACAATGCATGCCAAGCCTGTCTCTGATTTCAAGAGGCTTGCACCTCGGCCCTTCTATCTTCTTACCACTTCTGTCTGCCCAACTGTGTGACCTCTGACCCTCTCAGCATCCCCTCCACGAAGTCTGCCTCAGAGCGATTGCCAGTGAGCACCAGCAAGTGGCTGTTGTCATTGGCATTGCAGAAGTCAGTGGCTTCCGCAGCGATGGCTGGCTCTCCCACCAGCAAGTAGCAGCTAGTATGGTGCTGGACCCAGCTGGGCCAACAGCCAGCTGACGTGAGATGTAGAGGGGATAACAATCACGCACAATGAAAATAAAATCCAAATGGGAACTTTTGAACAATTTGGCAACTTTCATTTGGCAATGGCAGAAAAAATTGAATTAAACCAAGACACAGCTCCCCCAAGAGTCAAGACCCTATGGATTAACATACCGGTGCTCTTACCATCTGATCTATCCAGCCCTTAGATGGTGGCGATGGGGATCACTCAGTCAGATGTACCGTATTCAAACATATCTTCAGGGATTATGCCCTCATAGAACTAGGCCAACTATTGCTAGTTGCCATGCACCATTGGGTCAATGTTAAATGTACCCATTAGTGTCAGATTGTTGAGAAGAAATTCATCACAAGGATATTAGGAAGCCTCTTGCCAAAGTATGAATCACAAAAACCCATTAATTAATCAAGCCAAACCCTCAAACCTGTGTGGGTGACACAACACCAGTCGCTCACATATTTTTAAAGATGCAGACCTATTCATCAATGCAATCTGGTTCTGAGTTCCATATCTTCCGGCCCCCAGTGGTTCAATCAAGTCAACTCAAATTCAACTTGCTATAGCTTGCCAAATGTTCTCACCTCTAAGCTGCTCAATTTGTGTGATGGAGATACGATCAGCACCAAGGAAGCTAACTGGTCCCTACATTTTGGAGAGCAGAATGATGAGAGCACTTAAAACAATACAAACACAAAGCAAAAACGCGACCAAATTTAACCCATGCACAACATCCAAACCATACCAATCAAGACTAGTCAACAATATGAAACAGCACAATCAACAAAGCCTACAGTTGAACCCAACTTAACTAAACCTTACATAGCCTATTAAACCAGCCCAACCCAGTCAAAGCTTTTCAAACTAACAACCAATTTAACCCAAACCAGCCGACATATAGCCAAAGGAATTCCAAACCAACCGAGATATAAACACATCCCATATAAACCTATTCAAAGCAATGCAATGAATCCACCAACCTAAAATGAAAACCCCACATAAACAAAAAAAAACACCCACCAAAATCCAAATCAAACCAACACAATCAAACCTAACCACAGCAAACCCATGCCACCCACCAACACAATTCAACCCAGCCTGACCTAACAACCCCAATGGACACGGACCCGAACCAATCCAGTTAAATTCAATGCAATCCAATCTAACCAAACCCATCCCAAACCAATTCAATGCACCCCAATCCAATCCAATCCAATCCAATCCAATACAATACAATCCAATCCAACTTAAGTTATTTAACCCAGCACAACCCATCCCAATCCAACCCAACCAAAAATAACTCAAACCCAATCCGACCCCACCGAACCCAGCCCAACATAATCTCAACCAAGGACAAGCCACTTCCAAATCAACCCAAACTAGCCCCATCATCCACTTCATCCAATTAATCGTTGAACCTCCCTGCTGCAAAAGTATACTAATACGCGGTATAATAATAGGCCTTCGGGCTTTGAAAAGCTCTATGATGTCCTTTTTGAAAAATTAAATGACGTACGGAAACCCCGTAGAATGAAGTCTTGTCTATGGCGTCGAAAAATATCTGGCTCATTTCTTTGTCGTCATATGTAAAATCCTCCAGCCGTCGGATGCTTCCGTCTGAGAAACGCTTCGTCTTCATGGTCTATACGATAATGAATGGACAACCAAATCACTAGTTAGCCTGTGTACACTGCCAGATATTTCACGGAACACTGTTATTTAAGGCCCAATACAACATTGGTAAATGTCAAAAGATTGCCACAGATTGTGTGCTAAACCATTAAACATTCCAAAAAAGCAATCCTGCGAAGGTTTTAGCTGAAATGGTGATCTGAGAGAGTAGAAAAAGGTAAAAAAAAAAACACGTCATGGTTTTTGCACTATTCTTTAGTGTAAGAAATAGTTTATGACTTGCGGGTAATAAACTATCTGTCGATGTTTGAGTGAAGATTTCTAGGGAAGTACAGCCTCCCAGACCGTAAGATTTCAACATGGGGGTTCTATCATGACCATCTACAAACTATGCTAAACTATAAGGAAGTCTGTGAACATCGATGTTTTCCGATCTTCCCAATGTTGTATTGGGCCTTTAAACGTTTTCATTTTCACCACCTTTGATCTTGTTTCAATCAGACGTGTTTGGAGTTACTGATTGACAAAATAATAAGTTGTTTTTTTAACGAACGTGGGTCAAAGTATTGAGAACATGTCACCCTGCCATTATTCACAGTTCATGCACGGCCGAACAATTCCACTCAGGTGATTTATGAATACCAGCACAATTTTATTTATGTGCAGCGCAATAAAATGCTTCTGAAAAACACGATTTCTTCCGGAGACTTATTTAGGAGGAAGATTCAATGATTATTAATGTAATGTGATCAACGTGAAAAAGTGGTTCACATAATAGAGTGAAATAGAATGGTTAGCAATATTTCGTGCTTTTAAGCAGCTCTATGAAATAGAGCCCGGTGTCATGCCAACAAGTGTCCGCTGCTAAATATCGTCTCTCATTAGCATACTGATCGTTGATTGGTCCATATACAGGCAGTTGCGCAAGCGCAGTTGACAAGGACGCTATTTGGCACGTATTACGTGCCAAATAGAGTACGCTCCTAAAAAGTCTTCGCTCAAGAGCGGAAATACTGTTCGCTCCTTGCCAAATACTGTCCGCCAAGTAGCCGCGAGATACTGTCCGTTTCTTGCCAAATACTGTCCGCCAAGTAGCCGCGAAATATTGTCCGTTTCTTGCCAAATACTCTCCGCCAAGTAGCCGCGAAATATTGTCCGTTTCTTGCCAAATACTGTCCGCCAAGTAGCCGCGAAATACTGTCCGTTTCTTGCCAAATACTGTCCGCCAAGTAGCCGCGAAATATTGTCCGTTTCTTGCCAAATACTGTCCGCCAAGTAGCCGCGAAATCCTGTCCGTTTCTTGCCAAATACTTTCTGCCAAGTAGCCGCGAAATACTGTCCGTTTCTTGCCAAATACTGTCCGCCAAGTAGCCGCGAAATACTGTCCGTTTTTTGCTAAATACTGTCCGCCAAGTAGCCGCGAAATCCTGTCCGTTTCTTGCCAAATACTTTCTGCCAAGTAGCCGCGGACAATATTTGTCAAGCTTCCGGGATTGCAATGATGTCATCCATGCTTAAACCAATCAGCAATCAATATGCTAATGAGCGGATAGCTTTTTAGCAGCCTTCTTTGCATGACACCGGTACTGCAATTTTCCCTAGCCTTTGATGATCAAGGGGCACGCGGCGAAAATGGTAGTCGCGATTGTTCAAGAGCGAGCCGACTATAGTTTAAACACCAAACCAACGCACGAAGAAAGACTACATGACGTTCAGCACGGACGGCCGAGCGTCTTTGGAACTCTGCTCACCAAAGCTTATGTTTGTCTTAACATTTGCTATCGTTTTGGTCGCAGAAACGATATATGCATACACATTATATGAAAGAGTCTTCACCAATCAAAACAGTGATCCAAAGGCGCTGGTGGCGGCGCGCACAGTCCACCACACATAGGCCGTTTATGACATGAAGGCTTACATAATTATAGGGTCGGGTTCAGGCCTCGTCTCCGTCTGACAGAACCTGAAAATCCAGGTTCAAGGGTTCAAATCAAGGAGCAAAGTTCTGAAAGCCCTCTTATTAAGGAGTTAGCTCAACACCAACTACACCTAAGGTTTGACTTCATGAAATGGAAGTTTATACCTTAAACAGCTTTGCTAGGTAGTACAACAATTTACATGGCAGTACACACGTAGTGCTACCGTATGTGGCTTCAATTTGTGGTATCACTTTTGAGAAAATTGACTTTTTAGAGAGCAAAAACTTGTTTTCAGTGGGCATTGTTTACTTATCAGGCCGGGGGTTCTAGTGCGATTTGTATGTTACCTTTTTGGTATTTATTTCATCTAAAGACATCAATGAAATATTTGGTTGGAAAGAAATTATAATGTCATTTGTATTTGTGTCTTAGAAAAAAATTAATATCAAGATTACTAAATATTAGAAAATAAGTTTTCACATGGCTTAGAGTCTGGTGCCTCACTTGAGAAGGAGTTATCAATTGTCCATGCAACATTTGTTGACATTTCGTATGTTTTTCTTTATAATCCTTCTGTTGAAAATATTATAACAAATTTCACAAATGTGCTACCACAATTTGAGGCCACATACTACCTAAAAAATGTTCTCCGAGGTCTGTTCCATCAATTTCTGAAGTCAGACCTTAGATGTGATCGGGTTTGAGAACTCTATTTTTTTATGGTCCATGCTCCTTGTCTAGTTTTGGTTTGTTCCCAAATGTGAAGGTTTGTTGGCTTAATAAGTACAGGGTATTTCGCCAAGAAACTGGGACCAAACGGTTGTTTTTAGATGCCTGTGAGTAAGATGCATATGGCCGAAGCCAAAGCCCGAGCCTAAGCCTTCATTTCGAAAACGGCCATTGAGTCCATATAATAGAGAGTAACGACAACTTAAATTTGGACGCCATTTTGTTTCCATTGTTCGGTACGACGTGGGGTTCAAGTTCGCGTCATGCCCACTAGGTTGTCCCCGACCGGTGATCTGCCGTAAGTGCCTTTTTGTTTATTGCGAACCGAACAATGAAAACAAAATGGCGTTAAATTGTCGGTACTCTCTGTATAATAGGGACTCCAATGACACACTGCTCGGCTACCACATTGTGTTCATCTAGTCCATCTACTCCATCCCCGTTCTAGGCACGCAGGTTGCTCAATCAGTTATTGCGCAATATGCTCGACAGAGCGATCGCGACTATCCACTTCGCCGACGTGCGCCTTGACCAAAGGCTACATTTTCCCCACGCACCTCTGCCGATGCGTTCAGTGCCAGGGCCAAGGCCCAAGCGGCGTCATAGCCATAGGTAGCGATGCCGTTGTAGGTGAAGGACTCGTACTCGGGCCGAGCCATCCGCCTCCGAAGCTCACGGTCGAACTCCAGCGGTGTCTGTGTGGTGGGTGATGACGAGAACACATGAGGAGTCATCACGCGCGTGTATTTTGCACGAGCCGCTGTGGACTCTGATGCTGGTAATTTTAGACATTAATTTCAAGCAAGACAGGGTTAAGGTTCATGGAAAGCAATTATGGCACAAAGACGACCAAGACGATGTGCGTTTTAACGGACAGAGGCTGACAGGGTCATTGTGTGCCGTACCAGCTTAGGCCTATTATGCTCAGATGATAAATTGTATTCAGTCACCATGCAATGGGCATTGCCTTTCGAGACCAGAAAGACCATTTTCAAAAGGCACTCCTGCTACTGAGAAAGAGCATTTTGGGCTAATTCTGTCAGTCAGCAGTTTGTGACAATTTGTATAACAGGCTATTATTACACGTGATGGGCCTATAGTTATGAGTAGATGAGGATGTGAGCTCAACAGGCAGCATCCGTTAGGCCTTTCTTAATATTTATGCAAATTGTATGCATCGAACTGAAAGCGAGGCTATGGGCGCTAGATTTCCGAGATGTCGCCGAAACACTGCGCGGTTCCACTGTGCTCCTCCAACAAGAGAAACAGACCGCCAGAAATCAGCTTCCACCTATATCCAAAGGATAGAACCCTGCGGGGAAAGTGAATTATGAAGATCAGGCGAGATGAGGGACCACTTTTCAAGGTAGATTTCTACTTTTAAACGACTTATCTTTTAAGTTAGATTCGTCACGTTTGTAAATGGAATCGTCAATGTTGAGTGTGACGCGCTACTAAACGAAAAGTTCTAGCAGTAAAACACGACATAGTACACCCAACATCGACGCTTCCATTTATATTGGACGAATGACGAATCTAACTAAGTCGTTTAAAAGTAGAAATCTACCATGAAAAGTGGCTTCTCATCTCGCCTGATCTTCATAATCCACTTTCCCCGCAGGGTTTTATCCTTTGGAAATAGGTGGAAGCTGATTTCGTGCGGTGTATTTCTCTTGTTGGAGGAGCACAGTGAACCCGCGCAGTGTTTCGCCGACATCTTGGAAATCTAGCGCCCAAAGCCTTGCTTTCAGTTCGATGCATACAATTTGCATATTAACAAAGGCCTACATGTATATGGCGGCCTTTATTATGACTCCTTTTCTGGATCGGTATACTTGGCAGAGCAGCGGGTAGGATACAAATAGGTGTCTGCACTGACATTTTTATACTATACTACAAGTAGGCCTACGTTAGATATGAGACTTCTGACAGCAGCCGGCGACTTCTGTTACGGCCTTACCACACCAGAGACTGTGGTTGCGTTATCCTCGCCGAAGAGGGCGCTCTCCACGCCGATGTAGAAGGAGCTCTCGACGGCACGTGCCGTCTCGGCCGTCGTGCAGTCGGTGACGAAGGTGTCGTCCGCCTGCCACCAGCGCAGACTCCACCAGCCGAGCAGCAGCCACACGTAGCCTGGGCCCGTCATGCCTTGCTTGGCGGCCTGATTCAGTGGAAAATGGTCAGGTATAACGGGAAGCAAGTGAACATTGTCGAACCCTTTAATACGAGCTGCATTGCCTGGGAGCCTTGAACATACAGAAATTCGGGAAACAAGTGTTCGTATACAGTCACCTGATGTGATTACTAATGCCTGTTTTGGTTCGTGGATTTTAAGACCAGTGTTAAAGCGCACTTTGGGAACGTAGCTTCGCTTTGAGATCTGTAGCCAAAATTATTAGCATCACTAAGTGGAGTAGTATACAGTTGTTAAAAGTCGGCAACCTGATACAATGATTGAGAATGTTTTGCAGAGGTACCGTCAACCAATTTTCTCTTTTCTGAGTTTGGTTTGGTTGGTTCTGAGATAACGCGAGGTACTCAACGTTTCGGAAACAAGTCGGTAGACTGCAGTGATTCCAACTATCACACTTGCTGCCTTGATATCAAATGCCCATTCGTACCACTGCGTTGTCTTGACAACGGATAAATCTTAATGATCTGTAATCGTTTGGTTCCTCTGTGCTCCATACAACCACACAAACTCGAAGAATTGAAGAGATTTTCAATTACTGTACACTGGTCCATAAAAAACCCAAAACATTCTCAACGCGCTACCTCTGCACGGATAGCCGAACATCTCGTGTGATGGTATGTCGTTTCTCTACCATTTACAACCTATCATTTCAATTGGACCCTTTTCCTGATTATGTTCATACAACGGGCATTCATGTTGCTGCATGTATAGGCAGCGCCCAATGATTACAATGGGTAGCTGCCTATGCGAGACGGACAACTCCGCCATAATAATTATGATTACACGTGCATGTAGTTTAATAATGGGATCTATAATAAGCGATTTTACTTCCTCTTGTGATAGCCAGGGGCCAATTTCACCGAAATTTTGCTCAATCATGACATTCCATGCCTAAAATTCATATTTTTCTCATTGAATTGAACATTGCAAGCGCCCCATATTCGAAGACCATTGTACTGAGCATCGTGTTTAAAATGACCTTATTTTCACAGGAAAGATGTTCATGCCTAGCAACTCTTTGGAATTGGACCCAGGTTTGTTGTCAAGCAAACTGACCGATCACGAAGTGAGCAACTGGATTCACAATAAAGAACTAGAGAGACGGCCCACAAGGGAGTCTCCGCATGATGACATTTGGCTGAGTGTGCACATACCTGACACATTACTCTCCTCGCTTTGCTCTCGTACATATTCACGACAATGATCCGAGCATCCAATGCCTGCATAATGCACGAGAAACAGGGTCCCTCATGAAACAAGTGTATATAATATGAGCTACACGTAAACATGCAAAGGGGTTCTTTGACCGCTGAGAAAATGCGGCCCGTTAAAGATAGACCATTAAATGGGCAGAAAAAATTACTTTCGTTCTACGCTAATAGTTTGACATCAGCAGAGCGTCACAAACTGCGTCATGAAACGTCAAATGTTGTGGCTTCATTATAATGACCAAAAGACACCGTCATGAGAAGATATTGAACCAGTGTATTTTGAGAGCACATTTGAAATCAGAAACGTCAATTTAATGGAAGGATGTTCGGAGGGGGTTGGTTTCACAGGGTAGGGCCGGCATGTCCCAATGAGCCGCCCCCGCGTGTGTAGGTGGTACGAGGAACAACTCAGGCGGCAACTATATATGGCCTACAGGAGGAGCGGAAGTATCAAGCGCCATGTTGCTGTATACCGTAACGATGTCACTGTTCTATCTATGCTGGCTAGTAGCCGTATACAGTATGAACAGTGTAATGAGATGTACTGTTTCTTGAACTGATCCGTTCCCTATTAAGAAGCCAGCGAATCGACTGTAGAATGGGAGTCAAGAGTTCAATGTGGACGATGTGTTACAATGCAAGTTGCAATTTGTTTTCTAGGTTTTTTTTAAGACGTAACACTTATTATTCAGGTTGGACTGGTAAGTTACAAAAATCCAGGCGAGATGACAATGATTGCATGAACTATAGTGCAGATTGTCTGAAGTACTTAACCAAGATTACGTAACTAGTAACGAACAGACTTGCAAACTAAAATGTGAGAATCAAGAATTGCTCCCAGATTTCTGCAAGATACCAAAGCAGTAATAACATAATTAACTGCATGGATACTGGGCTATGTTGATTAAATTGCAATGAGTCCGCAGCCATCCAATTTCTATAATGCTTCCAATGCAATAGCAACTGATGACTCGGCAAATCACTGCTCAGATAACGATTCCTAAAAAAAAAAGAGAAAAAAATATTCAGAGCAGAGACCTTCAGTCTGGCAGCGCTGACCATTACGCCCGTTACATCACAGAATGCACGTGAAACCAAGTGTATACCAGTCTAAAAAGAGATGCTTGGAATTGAGTAAGGAATCAGACCTTATCTTTTATTATTTCAAAACGCAAGCAATCGAATTGCAACGTTTCTATATACGAACAATATAGTAATGAAAGTATGCGCATTACTTTGATTGATAATTGTAAGTCACTATACATGAATCAATTGATGCATTCCTCTGGTTATATATATTTTTTTTTACGATCGAGAGCAGATTTTAAATTGAATTATTATTATTATCCGTACACGGAATGTATACATCCCAAAGTGACCATTAGCAAGGTCACTTTACGTCAGTGTAGATTTGATAAGGTATAGTATAGTGGATGTACGTTATTAGAGAATCACATTTGAGATATAATATGATGTTTGCGTTGAGGAGAATGTAATTCAATGAGGGTCTGCCCTGCTCGACGTGATGAACACCGAGTGCATGCTCAGTGCTTTGCCCGATGCCTTATAAAATCAGGCAGCTCCTCGACGCAAGCTAGTGACGAACAGACTTGTAAACTGCAGTCGAATGCTCTCTAATTGCAAACGAGTGAGACTCTCTAAAGGAGTGAAAATCGCTCCAAAAAGCCACAACCGCTGACAAAGATTGAAAACACTGTAAAAGATGTGAAAACTGCTCAGAGTGGATTAAAAGCCCACTCTTGTATAAAGGAGCCTTATGGAGGACCACTCGAAATAGAGTTGTCATCTATAATGACTCATTCTATAGAGTGGCGATTTACTCCATTCTTAGTGGTTTCCACTGACACCACTAACAGTGGTTTTCGCTCTTTTGGAGCGTTTTTGGCTTTTCTTGAGGAAATGTCACTATTTTGTGTGAGTGAATTATTCACTCTTCTGCATTTAGAGAATAACCATTCGACCACGGCGCCACTCTAGTAGGTCCCGCCAACTAAGCATTGACCAATCACAATGCGCGACAGCGCCCGAAATGTCTGATGCAGGTACTGATAACAGACGCGCTGCCATTCGTTCAGTTGGCGTGATAGTCATTCTGAAATGGTTGGGGATTTCCTTTTACCTTGCACAATGTTGGTGGCGCACTTACTGCATCAGAGGATGTAAGGGGTTAGCTCATGTTTGCGGGCGGTCGTTGGAAGTCTTGCCCACAAATGCTTCTCTTTGAAGAAAGGATTTACAGACGCCATAGCACATGTCTTAGATGAATTGTGACTCGGACTGGAGTCACGATAAAGACGACGCGGACTCTTAATTGGACACGGATGCTTACTCGTACCTCGATAAAAAGTCTTTGCAATACTCACGCATGCAAGGGTAGACTACAATCAACAGCTGGTGGTGACATCAACAGACTATACATTTTGTGGTATTGGGATGCGTGGGTTTGCGAAATGATTTTCGTGACCTTTCCATTTGATGTACTGTGCTATAGTGGGCCTATATTACTAGTCAATCTGATCAGAGAAAACTACCAAAAGCTAGCAAACGGGTTTCCAACACTCAATTTCTGGACTCATTCCACGTTTTCCAGCCATATGCATTCCCCTTCCTTTCCAGTGTACGTCTAAAAGTTGTTTGCGGTCACCCAACTTTTCCTTTAGCCCAGAACAGGATGCCATGGAATGAAATGGAACAACTAAAATCGCTCTGCTTTTTAAGGACACGGCCTAACCAATCCGATATTCGTCTACTTCATGGCACATTGAAGTTTTCCCACGACAATTATTATATATTTTTGGAGTAGGTGCATGATAAAGACAGCAGAATTCTTGCTATCGTTTAATAATTATTATGAAGAGTTCACTCGTAATTAAACATTGATATTTCTCACTTTCCTGTCATGGGAGCTCCTGTATCTCAACAAATTCTAAGCAGAAGATTGGGGTTTGCCATTGCAAGCTGTGGAACTTGTTTCACTTCTGTATAATGAAAATATTGCGCGGTTTGAAGATAAGATCGACGCAAAGGACCGTTCGCTTTGTACTTGGTTTATGGTTTATTCACTAGGATTGGCTGAAAATGTAGGCCTACTAGCTGCTCAAATCATGAATGGTCCTAACGAGTAAGCTAAGCATCAAATTGGAACCTGGTAGGCAGGGAGATATATATGCTTGGGGTTTGGGGCTAAGTCACTATTTTATTACTAGTCGATCATCCGTTTGCCCTTTTCGAGTCACATGACAACTTTTGACCACTGTTCATTTCACTGACACATAATTGTAACCATATTTACTCCTGAATAACCAGAATGGACATCTTCGATAGTGTCGTTATCATAAGAGTATAGAACTTGTGTTCTTCAACCACACGATTCCATTTGTATTCAACTCCAGGACAAGCATTTGGTCAAAAAGGAGGAAAGGAGTTTACTGTTGTGACGTGACCCGTGGTATACAGCGATTGCACTGATGTTTGGAGAGGACACAAACGTGTCCTTTCCTATTTTGCCCGGGGAGACAGGGAGGGTGCAAGAGTAACGCACTCACATTCGTGAATGCTTCGCCGAGGTCCGTGGCTATTCCAATTCATTACGTCCATCTTTTAAACTGTGGTCGTTCGAGGACGTCGTGCGACAAACAACAGCACGGTGGGATGTGACGGGGTGCGCGGTGCATGCACAGTGACACCATGCATGTGCATTACTCTTAAGAGAGTTAGCGTGGCTTGGAGGGTAACGTGTGCTCTGACAACCGTCAGGAGATCGCTGCATCCCAATCGATAGCGGTGTCAATGCTCCCCGCTCGCTGTAGCCGGCAGAGCCTTGGTATCTAAAGCCACGTTGGCCCTGGAGCATTAACTCACCTTGCCCGCAGTTAGCGATCGCCGAACCATGCAAGGAGGAGGCGGTGCACTGAAGTGCGTGGAAGGTGAATGCCAAGGGTATATGTATACATATAATTCATGTACTATATACCCTGGATGGTACCATAGGGAGACATTCCCATATAGGCTGTGCACAAACTTTCCTTCCCAATTTCTAAACATCCTCCAAACCAATTCACACTGTGTTCTTTTGAGAGAATTCCCTATCTACTTTAAAAATATGGACGATAAAAATATGTTTTCATAAGGTAGTTTGGACATTAGGGAGACAGTGAAATGTCTCCCTAATGTCGAGTGTCTCCCTAAGGTACCATTAATAACGACAATGTGTATATATATAGGAGGCCGTGGAAGCTACCTGAGTCTGAGAGAACGGCAATCGTCCCTGAATATAAAGGAGCCCTATTAAAGACTGCGCTATGTTTAAAGATCCAATCGCCTCCTGGCCACGTCGAGGGTGTCATTTATCAGAAATAAAGAGTACAGCTCGAAAGACGAAGAAGTTACCGTCTTCAATGGTATGTTACCAGTACGAGAGCGACACTATGCTGGAACCCATGCACCTTTAATGTCCAGCGATAATTGACGGTGAAATTTGCCATAGGGCCTACCTATAGGGCTCAACGCCAAATGGCTGTTAAGTGCGTCATGGTGCATAATTCATTCATGTTCATGCCGTGTGTGCGGCCTGCGGTGACGGTTTGAGGCCGTGAGCTGAGTTCTCTTCAAGGCAGTCCAATCTGTCTGTCGTAAACTAATGTGTGGACAAAGGCTCGAAAGCGTGAGCATACAATGCTTTAACGTGTGCATTATTAAGCCGACGACCCTGTCGACTATATAGCCAAGATATCACAAATATTCTTCATTTGGGCGGGGATACAAAGGAACACCAAGTAGCGTTCGCCTGTCATGTTAATCGCTGTACCATACATTTCAAAACTCTTACTTTCCATGTATGAATACACAATTCGGTCTTTAAAATAACTTGTTTTTTAAGTTAAGGTATTCCTTGTTTCTGAAAACTTCTCATACTTCTACTTCTTCTTCTACTTAGATATTTCGGTCTTTCCGAAACAGCTCTTGTTTTCGTTCTGTTGTTTTTTTTATTCATTTTTTTCTCCCCCTCCGTATTCAGCCAAATAGTTCTGGACCCGTACTTTGTTTTCTCTGGTCGACTTCAGACTTTCCACATGCCTAGAAGCCCGGCCAAAGATGGTCCTTGGAGAAATTTGAAATGATGACGTAATCTGGTGTTAAGTTACGTCGCGTTAAAGCGGCAATTTGTACACGTTTTGATTTCACCTTCGTGTTTTTGGCACTTAATTACAAATGATTGACTTCAGACTTGGTACACTCTCAGACAATCAGCAAGAGATGGTCCAAGGAGAAATTCGAAATGATGACGTCATCAGGTGTCTAGTTACATAACTTTTCTGTTCCCATTGGTTTTGTAAATGTTTTTCATGTCTGGTATATATTTTGGCGGTTCCTTACATAATTTGGGCAGTTTATTACATATGATACTTCGAGGACCATCCATAGATGATCCTGACAGAAATTCTTAATGATGATGTCATCAGATGTCAAGTTGGGTCACTTTAAAGAGGCATATTTTCCCGTACGTTTTGTACATGTGTATCCTGTTTGGTATTTCTGCAGTTTCTTCCATCATTTTGGCAGTTTGTTACATACACAGATTGTCCTGAGAGAAATTTTAAATGATGACGTCATCAGGTGTCAAGTTACGTCGCTTTAAAGAAGCTTTTCATACCCCATTGGATTTGTACATTTTTTGGTCAACTGTATTGCGCTGAAAACACTGAGGGTTCTGAACTTCGGTTAAGAATTACAGGGAGATGAAAAGAGAAGTCATATTTTTTTCTCGTTCTGTTGCAAGAGTTGAGATATGAAGTAATATTTCATAAAAATTAGTTTGTTTCGTTCACTTGACTGACTTCGTATTAGGTGCACATTTAGTTTATCATCCCTAGTTGTCATTGGACATAACTCGTTACTGTCACTTCATCGGCGGTCACGCGACATTGGTTGTGGTTTTCTCCACATATTTTTTACACGTTTTTTGTCAACCATACAATTTACTGTTTGCCTCAATCTAAATGACATTAGACATTTGTACCATTAATTTTGATCATCAGCCTTTGGTGATCTTATAACAAATTTGTCAGTGTTACATTATCATGTGAGTACATATTGCTTCATGTTTAACTTTGCTTGAGTGTAGAACTATTAAAGGTATACTTTAAAACTGACATGATTTTCACAAACATTTTCACTTGAACATTTCTACATACATGTCATTTATTTATGCACTGCGAAACAACTTGTTTTGTCCACAAACACTTTTCTAGTTCTTTATACACTCACTGTTAATGGAGAGGCTGATGATCCTGACAGCTACCGACAGTCGTATCGAATTGGAAATGACTACGATAAAGATCGGGCGGGATTCGGAATGATTATAATCACCTTGAGGTTGGCCACCTGGTTGGTCGGGTCCTCGTCGAACGACTCGGAGGAAATAACGCTGATGTTCTCCGCCTTCAGAAGGTTGATGAGGTCGTTGATGGCCTGCAGTGTCGGGCGAAAGTATGGATTGGCAGGCTCTTTATAAGCTGATTGAGTCTCTATTCACAACACGCATTTGGGTTAGGATTGGGCTTCGTGTCAGGTCCTAGATCCCTATGCCAAAGAAGTGATCAATTTCGTGGAGCCGCCTAGAAAGAAAATTCGTTGGCCACACTTCCCTATGGACAGCCCATTGCCAGGATCAATTACAAAACGGATTTGTTTGTTTGTTCATCGGAAGCCTTGTTCAAAAAGCCTTTTGCCAAAGGTCAACTGTCTTAATTATGCCAATCATTTCTTGCTGCTTCAATGTTTTTGGATTTTAACTGACCGAAGATTTTTGGGGTCTGTGGATACCACACGTTTTAACAATATTGGTTGCCCCAAAACTTGGTCCAGATTTATCATCAAATGATATTCGTAGTCCGTGTTTAAGCTCAAGCTCGTCCAACAGTTACTTTTACCTTTTGATATTTTGACAAACTTTGGTTAAAATGTTGAATAAATATTTAAGAGAAATTAGCAGACACTGGATAAGTCCTAACCAAAACTGGTCAACATCCACCCGCCGATGTTTACACATGATACACATAAACAAAACAGTTGGCAATGTTTTACCAACACATTTTATGAAACTAGAGTGTATTTCTATCTTTGTTCAATTGAATCAATGGTTTGGAAGTAAAGGTGCATTGAAATCCGTGGGAGTTGTGGGGAGAAATATTTTCTAGGTACTCGACATATAGGTATTTTAGTGGTAGGTTGATTGCGTCACACCCTTCCACTGGCTATACATTGATACCAATATTAATCTGATGGCAAATCTCCTCTGTCACCGTCGCTTTATTTTGCCAACGGAAAAATGGGTCGCAGTGATGAGCGACCCACAAACGATTATCATAATCGAAATTGAATTATGAAAATTTTTCAACGTCAATTGTGCTGATATTTAAGCTTGACGTGTATGCGGGAGCCTATCCCAAACCAAACCGAACCCAACCCAACCCAACCCAACCCAACCCAACCCAACCCAACCCAACCCAACCCAAACCCAACCCAACCCAACCCAAACCCAACCCAACCCAACCCAACCCAACCCAACCCAACCCAACCCAACCCAACCCAACCCAACCCAACCCAACCCAACCCAACCAACCCAACCCAACCCAACCCAAACTAAACCAAACCAAACCAAACCAAACCAAACCAAACCAAACCAAACCAAACCAAACCAAACCAAACCAAACCAAACCAAACCAAACCAAACCAAACCAAACCAAACCAAACCAAACCAAACCAAACCAAACCAAACCAAACCAAACCAAACCAAACCAAACCAAACCAAACCAAACCAAACCAAGCCAAGCCAAGCCAAACCAAACCAAACCAAACCAAACCAAAACAAACCAAACCAAATCGAATCAAACCTATAGAGATCATATTACATGATACAGGCCATACTTAACTATTCCAGACCATAACAGATCAGACCAGAGCAGTTCACACCAGACCAGTCCACCTCAAACCATAATTACCACCCCTTCCTCGTGTCTGCCCGCAACAGCCCACACGTACCAGAGAGAACAGGTCTTGATTTTCGTGTATGGTGGCCACCCTTTGCCAACCGAAGTCCTTGATTAGTCGTACGCGGGCACGGTTGAGCATGGCATCAGGCATGTAGGTGCGATAGAAGTACGGGAACACCACGCGATTGGACAGGGCCGACGAAGCTGCTGAGTAGGACATCTGACAAAAGCCAACGGGGATTGCAATAATTATTAGCTTTTAGATTTCCAGCTCCATGGAAGGATACTCGGGAGCAATAAGCGACGAAAGGGTTTTGTAAGATTGAGGAATAACAGATGAGAATAGATCCTCCTGAATAAAATCAATAGAGAGGCAACTATAGGCCCATCGAATAGGCTAGATAGCAGTCCGTGGTAGCTCATCGGAAATGGAAACAAAAGAAACGAAAATATGTGCACAAATGGGAGAGGTAATAGCTCAAGGGGTGTAACTCGTGCAAAGGAGGAATAACAGACGAGGGAATAGGTACATTCAAACAATAACAGATGGGATATCCACTCACTGTATAAGAGAGAGCCTTCAGCTAAAGGACAAGCGAAGCAGTTTTTTTAATTGTTCGCTACGATTGCTTTCAATTGCCAAATGTCTATACTGAGAGGTTGGCAAATCACAGACGCCTGACAAAGATTAATTTCTTTGCTTGAAAACAAAATGGCCTGCAGACTTGGTGGAACACTAATCAAGCCTCCACTTTTATTTGGTGCCGTGCTTGCTCTCTCAGGTTAGTAAGAAAGTAAGTGGCTTTAGACTATAGGCCTACCGTAACAAGATTCCAGTATGTCTGTGGAAATGTATAGGATTTCCTTTAAATATGTGATTTATCTGGAAAAACTTCTGCCCTTAACGCCTGAATGAATTTGATTTCTGATTTAGAGAAATATCATTTTTGGCCAACACAATCTAACAGTTGGCTTTTTACAAACCTCTAATGACCACCATTGGCCAAAATGTCGCTTCAGTAATGCCCATCACATTTTTAACAGTGTGTTTTAGTTGTGGTAGACTGGCAGCCGTGGTGGGGCTATTTAGGAACGACTAGCAGTCATGTTGTCCATAGACTTGCCTTACCGTGATAAGATTCCAGTAGAATGACGTCTGGGCAACGGCCTGGGCGGTGGGTGAGCATGCGGGACCAATCAGCATCAACTTCTGGGGTGGCAGACGAATCTGCTCGAAGAAGAGTCGAGTACCCAGACCCGCATCGCACTGGGAAACGATGGACGTAAACAAACACAAAAGGCACCATGTTATGTAATTGACGATGACGACCTTGATGTGAATTTTGATGGCGTGGATGAGGGTGAGGGCTGGTTGGAGGAAAGAGAAGGGGAGGTGGATGTATAGGAGAAGGAGGGGAGGAGGAGGGAAGGTGGAGGTGAAAGAGGAGGGGATGCGGAAAATGAGGAGTAGGAGGTGGATAAGGATTAGTAATGAGGAGAAGGAAGGAGGAGGAAGGGAAGAGAGGAAAGGGCGAGGGATTAGTAAGAAGAGGGGAGACGAGTAAGGAGGATATGACAAGGAGAAGGGAGGAGGCATAGATGGGAGAAGGAGGAGGGTGAAGAGAGGAAGGAGAGAGGAAAGGGAAAGAGAAGGGAGGAGGTTTAGGACTGGAAGGGGACGAGGAGAAGGAGGAGGAGGAGGAGGAGGAGGAGGAGGAAGAAAAACAGGAAAAGGATGAGAAGCACAATGATAACGATTAGGAGGGGAAGAGGGAAGGAGGAGGAGGATGAGGAGAAGGAAAAAAGGGGATAGAAGTGAGGAGAAAATGGGAGAAGGGAGGAAGGAGAGAGGAAAGGGAAAGAGATAGATGCTCCAAATGATTATATGAGACAACAATAACAATGTGTAGGCTAGTGGCCTTTATGAGGGAGATAGGGTCGCGTGTCATGTCCTTTGTCAATTCTAACGATTCAGGAAATAAACCGAAAAAGCTGCATCCAATTTGTGTGATCCCCGAGCTGCTGTAGCCAGGTTTAGAACAATTGGTTGTTTGCATCTGAATGAAAGTGGGGGTGAATCCCTGGAGATATACGGCAGTTAATGGTTGAATTGCTTCTGACTGATACCCGCACCCCGGCAAAGAATAGTTTACTATTAGGGAAGGCCACCATCCAAGGGCTGGATACATCAGATGAAAGGTCACTAGTACGTTAATACAGAGTTCTCGGCTTCAAGTCCTGGTCCAGTCAAAAGTTTCCTTTGCCAATTTTTCGATTTAGGAAATAATTATCTTCTGTTTACGTTGATGAAAAATATAATATCCTTCCTCAAACAATTAAAGTTAACATGATTTGTTTATTTCCATACGTTTCCTGCCATGAGTGTCATGAGTTGGCAGGGGACGCAGTGACCAGCCTGTTGCCAGGGGGGGTTTGAACAATGTATCAGCAAATTTACCGTGAATTTCATTGTAAAAATGGCTCTTGTTTCGACTTGCTTCTGGCGCTTTTGAAAGATTGAAAAAGATGGGCTCTCGGATTTCATTCCTTGGAAGAGAATGTGCTTGGGATTGGATAACATGTCACAAGCATGCCACCAATTTAAATCATGATGATTCATCTTTGATGGTGGCTTTCATAACTGCGATGATAGGGATGACTGATAATGAATTCCCACACGACCCCAAAATAGCAAACATCTGGATAGTGTTTTCCATCTTCGAGAGAACCCGACGAGAGCAGTTCACTTTCGTTTTTATTGCTTCTATAATAAATCAAACGTCTGCGTTTTACAAATGATTATAAAATTCTTAAGTAGGGAAAACTACAGCATTATACTTTTTTTCTGCAATATTATCACGCACAGCACTGTATGGATATCATTGCTTAGAAGTAGCACAGAAGAAAGGTGAAAAATGTCTTCAAAGAATGATCTCTTATCGTGATACTATTATGGTAAGGACCTACCGCCACATTTTCCCCGTATGTGATTATGAGTGAGTAACGAGGCAGGCTAAGTGTTGTGAATGTGGCACAGCGTTTTCCCTATGCTACAATGCTTTCTGGCCATTGAGATACGCTGGTCGCTGTGACAAATTAAGCGTGGACATGTCTTCTGTTGGCGCTAACGGCTCTGCGACATGCATGCGCATGCACACCTGGGGAGTGATAATTTACCTAGCCTAGATGACTGGCATATGGTAGGCGAGCCAATTTGTGAAAATGGCTTTTGACTGTGGGTTTGTACAGCAGAAGCCATGTATTCCTGAGTTGAAGGCAAACTAAATTATGCCCGGCAGTGTTTACTGTCCAACCGTAGAACAGTATAGAATACAATATGCAGATAACGATGTATCTGCATAGAGAGGGGTGGATATCTGAATTATGTAAATGGCGATGTCAAGGAGAAAGGGGAGATTGGGAAAAAAATAACGCACTAATTAGGATGATATTGAAGATAATTAGGATGGTCCTTATGAGAAAAAAAAATTGAGCGGTGAGATGTGACGAGGATGACCATGGTGGCAATATAAATAATGGCGTCATTGATGGCGATCAATAACATGATGAAATTGATGAATGAATTACTATCGTGAAAATTTGGAATATAAAAAAATGCTTGGAGGATGGGGAGGATAGGGAGGATGGGGAGGATGGGGAGGATGGGGAGGATGGGGAGAATGGGGAGGATGGGGAGGATGGGGAGGATGGGGAGGATGGGGAGGATGGGGAGGATGGGGAGGATGGGGAGGATGGGGAGGATGGGGAGGATGGGGAGGATGGGGAGGATGGGGAGGATGGGGAGGATGGGGAGGATGGGGAGGATAGGGAGGATGGGGAGAATGGGGAGGATGGGGAGGATGGGGAGGATAGGGAGGATGGGGAGGATGGGGAGGATGGGGAGGATGGGGAGGATGGGGAGGATGGGGAGGATGGGGAGGATGGGGAGGATGGGGAGGATGGGGAGGATGGGGAGGATGGGGAGGATGGGGAGGATGGGGAGGATGGGGAGGATGGGGAGGATGGGGAGGATGGGGAGGATGGGGAGGATGGGGAGGATGGGGAGGATGGGGAGGATGGGGAGGATGGGGGGATGGGGAGGATGGGGAGGATGGGGAGGATGGGGAGGATGGGGGGATGGGGAGGATGGGGAGGATGCGGATGATGCGGAGGATGGGGAGGATGGGTAGGATGGGGAGGATGGGGAGGATGGGGAGGATGGGGAGGATGGGGAGGATGGGGAGGATGGGGAGAATGGGGAGGATGGGGAGGATGGGGAGGATGGGGAGGATGGGGAGGATGGGGAGGATGGGGAGGATGGGGAGGATGGGGAGGATGGGGAGGATGGGGAGGATGGGGAGGATGGGGAGGATGGGGAGGATGGGGAGGATGGGGAGGATGGGGAGGATGGGGAGGATGGGGAGGATGGGGAGGATGGGGAGGATGGGGAGGATGGGGAGGATGGGGAGGATGGGGAGGATGGGGAGGATGGGGAGGATGGGGAGGATGGGGAGGATGGGGAGGATGGGGAGGATGGGGAGGATGGGGAGGATGGGGAGGATGGGGAGGATGGGGAGGATGGGGAGGATGGGGAGGATGGGGAGGATGGGGAGGATGGGGAGGATGGGGAGGATGGGGAGGATGGGGAGGATGGGGAGGATGGGGAGGATGGGGAGGATGGGGAGGATGGGGAGGATGGGGAGGATGGGGAGGATGGGGAGGATGTGAAGGATGGGGAGGATGAGGGGGTGGGGATCAGGGGATCACGGGAAGACAGAAATTAGTCGAAATTAGTCGATGGTTGTGAAAGAGAAGTATCAGGTAGCCACATGACAGACTTCATCGTATGGTCACTCTTCCAAGAAAAGTTCTCCTGTCATGTTCAGCCCCATCACGATCAGCAGACGTCATTCAAACCAGACCGTTATGAAAGACCCCCCATATTGCGTTCACATTCAGTCTCGTGTGGATAGCTTACGCAAAACTATCGCAATTAGCCCGATCGTGCCGCCCCAGTCGGCCGCCAAGCAGGACGCAAAGGGTCGCCGACGAGTGGCCTTATTGGCACAGTAAACGAAGCATCCCTGACAACCATTAGCGTGCATCCTGTCTTCTGCTATAGGGGTATTGTTTAGCATCGCAAGGATCACCGACGGATCGAAGTGCTCTTGAAGCTACTTGATATTACGGCACAGGTCTATAATATTCCTTCGACATCAGAGCCTATTGAGTCATTGAGCGTACGCAGCGCTCGATTTCTTTATTTGCTCGGACAAATCCGAGCAGAATTTCTGGGTCTCGGGTGCACAGAGTTACACTCTCTGTGAATCTCTATACGGAGCAAGAAGATATTGATTACAGCAACGTTGGATCCTTTGACAGTTGGTCCAAATAGTGGGCCTCGTCAGGCTAGAATTGTGTCGGCCCATGAATACTCTGCCGGATTCTGACGTCACTTCCTGCCGAGGTCACTCGTTTCCATAGGGCAGGCCCACGCTACTTCTGTAGAAGCCAAAACTTCCGTACAGTTTACATGTAGGGCATTTAAATTTTCATCCAATTTAATGTTTTCATCAAATTGATAAAAAATAGGGATACAAATACTGCATTGTGTACACATACCAGTGAGAGTTGCCGTAGTAGTTGTTTTCGATTTCCAACCCCTAAATCCGAAGAAAACAAATCCCTAAATGGTAGGTAGCAAAGCGTGAACCAGTTGCCATGGTAACACGTGATCGACTACGAGGGCGAATTGGCGTCATTTGATGAATGTGACGTATTCCGTTGTGGACCCGCTGTTTCTTGGCAACAAGATGGTTGCCAGTCTCCAAACTGCTAATTACACCATTCAGCGCGTAAGTGTCTAAGGTCAATCCGATCAAAAGACTCAAAAGGAGGCTGTCAAGCACAACGAGTCAGCAGAGTGATTACTGAGGACCTAGGCCTATTGTATGGATGCATATGTGGGGGTGTGATTTGCAGACTCAATGTCCACGCCGCGGAAAGGCATACAATTAATGCAGCGTTGCCCACCGATGAGACCATACCATCAAGCAAAGCACTATAAAGGATTAGGAATCACTCCTCCGGGCTTTGAATTTCAGAAGTTGGTGTACAATAATAGTGTTCATCGGAGAAGACGGCCGGTCGGATGTCACATTTGTGGTGGCGTCAGACATAGTTGAAATGAGACATAATTTATTGAAATTAGACATAACTGAAATAAAGTGCTACTGGTAGTCGATGCAATGCATTGGACAAAATGATGGGGAAATCGTTTGGCCAAGTCTTGGGTCGTGTTGGATCATAAACGGTTTGAGTTTGTAATTGCTTTCGACCAACACTATTCAACAGTTTTGTTTTTAATGACAAATAATGCTGCATCGGTTGCTATTTTTGACCGACGTTGGACAGAATGCATTTGACAGTGTATTAGTTGATAATAAAAAAAAAATGGCCTAGCAGCAGGATTTTTTTGAAAACACGTGTAGCATGATGTGCTAATAGGGGTGATACCGATGTACACGTATAACGTACCAAATGCATTGTGGATTTTCTTGCCAAGATTGAAGTAAACTAGATGCACTATATTATCATTGTTATTATTGTGCATTCAAATACATTTTTGCAGCTGTTGCAGTGATCCATCCAAGGCCAAGCAATAATTACCATGTACATTATATGAAAAATTGTAGAACATGTGCTACTTATACATTAACATGTGTGCAATAATTTCAATAAAATAATGACATTATCACCCAAATGTAGCATATATGCTACAGTTATTAATTTTAAAAGTCATTAATTAATTTCTATGACCATAAATTCCTGATAAAATGGGGATGTGTCGTGGTACATAGAGGGTTAAGTAGAAAACGTTCGTGCAAAAACGCTGCAGGTTGGGGACAAACATGCCACGCTTGCACCGGCTGCGCACACTGTGTGAAATGTTCAAATGGATGACGTTCAGTGGACTCTTTATGCAGGTCCCAAATGACGAAGGCCGATAATCTACAGCCGAATCTCTGGTCTTGGTGGGGTGGGGGTTCTATGAATGTATTGAATGGCCGTGCCCCAGATTATCAACGCCGCCAGGGCTGCCCCGTGACACACGCACGGACACCGTTGCTTGGCTAACCTTAAAAAAGAAGTAAATTCAATTTAGCCTATGGTACTAATCCCGGGCATACGAGCGACCAGAAACCTCTGGAGACTCATCTGCAACGGAGCCTGCATCATTTTCCTATTTCGGGTCACTCTGATGAATTTCAAATTCAGTGCTTCCTTGATAATATGGGGAACAATACATTCAGAGGCAAGGAAAAAACCAATCGCTAGATTTCGCGCTGGAACTCAGTTTCTTCTGTTCTGGTAATGGAAGCGGAGGGGGTGGGGTGGCATTCTTGATTTGATTGCAGTCAATGGAGAGAGTGAGCTATTCCCACGCCTATGCGACGCGGTGACATCTCTGCCGATCCATGGCCTGGGTTGCACCACAGTAGTACAGTACAGTAATGGCAGAACGGACGGGCAGAATCGTGACTATTCGCTGCCGTGTGATGACAGTAGATTCGCCTACGACGACACGGGTGCCATAGACCATAAATACACTCAAACCAATTTTGATTTTTCTCAACGGCTCGCCGGCAAACCTTCTCCCAGCAACTGATTTAATGAAAGGTTATACAGTATACGCAGCGCAAGTTTGGATTTCTTTCCACTGTCCACAACCTACCGTCCCTTCATAACGTAAGGACTTTCCTATATTGTACAAACTCGGGCATATGGGCATCGGATGAACTCGAGGGGAATTAGCCCCTGCGTAGTTAATAGGCCTATATCGCGGTGCTGAGATGATCCTGTGGAGTTACCAGATGAGTCGTCTGAGTCCTGCACGAAAGAGTTAATAATAATATGCACGCGGTGTCGCCACAAACCTCATACACAGTTGGGGATCGCATTTTAAACTGGTACCCTCTTTTCCCCCACAGATATGATTAAACATATACACTTGCATTTGTTGTTTTTTGCATACAATACCGGTAGTCAGCGACACAAACAAAATAGCGATCGACAAAGAGCATGAGGGTATGGTTGGTTATCATATTGAACGGAGGAAGACGGTTCATGCTTTGCAAGCTGAATATTCGCGTGTGTACAGCTAGCATATTTTCACGGATGTAAGAGAAAATGTGTGCTTCTCCAATTGCGTAGGCCTCTTTAATAACGAGGAATCCTTGCTTCTTCTTTTTTTTTTTTACTTGGGTCATCTAACATTCCCTGGCTTGGGTTGCTACTTGGCGGAAATATTAGTTGTGGTTTTCATCACTGCGGTGTACTCCCGAGAGAGGAATGTCAAGAGACCTCCAAATCACTTCATTCATGCGCTCCATCAGTGTGCATATGCAACAAGAGGAAATATGAATTGTATATAAAATAGCTTTACAGGCCTGCCGCCACCGATTCCAGGAACATCAAACTAATGCCTTTCCGGGCTCCATGAATATACTTTCTCCACACTACCCTGTCCAGCACGGCAGCTTTCAGTTCGTTAAGTTCAGTCAGCCGCGTGTCCCTCTTCAGCATTTCTGCAAAGGCGACTCCGCGCCTATATATACCACGCATTCTAGCGTTTACTTGAGAAGGTTGCCAAAGAATTGGATGCCTCAAGATGCCTCAAACAAAGTGCAGCGAGCCTCATCCTTCCCCACGAATCTTACTGGAAACGTTAGTAATTGTATTATGGTTCCCGTACGCAGCCATAATATATTCAGGGCAATTCTCAGCATGCGATTGTATAGCCGATATAATGCCTCTTGCTGAACTGAAAGAGTCCGCAATACGATAAGACTATGATGCCACAAAGAACCTTTTCTTCACGTCACCCTTAGCACTATGGTCAAACTATTAAAGTCAACTTTAGTTGGAATTGAAATTCTGACTATCGTATCAAAGACTGCACCTTTTCTTTAATCATTCTCCTCCTCTGAACAAAGTACTATTTTCAGCAAGAGCATGGGCCGACATTATCTTGCTGACCTGTGGAAATGATGCAGCAAGCAGAATTTCTTGACATGTTCAGCAGCCACTTGTTTTCGCTCAGCCTGACTTCATCTCAAAACTCGAGCACGGGTGACGTTATGCACTGTTCGCAATATGCATCACACGTTTGATTTTTACGCGCTGCTTACTACATGCATACCACATCTATATCCGTGACCTCTTACTGGGCAGTCCGTGGACATGAACAAGGCACCAATTCCTGAGAGCTGCTCCAGCATTCATGAAACCTTCTTAAGCATGCGCATCTTTTCTAGGTTAACAAAACGAGACTGCAAGCCATATTCACGCGATTGTATTCGCCTTGTACCCAAGTAGTATCGGAACAAATGCAAGTGGAAATATGGGTTGCAAGAGCCTGATTTTATTAAGCTCTTCATCCTTTGGCCCTTAAGCAGCTATGTGCACTAGACCATATGATAGGCCTGTACTTTTCTGGCTTACCCGGGTATCATCCCAGACCATTCGGAGCTCGTATCCTGGCAAGATGTCCGGGCTGGCGTTGATGTGGTCCAAGGCCATCTCCGTGGCCACCAGCACGCTGCTGCCGTCCCACCCCCCGCCCGGCATGGCGAAGAACCCGCCCAGGTACAGCGGGACCTTAGCGCCGGCCGCTCCCCGCCCGCTCCCCGTGCCGGCCGACGGCGGCGCGCCGCTCGCCGCCTGGCCCTCCCCGGACCCCGTCCGCACTGGCACGGTGCCCATTGCGACCACAGCGGCGAGCCACAGCAGGCGTACACGGGCGCTCATCTTCCTCGGTCTCTAGTATAAGCGGTGGGAATTCCTTTTTTATCGAAAGAGCGATGCTAACAATAAAAAAAACCCTGGAAACGCGCGTGCCCACGGTCAACGATGGCTGTGTTTAACGGCGCATGCTCTCAATGTACCAGCACAGGATCTCGGGCTATCTCTACTGGTATATGGCATAATGTATTCAACTGTTGAATAAACCACGCGGCTGCATGCAAAGTGCTTTCTTTAGAGCGCGTGGGGTTAACATCACGTATCCTTGACTACCTCTAGGGATACGCACAACAGACATGAAAACAAATAGGGGCCTTTCAAACTTAAATACGACTGGTGGCATGATACGTGTCTTCTAATGGAGTGAATGTATAGGTTAAAACAGTTCTAGTGAATATTTTGTGAATGTGCTTAATTGTTTGCCGTTCGGTTTATGCCTGTTATTTCGGACATACTTTCAGGCACACAACCATGCACATCCGAATAGGAAAGCTACAAGCTCAAGTAAAATCCATTGTTTTCAATTACAAAATAACTCACTCCATGTTTTCGAAAACATCGCATGATAGAGTTGGCAATATCAATGCGACACATCGAATACGACACACATACAAACAAATTAGGGGCTGATATTGAGTGTGACATATTTTTTTGTGGTAATATCCAATTCATACGAGACAATGATTGATTAGCAATTGTCGATAAGTGTTAACATTTATTCACGGATTTCACTGTTTCAGCGAAAATGAAAATGAGGAGTTACGGTAGTTACGGTATTGAGAGGTGATTTTTTTTACAACGAGGAAACAAAATCCGGGGGAAATCCACCTACATCAGTTTATGCTATGTATCATGTATGCTAGAATTAAGCGTAAATTGTGTTTGAAAATCTGTGCGAGATAAATATCTAACTTCGTATTGTTTTGGAATAAGGAGGGAATTAATGACCGACAAGATCCGTGCAGCAGCTGCAGTTTTTTGACCGTGCGTCACGGCGGACGTCACTGACAATAACACAGTCAAACCGCGGAGCATCGTAAATCTAGGTCGACACGAAATAAGATTCACGCATGATAAAGGTACTTCCGCAGCACATTTTTCCATAATAATTTTAAATGAGGAACTTGGGCCCACCGCAGTACAACGGACCATCGAGGAAGGAAGATCGGACCACGAAAAAGCCTAACTTGGCATTTCCTGGACAATTGTTACTGGCCCATCCGTGTTTGGGCATTAAAAAAATGTACCCTACCAAATCTAACCATTAATTATAATTATTTCCATGTCCGTGAAAAAAGCAAATACATTTTCAATTCAATTTTTTTCCATTCAGGAAGTAAGAGACATTTAAATCTATGTTCAAAACTCGGCATACAAAATCAGAGACGGGATCGAAGAGCGATTACCAAAAAGACGTTGCCATTTACAGCACGCGTGCGGCTTGCCTTCTCGATCCTTCTCCAATGGTACCCGGCGATCCGATACGTCCGAACGCATGGGGCGAATGCATACCAGCGAATAGTATTTGTCACTGGACAGTCGCAGTGCGCAGTATACATGTAGATCGTTTGCCCGGGATCTTTGGGGCCTTCTAGTGTTATTTAAATTCAGGGACAATGTAGTTACAACGACTGCACTCTCTTGCCTATCAAAGAGGAACAAAGACTAGGCACCAATGTTCAATGCAATAATGTAGGCCTACAGTAACTTCTAGAATTCCTATGCTCAATATAATCTTTTAAACAACATGATCATCCAAATTAGTGAAACTTGTGGAATTTTGTGGCCATCTTTGGAAAATGGGCTATCTTGAATTTGAAGTGGCCTGTGAATTTATTTTCAAAAGTAATCTTCTGGGAGACATTAGAGTACCATATTTGGATTCTACATGGTCGAAAATGTGTAGATTGATGTAAGAATCATCTACATTGGGTAAATATGTGCAGATTTAAAACGAAGCCTAATATTTTTGTAACCGATATGGCGGTCATCTTGAAAATGGGCGGCCATCTTGAATTTCAAGTGGCCCGCGTATTTAAAAAAAAATTATACCAAATTTGGTGCTTGTATCACAATTTGAAAGATTTCTCTGAAAATATGATGTTATCTGCCCCACTAGTAGGCCTACATGTAAATGTACATGTACATGTACACTGTACTGTACATGTACATGTACATGTACTGTGCATGTACTGTACATGTACTGTACTGGACATGTCCAGTGCAGTATGTGTGCAGTGGTGGCTGCTCACTTCGCTGCGTATGCTGGCGAGTGTCGACCGGCACGGTACATGGTGATTGCTGTGGACATCGTCCTTGGCTGCGTGTAGCTTATACCAAACAAATAATGTGCACATAAATGTTGCCATCCGCGTGGCCATTCCGCGAAAAAACCCGGGAAAAATGTTCGGGAAAAATCTGATTTTTTCTCAACCCTCCCCGGAAAAAGTCGGAAAACAATCACCATCATCACCATCTCACCATCACCACCATCCCCGTCATTCCCATCCTCATCCTCCTCCCCCTCATCATCCCCATCATCACTACCATCATCACCATCATCACCATCATCACCATCATCATCACCATCATCACCATCCTCACCACCACCATCATCATCACCATCATCACCATCATCACCATCATCACCATCCTCACCACCACCATCATCATCACCATCATCATCACCATCATCACCATCATCACCATCATCATCATCACCATCATCATCATCATCATCACCACCATCATCATCACCATCATCATCATCATCATCATCATCACTATCATCACCATCATCACCATCATCACCATCCTCACCACCACCATCATCATCACCATCATCATCACCACCATCACCATCATCACCATCATCATCACCATCATTATCATCATCATCATCACCACCATCATCACCATCATCATCATCATCACCACCATCATCGGGCAAAGCACGGGTCACTCGGTGCTTACTACGTCGAGCAGGGCAAACCCTCATTGAATTATATTCTCCTCGACGCAAACATCAGGTTTTGAATTATGATATGATGCAACGCGGTACCCACAGTTTATATATTATTCGAGTCCGCCAAACGAGCTCGACCAGCTCCGTGGTCAAGTGGTTAAGACGTCTGAAATGGAAAGCGGGAGTCGCGGGTTCGAATCCCGCCCCAACAGCCAGCATTTGTTCATCAGGCATCAGGAAAACCACGGGGCACTCGGTGCTTATTTCTTCGAGATTGGCCAACCTTCATTGAATATTCATCATCATCATCGTCGTCATCGTCACCATAATCGTCGCGATCATCGCCATCGTCGCCATCATCGTCTTACGGTTTGGCGAATTATAGCCGAATGTACAGCAGTATACATTTTAGTTTGAGGTGTCAAACATTTAGAGAACCTGGCGGATTGATGAGCAACCTCCTCACCCATGTTACGTTTCTGTTTTTTTCTCTCATAACAATGGTATACACTGCCAGACAGTCAACTCTCAGAGAAAGATAAAAGGGGCTCTTAGAAAACCGGTGGTGTCAGAGAATTACAGAGCTTACGGGCTGAAGTTCAGGACTATCTTTACGACTGAGACAGATCAGGATTCCCCACCGGCATTTTCTTTGCCCAATATCTCAAGGGAAATGTAAAACGCCACTATTAAACATATCTGGTACGAGAAACACTAATGCAGCCAGCCAAAAAGTAAAGTGCAGACCTAACGCTGGTGTGTCGCGTATTCGTCTGTGGAGAACGTTCGCGCGAGTGTGAAAAACACATGATTTGTGTAACTTCCATTAATACTAAAAGGGTGTATTTTTGTCTGTACAAGTGCGTGCAGTTTGCACAGCGCACAGGACAGTCATCAGTGTATTTTTGATTTCGCAAAAGTGCATTTGGATGTTTAGTGCTTGCGACTGCTAGTCTATCTTGTCTCGGGCCCTGAGCAAGGGAAATTGTCTCCAGTTCAGCTGATATAAATATCGTCTGCAGGCATGTGGAAAGTGCTCGGGAAGGCAGAAATCTACTGGGAACGGTATATATCTTCCGTGGACATGGGATACAATAATAATTAGAAACAGGTCTAATGAATAAATAAATGTAGTCATGGGCGACCAATGGACAGTTCAGGATATTAAAAGCAGCAGTGTGAAAAACATTCCTGATTAACTCAAGATCCCGGGAGGAAACATTGTGAATCAATTAATCACTGTAATGAAATCGGGAGGTACATAATGCAATTGGTTTAATTGAGGGTGAGGGAGAAATCGATGGCTGTAGGTAAACATCAAGACCTTTGGATGACGTAACTGTAACATACCCCTCCCTAGGGAAACCACGATTTCTATCATAGATTTCATTGTGGTTTTTTTAAAGGTATACAGAAATCAAAATTAACTTGGGGTTAAATAAATCGGTATTGTTAAAAAAATGTGTCTATCCTTTTGAGACCCAAAATGATAAATTTACCAAAACAGCTATATTTTGGTCTAAAATTGCGCGCCCCACTTTGGAGACAAACTACTACGTCACATACAGAATGAGTGGTCAGCCTTGAGGTCGTGAACTTTGCTCCGGTCCTGCATTGTCTCTATTGTCTATCAGCCGTAATCACAGCACTATCGCATGCGCAACAGCGCGCCTTATCGTCTCAGTATTTCGAGGCCTAGTCGACCTTGCTTCATTATACGGGCAAAATGGCTCTCTCTGAAACTTCTAGCGTTTTTCTTTTGCCATCACCTTTACGAGTTCACCTTGGTTTGAAATACCCTCACATTTCTGAAAGTCTGATCCTCGGTGCACATGGTGTACTCAAGATATCACATAATTTATAGATACTAACTTCGATAAGAAAAAGAATAGACCGAGATGGTCAGCGGAAACGTGTTTGAATCGACAGGGCTTAATTGGCAATATGATAAATCAATGAGTCGGCAAGAATATAATTCATTGAGGGTTTGTGGAGCATTGATCATAGAGCTCACTAGACAACGGAAACCCATTTGGTGTTTGTACAATTGCATCAGAAATACAGCCAGATACACTTCGTGAAGAAAGGAGAGAATCCCTGTCATTATTTTGTCCTAGTTTAGTGTTTAACATAATACGAATGTAAAAAAATACCCTACCGATTATCTGCTTGGATTATCTCGACTGAACATATAACTGCTATACATAAGGGCCTATATCAGGAAGCTTTATTTCTGAAAGTAGATGTTTTGCTTCCTTGACAAGTACAAGGCACGTGCAATGAATCATAAACTCAATGTTTATCAGTGGTGGATAAGAAATACTAGTAAGCGTTTGAAAAGGCATCGTCTGTCTTCGGATGGTGTCGGAATTAAACGCATGGTCTTCGTAACAGTTTGGGATGACAGGGGAAGTAGGGCAGCAAGATGGAAGTATGTATATGAGGTTTGGTAGAAGGCTCTTTACCTTTGTATCATCGTAGACCATTCGCAGTTCGTACCCATCGAGGACATCCGGGGCATTGTTGATGTTCTCTAGGGCCAATTCCACGGCAGGCAGCTCCGCGCCACCGTCCCAGCCCCCGCCGGGCAGGGAGAACATGCCGCCGATGTAGAGCGGCGTGGCTCCGCTCGACTCCTCGGGGCCAGCTCCGTCCACGGGCCCGCCATCGGCGCCGCCGCCCTCGGTCGAACCCGTGGGGCTAGTCTGCGGACCTTTGGTCTGAGAGTGCACCGGCGGTAAGCACGCGATCGCCACGATGACAAAAAGGGCAACGCCGCGGCGAAGAATCACAGCCAACCGGTCTGTCATTTCCATTTTTTGTCTCATACGGTATGGTTTAATGTGGGACCTCTTGCGCAGTTTGATTAGCTAGCACATGTACGTCGTCGGAGTCGCCAGTATACAATGCGTCTCACCAGGGCCTACAATTAGGCCTATAGGTATTATGTCTGGAGAAATGTGCCGCGGGATTTGCTGGTAGGATTCCTTCGTGCAAGCTGTCCGACAGAGGCGGTTTTTTGGGCATCGATTTACTGCTTCAGCATTCCGTATTCAATTCCCAACATTCCGGTGCATTCATGACTGCTAGCAATGCAGTTACCGCTTTCTTCGTGTTAACATTCCCTTCAGCAGTTGGGTATTTGTGCCCAATGTCTGTCCGCTACATTGTATTTCTGAACTTAATCAATTCTAGCGATGCCTTTTATACTTCGTGTATCGTGTATTCCTGCACACGTTCACCGTGAAAGAAAGCCACCTCTTTGCTGTATCATCGTTGGGGTGAGGCCGATTGAATTAATCTAGCAAAACAAATAAAGAAAAATACTATGGAAGTGTATAGAATCATTCAAGACTCGCTCGCACAAATATTTCATGACCCGAGTCATTTACGACGGACCTGCAGTTAGATCTGCTGGTATTTATTGTGCAGCAACACGGTCACCATTCACCGACCAAGTGTCTGGATATTAAATATTAAAAACAACAATGTAACCAGCCTATTAAGTCTACAGCCTTAAATGATATACAATGAATCAATTAAATAAAGTAAAAGGGAACTGTTTGTGGGAACGTTTAAGCATTTTCGAAAGATGTCAAGTTTTCTTCAGATGAAGAGGAAAAGAATTCAGAGAACTTTCAACCAATTTTGATCAATGGCAAAGTATATTTTACCGGGTCGGGTTTGGAACCCCGAAATGCGAGAGCTTAGCTTGATTTCATGTACCAGCTACCCGGGCCTTAGATTATGGCCTTTCCAAATAATCAACAGAACACACTGCAAAACGTTGCTCGCGTGCACCGTGCAAGGCATCAGTTCAAAAATAATAGTGGTCACAACAAGAATGCAGCACAACATTAAATCGTGAAGAAAAGAAATATATATACGTTCACTATTCATCAAATTAAACGTTTGATGTGCTTCGTTTAGGAACTTCGTGAATGGTATTCTATTTACTTAACATAATTATACACATTTGTTACACCTTATCAGACAAGAGGTTAAAATGTCCATATCTATTCAATCCATACCCTCCAAACTGCTATAGTTTTACTTCTTTTAATATAAAGTACAATCGAGTTGATGTTAACAGAATTTCTTCAAATTGCAAGCCTCAATTGAATTTTCCAACACACGAGAGGGCGCTAAACATGAAATATAAGAAAGCAAAGAAATTCTGAAATGAACTTGGGAAGTGGAACAGCTTCTATATAAAACCTAGGGTTATTTTTGGTAGTGCTACATAGATGCCATTGCAGTGTTGCAGTCGTCGACATGCGGGGCGTTGGTCTCGTGGGTGGCTGAGTCTGGGCTGTAGTCCTTTTCCCTGGAGGAGGGAAAGCCGCAGACGAGTCCGCAGGACCAGCACTCGCAGACCTTGCCGCTCATGTGCTCCGGGCCGCTCCTGGTGACGTTCTGGATCTGCCTCTCCAGCTGGTGGTGAGGAGCGCACGTGAGAGTATATATGGTTAACCAGCCGAAGCAAAGGGGTGACGACAGCGGGCAGGGGCAGGGCAGGGCAGGGCAGGGCAGGGCAGGGCAGGGCAGGGAAGGGAAGGGCAGGGCAGGGCAGGGCAGGGCAGGGCAGGGCAGGGCAGGGCAGGGCAGGGCAGGGCAGGGCAGGGCAGGGCAGGGGCCGGGCAGGGCAGGGCAGGGCAGGACAGGGCAGGGCAGGGCAGGGCAGGGCAGGGCAGGGCAGGACAGGGCAGGGCAGGGCAGGGCAGGGCAGGGCAGGGCAGGGCAGGACAGGACAGGACAGGACAGCGCAGGGCAGGGCAGGGCAGGGCAAGGCAAAGAAATACAGAGCAAGGTATGACATCGGAAGGTATGGAGAGGCAAGGCAAGGCGAGGCAAGGCGAGGCGAGGCGAGGCGAGGCGAGGCAAGCCAAGCCAAGACAAGACAAAGCAAGGCAAGGCAAGGCAAGCCAAGGCAAGGCAAGGCAAGGCAAGGCAAGGCAAGGCAAGCCGAGGCAAGCCAAGGCAAGCCAAGACAAGACAAGACAAAGCAAGGCAAGGCAAGGCAAGACAATGAAGAGGCAACAAGAGGAAAGATGAAGCGAGGCAAGATCGTGACGAGGCAAGGCAAGGCAAGGCAAGGCAAGGCAAGGCAAGGCAAGCCAAGGCAAGGCAAGGCAAGCCAAGACAAGACAAGACAAAGCAAGGCAAGGCAAGCCAAGACAAGGCAAGGCAAGACAATGAAGAGGCAACAAGAGGAAAGATGAAGCGAGGCAAGACAAGACAAGGCAAGGCAAGCCAAGCCAAGCCAAGCCAAGCCAAGCCAAGCCAAGCCAAGCCAAGCCAAGGCAAGCCAAGGCAAGCCAAGACAAGGCAAGGCAAGGCAAGCCAAGACAAGGCAAGGCAAGACAATGAAGAGGCAACAAGAGGAAAGATGAATCGAGGCAAGATCGTGACGAGGCAATAAGAGGCAAGGCAAGACCAAGACGAGGCATGGAAGTGAAACACAGAGCATCGTAAGGCAAGGCAAGGCAAGGCAAGCCGAGGCAAGCCAAGGCAAGCCAAGACAAGACAAGACAAAGCAAGGCAAGGCAAGGCAAGACAATGAAGAGGCAACAAGAGGAAAGATGAAGCGAGGCAAGATCGTGACGAGGCAAGGCAAGGCAAGGCAAGGCAAGGCAAGGCAAGCCAAGCCAAGGCAAGGCAAGGCAAGCCAAGACAAGACAAGACAAAGCAAGGCAAGGCAAGCCAAGACAAGGCAAGGCAAGACAATGAAGAGGCAACAAGAGGAAAGATGAAGCGAGGCAAGATCGTGACGAGGCAAGGCAAGGCAAGGCAAGGCAAGGCAAGGCAAGGCAAGCCAAGCCAAGCCAAGGCAAGGCAAGCCAAGACAAGACAAGACAAAGCAAGGCAAGGCAAGCCAAGACAAGGCAAGGCAAGACAATGAAGAGGCAACAAGAGGAAAGATGAAGCGAGGCAAGATCGTGACGAGGCAATAAGAGGCAAGGCAAGACCAAGACGAGGCATGGAAGTGAAACACAGAGCATCGTAAGGCAGGGCACGGCAGTAAGCCTGCTTTATCAAACGTGGTAGTCTTCATACCTTCGTTATGGTGTCCTTGAGCTCTCTATTCTCAGCCACCATGCTTGCCGTCGAATTGCCCAACTGATCACTGACCCCTTTATTGGTCGTGGATCTACTCGAGGACGCTGCAGGGTCACCATCCGGGTACTTCAGCACAGCGATAATCTGCAGGGGTGTTAAGGTTATTAATGTCATCATTGTTATCGAGCAAACCAAATAAGTATATGAATTACTTGAATATACGTGTTACCCTCACACCATCTTGTTGATAGTTGAACATTTTTTTTCCGTTTTTTTTTTCAAACATAGCATATATGGTAATGAAATGGACAAAAGCACACATTGCTAAGGCAGAAAAGTGACAAGTTAATTAAGGATGGCAGATGGTGGACAAAGGAGGAAAAGCTGGTAAATAGACCAGTGAGATATACAATGAAAAGATAATCAGTGAAGAGGAAAACAAAACCATGCCGTAGTAATTAGTGCTGGACCCCAAGAATTCAAGAAACCACAACGACTCTCTATAAGGTTGACTATAACTTAAAGGGGAATGAAAAACAGAGAAAACTATTGGTTTATCTGATCGGGTGTTAAAAACAACCTACTATCAATATGTGCTACTCACCTACGAGTTTCATAAAGAGGGAAAAATCGTGGAATTCAGTGGTCGAATTTGCGTTCCCGCAACCCGCCATTTTTTCGAAGGGGCCGCCAATCATTGCGAGGGTGTGACATCACAACGGAAAACTCCCGTATGAGCCCAGATGGATGTACCCCTTACTATACTGCGTGCAGTTTGTATACACTCGCGAGCTGAACGATGGTGTACTGCCAGGCTTTTGGATGTCAAAATGTCAGCGGGAAAAAGCTGGGGAAATCTTTCCATGCAGTTCCCAACAAGGACAAGAGACCTGAATTGTTTAGGAAGTGGGCTGCGGCCACTGTTTGTGTTCCTTTAGGGATATATCTACCTGAGTCTTCTTCATTCAAAAGGAGTTTAGGTATATACTGAGTAGAAATATTTGATAGTGAAAGCCTACTGGAAATAATCGATATTATGCACAGTTAACCGACTTTCTCTTCCCTACACTGGTTGATCAATTGCATCACACTTGCCTTCGGAACGAAGACGACGATGAGGGTGATACTGGTGCAGAAGAGGATGATGCCGGAGACGAAGAGGAAGAGCGCCTCTGGCTTCTGGCTGATGACGAAGCTGACGGCCACGCCGATCATGCAGAGGATGACCACGTTGTACACGCTAATGCCAATCAGCTTGCTGTCGTTCAGGCCGGGGATGGAGACCTGGGAACGGGGTCGTTGCAAAGGGAACCGATGAAAGCAATGCACTTACAAACCACAGAACATGCCCAGAAACTCTCGGCCACGGCAGGGATCACCGGACGAGTCTATTATGTGCACTGGCTGCTGCCACTTGCGTTGGGCAAATCGTTTGCTCTTATTTTAGTCTGGGTTAGGAACTATATTAGAAAAATCAAGGGTAGGCCTACATTTTTACATTCAGAAATATTGAGTCTGAGTCGGCATCTTTCGAGTTCCGATTCCAAGCCCCAGGTATCCAGGTCGAGTCCAAGTCACAAGTCACGGATCACTTTTAAATTGAATATCACATTACACATAAACATTTCTTGACAAATTGCGATTCGATGTAGAACTTCCAGAAATTGCTTCAATGAGTGAGGAACTCCACAGATAACTAAATCTGAAGTAACGCGGTACTTTTTACAACATGGAAGTTTATTTAGGTTGCCTCCGAATAGCTTTACAGCCACGGGATTTACGGCCACGAGGTGTTTTCGCGAACCATTCTGGGAATAGGTCAAAGGTTCATGAAACTCAGCGATAACATTACGCTTTTGATGTTTAAAGGATTTCATATTCGATGGCAACGCCGACCTTAATCCGTACACAGTAACTACGTTTGGGAAAAAACACAACCTTTGATGAACCTCATTTGCTTCATAGATAAGATAAATCTTCACAAACAGTGCTCGGTACACGGTTTGTATACACTAACAAGGCGGGGCAAGGCGGGGCAAGGCGGGGCAAGGCGGGGCAAGGCGGGGCAAGGCGGGGCAAGGCGGGGCAAGGCGGGGCGAGGCGGGGCGAGGCGGGGCAAGGCGGGGCAAGGCGGGGCAAGGCGGGGCAAGGCGGGGCAAGGCGGGGCAAGGCGGGGCAAGGCGGGGCAAGGCGGGGCAAGGCGGGGCAAGGCGGGGCAAGGCGGGGCAAGGCGGGGCAAGGCGGGGCAAGGCGGGGCAAGGCGGGGCAAGGCGGGGCAAGGCGGGGCAAGGCGGGGCAAGGCGGGGCAAGGCGGGGCAAGGCGGGGCAAGGCGGGGCAAGGCAGGACAGCTACCAGAGACCCGCTCGCCTGCCAGGGTTAGGGTGGCTGACACCGGGGAAGGCCCGGAGTATCCCCAAGTGTTTGCTAATCGAACGTTTTCATGTTACTTTGACTTACCCCTGTGTAAGGTACTCGAACGCACTTTCAGAGCTAGTATACTAAACACCTGCTCTAGACTTGACTACCTGTCTGCCGCACTCTCGCAGGGAAGACACTCCCTCACCCCCATCCTACCTTCCGGGTTTCCCAGGCGAGGAATGTGCCGAAGATAAGCAGGAGACCTTTGTAGCTGTATAGCGCCCCCAACCAATAGATTAGCGTGTCACACGTGCAGTACTGTACAAAGGGCTGGATGACCGTGTTGGGGGTATCCGGGTCCTCCTATGGAAGGTCACCATACAGCAAACGAGACAGCCTTCAAAATCACAGACGTTCACATTAAAACAAAAAAAGATGCCTCGGTGTCGCGCAGAGCTGGATAGATTAGGATCGAGTCGAGGAAAACCCAATCACATTTCACTTCTGACGGAGTGTGTGCGAACGATCAACGCGGAATTGAAAGTCAGTGCTCCAATCTGTTGTAGCCGTCGGAGGTGTCAACGTTCAACACAAATTCAATCCCACCTTGGTCGAAAGAGGTCAATGCGACCGATGGAAAGGCCGCCAGTTAGGAATTTAGAAGCAGGCTTGTTATAGTATTCCAAAATAGTACAGTGAGTACGAGGCAAACCTCTCGGGTCCAAGTTCCAGCCCCGAGTAGTCAGTGTCACGGGGGAAACACAATTTCTGATAGTTTTCCTCGAATCACATCGACAACCAATAGTCCCTTACTCGCACCGTTCATCACATAAAGATTGAATTGGTTTGAAACAATTGCGAAGAATATTTAAACACCTGTACTTTCCTCCTTAATAACTTTAAGTTCCCGTTGGACTGGATTTGGGTTTTTCCATACAAATCGAATTAGAGTCCTTTCATCCGAGTCAGAGGCTGATGATTTGTTATTGTGACCCGGAAACAAGATGAAGTCACGAGCCATACAAGCCTGTATATCAATGGAGACCTCGCGACCTAAAGAGCTTTTAGCCGGATCAACAGTGAGTGAAAAGGAGTAAAATTGAGGCTACCAAAACCATCTCCATGCATGGAGGAAGTTGCGACCTTGAGGCACGACAGTTATGGGTCCTCTCTAGTATGGGTAGTCCAGTCAGTTTTGGCCACAAATTTATGCATCCAATTGTTCCCATCCATGCAATCATGATGATCCAAGAAACCCTTTAACTTTCAGGTAATGTTTCCATAATATGCAGTCGGGACGCTATGATAAATAAAAGATTAATCTCGATTAATCGATTTTATGTGACACGAGTCGTTTCTGGCTAAACGAACCCGCCTGATTTTAACAAAGGCAATAGCGCACATTCCTAGTCGCGGAAAAGCGCTAGTGGTTACAAAACTGGCTTTTGAAACTCGCCCAGGCCTTTTGTTAGGGTTCAGTTGTCCTCTGCCTATGGGGCGGCAGACCCGCAGATATTTAAGGATGAACACGCCCAAGTGTTCACTCGCCCTTTTGACTACACTCGGAGCACACCAACACCCAGATCTGTCTTTTGGTATTTTTTTTGCGAGACCGTAAATCACATAAATGCCTTTTGTGTAATGCATTTCCGTTTAGTGCATGCAGCGCAGTTGTCAGTACATGGAATTCTCACTTCCCTTGCCCGAAAGGCTTGTTCGTCCTATCTCGTTTTCAAGTAAAACCGTACGGCCTTTGATGAAGGTCCCGCTGGGCAACAGATGATTGTATCTCATCGGAGAATCTTTTAGGTCATTGTTATAGCTGCATCATTATTCTCACCAGTTGGTAGAGGTCCAGCGTTTCCATGGTGAGTGGGTCAATTACTTGCCACATCGTGAGGATAATGACGTCGATTAGAAGGAGAACAAAAACCATTAGGAAGAGCTGCTTGTCTGTAACAATCTGGAATGAGACGAATGGTAAAAACCGACGTTGAGATAATTCCATAAAGAAGACCGTATCATCGACGGAGAAGACACCGACGGAGAGGTCGGGAATAAGATCAGACAAGCAAGCAGAGACAACGTATAAAGCCCCTAAACAACATTGGTAAGATCGAAAAACAGAAATGTTCACAGATTTACATGAAACTTATACAGTTTGAAGATGGTTAAAGTAGAAACCTTAATTTAAATGTTTCTGCCTAAAATGTTGCATTTTTGGAAAAAAAAGGTAAAAGAAACCTTTACGTCTCACCCATATCTAAACTATTTTACCGAAAAGTACGGCGTTGAATGCTGCATTTTCGTAAAACAAATGAAGCGGTTTTCACGATTTTCTCGAGACTCAGTTGGCAGATTCAGCTGAAATGTTCACAGGTGTGCTATTTCATGCATATATTGGATCAGACAAAGTATGGATGCTATTCATTGACCTTGATCAATGTTGTGTAGGGGCTTTAAAGAGCTGCTGCAGCCCAGACACTGAAAATTCTCAGCCGAGGCCATGGCTGAGTACGAGAACAGAGAGGAATGGAAAGAGCATGTTGCACGGTCATCCGAAGCACCCCACCTGTCTTAAAGACTGAGAGAAGTATCGACCCTTTTTTCAGGACGGGTTGATGGTTTCGAGGAAGTCAGTGGTTCCTCCCAACCCCGACTATGCCTGTTGGTGACGGTAACAAGTGCGGGCACCAGTTGGAAGCAAGTCTTCATTTGCAAGCAGCTACACATGCACCTTTATAGCGCACAAGAGTTGGAGCTTTGTACGTGGGTTTATGGCTTCTAGATTTAGTTGGCAGTGATGAATAAAGATACGGCACGTGCATCAACTTGGAACCATTATAAAGAACCATCAGAAACTATTAGGCCCGTTAACGTAGGTTTTACAAGGTCTTACAATATTCACTGTAGATTGAACTAAGACTAATAATCTGCTTTCCTCACAAATGATTTTATTTAATGTGGTAACATTTTTAAATAATAAAATGCGAAGGGTCTTCTACGAAAGTGGGTTCATGGCTGTTTTTGGATAAAGCCCCGAATTATACATAAAGGCCTGTGAGGCTGTAAGGCTATTGTGTGCACTGGGCTATTTCGCTCCATGAAAATTCTGGGGGCGGAGGGGGGGGCTCTGAGGTCCCCTATTGATCTCAGAAACGGAAGGTCTGATGAACTTTAAATATTGCTTGCAGATAGCTGTCCATGTGCTGAATCTGAATGTATAGTTGATCTAAATCAAATATGCCTATTTCATTAATAATTAGCTAATTAACTATTCAGGAAGAATATTTTATGCATTTTTGCGATATTTTCACAGTATCAGCGTAAACGAATTTAAAGACATGAGGAAACTGTGTCAAAATTAGAATAAGGTTTCCCAGATCAAAAATCATTCAGTTCTGATTTAATTTTATATGTATATAAAAGAACTCAAGTTCCCCGTTACAGCAAAAATCCAGCACTTGTTATGCCCTTATGTTTTTCATTGTTTTTATTTCTTCTGTTTATTATTGTTTCGAAACTGTAATTAGTTTCTATTAGAATCATACAGAAGCGTGAAATCATCAATTCCTCTTCAACATCAATTCCTCAGCATGATTCATAAAGAAATGCAAACCACTGTCTGAGAGTATTAAATTTTTGCACAAATATATGCAATATTAATGACCTACATTTATGTAACACGAGATAAGTAGGTAGGTCTGACATTAGCAAATTAGTTATCAGAATGTGCGCAACACAACAGAGGGGAAAATTCACGAAAAGAGAATCCGAACTTGTTAGCGGTCACGACGCAGTAATGAAACAAATGTGGAGGATGGCCTCCGGGGCCCGCCCACTGCAGATAGGGTTAATGCATAGAGCTCTATAAATAATCGCACTTCCCTATCAACGCGCGGTACGAACGTGTGCCGACATGGACGGGCATCCGCCATTACCAAAGAGGTCAACTTCAGCTCGAAGTGCCCGGATGTCAGTAGCAATCGCGCGTAATATGAATGGGGAAAGGTATAGCCGAAAAGGTTGTGAATGCGTTATGAAAGGAAATGAAAGGTAATGGAAAGAAAAAGGCCATCGATACCTCAAGGGATTGTCGAATTTTAATGTCCTACTTTCTTTTGTAAACATTGGGATTAATTTGCCGTGGTTTGCCCCGTAGAGAGATTCATGCATTTGCCCCTCTTTGGTAATGGCCTTGCAGTCCCCTTGTCGGCACGCGTCACGCGATGAATATGCACTCTAGTTTATTTATAGAGCTCTATGGGTAAATGGTATACACGGAACGGACAAGTGGACCACGTGTATGCGCTATAGCATTGCTATTATAATTCAGTTTCTTCCTTGCTTCGCTATTGAGAGGCAACCCATTAATGACCCTTGGGGCTTTTGAGTGGGTTTCTGGCTTCCGATGATTAGTTGGCCGTGGTTGATAGACTTGAAAACCATTATAAGGTACTGTCTGAAACTATTATGCCCATTTACGCAGGCTTTACAAAACCTTAACCTTCAAACAGACGGTTATTTTGACCATCTTAATCATGAAAAACATTAATGTTTCCCATGCTTTTATTGAATTTCCCATGTTTTTTTATTGATTTTTTTTTTCAGTTTCCCCGAAATTTACAATGATAATGAAACACGAGGAACCAGCAATGACATACAGCAATATTAATGATATAATTATGGAAAAGAATTACTAAAAAAACAACTATGCACTTTGAATACTATGCTCTTATGTAGTGTAAGTCAATGGACAAATATCCGTCAAACTACACCGTGGCCAAGACAAATGTTCAAGGTCAGAGAACGGCACCGCAAATCTTATAAAAAATAATTGTGTCAAAATGTGCTTAATAAGTTGGCCAAAAAGGGCACAAAGCTCTAGCACACTTGGGAGGGGGCGGAATCCGCCTCGGCTCTTTGAGGGTTAAAATAACATTAATTGTGCATGGAATCATGATGAATGACCAGCTTCCCTTACAGATTGTGTCACCTACCCTTCGCCTGGGGGTTTTAAACGCCGCAACCCGATGAACTCGCCACGTCTTGCTGAACATAGCGCCGAACGCCAGCACAAAGCCAACTGACAGAAACCATGTCTTCACCTATACATAAACATACAGCTGTTATGAAACACTGAAGAGGAAACATTCGAAAACATCATTGATAACCCAGCCATATACCAGCCATGTTTATACATAAACATACCGCTGTTATGAAACACTGAAGAGGAAACATTCGAAAACATAATTGATAACCCAGCCACGTACTAGCCATGTTTCTCACGGTGACAATCGTATTATGTCATTACGTCATATTATGTCAATTAAATCGTTTCGTGTCTTTTGCTAATTGCACGACTCAAGGGGGCGAGGGGGAGGGGAGGGGAGCGGGAGGGTGAGAGGGGTGGGATGGGGTGGGTAGGGGTGAGGGAGAGGGAAATGGAGAGGGAGAAGGGGAGGGAGAGAGAGAGATGGGAGGGAAGGGGAGGGGAGAAGGAGATGGACAGAAAGGGGAGAGGAGAGGGGGATAGGGACAGAGGGAGAGAGGGAGGGGGAGAGAGGAAGTGGAGAAGGAGAGAGAGATGGGAGGGGTAGGGGAGGGGTAGGGGAGGGGAGAGGGAGGGGAAAGGAAGGAGAAAGGGAGGGGAGATAGAGGGGAGAGATTGGGGAAAGGGAGAGGAGAGGAAGAGGAAGAGGAAGAGGAAGAGGAAGAGGAAGAGGAAGAGGAAGAGGAAGAGGAAGAGGAAGAGGAAGAGGAAGAGGAAGAGGAAGAGGAAGAGGAAGAGGAAGAGGAAGAGGAAGAGGAAGAGGAAGAGGAAGAGGAAGAGGAAGAGGAAGAGGAAGAGGAAGAGGAAGAGGAAGAGGAAGAGGAAGAGGAAGAGGAAGAGGAAGAGGAAGAGGAAGAGGAAGAGGAAGAGGAAGAGGGAGAGGGAGAGGGAGAGGGAGAGGGAGAGGGAGAGGGAGAGGGAGAGGGAGAGGGAGAGGGAGAGGGAGAGGGAGAGGGAGAGGGAGAGGGAGAGGGAGAGGGAGAGGGAGAGGGAGAGGGAGAGGGAGAGGGAGAGGGAGAGGGAGAGGGAGAGGGAGAGGGAGAGGGAGAGGGAGAGGGAGAGGGAGAGGGAGAGGGAGAGGGAGAGGGAGAGGGAGAGGGAGAGGGAGAGGGAGAGGGAGAGGGAGAGGGAGAGGGAGAGGGAGAGGGAGAGGGAGAGGGAGAGGGAGAGGGAGAGGGAGAGGGAGAGGGAGAGGGAGAGGGAGAGGGAGAGGGAGAGGGAGAGGGAGAGGGAGAGGGAGAGGGAGAGGGAGAGGGAGAGGGAGAGGGAGAGGGAGAGGGAGAGGGAGAGGGAGAGGGAGAGGGAGAGGGAGAGGGAGAGGGAGAGGGAGAGGGAGAGGGAGGGAGAGGGAGAGGGAGAGGGAGAGGGAGAGGGAGAGGGAGAGGGAGAGGGAGAGGGAGAGGGAGAGGGAGAGGGAGAGGGAGAGGGAGAGGGAGAGGGAGAGGGAGAGGGAGAGGGAGAGGGAGAGGGAGAGGGAGAGGGAGAGGGAGAGGGAGAGGGAGAGGGAGAGGGAGAGGGAGAGGGAGAGGGAGAGGGAGAGGGAGAGGGAGAGGGAGAGGGAGATGGAGATGGAGATGGAGATGGAGAGGGAGAGGGAGAGGGAGAGGGAGAGGGAGAGGGAGAGGGAGAGGGAGAGAGAGAGAGGGAGAGAGAGAGAGGGAGAGGGAGAGGGAGAGGGCAGGGGAGAAGGAGAGGAATGAGGAGAGGGAGATAGAGATGAACAGGAACAGGCAGAGATAGGTAAATGAAATAGGGAATAAATTGACGTGAACAGGTAAGGGCGATAAAGACAGAGAGATAGTATAGGCTTGTCCCTACAGTACAGGTTCTTACATGACACATTATCTCAACGATGTCTTCTGGTGCCAGGTTGGTGTCAAGGCCGGCCGCAATGACGAAGACATAGACCAAGACAGCACCGAAGATGATGAGATTGTTCAGGTTAGGACTGGACATCTTCACGTGTCTACGAAACAAAAAGACATGCAAATGAAGACATATATTTCGTTTGTTATTTCATTGTTAACCTTCAGAAGCGGTTTCTTTGTACCCGTACCAAAAGATACATGTTATGTCTTATGCGAAACCTAGGTACCGTATAGGTATACATGAGACACTCTAAACTCATATACACTCTAAAAACAGTTTGGTTAAAAAAAAAAATTTCAGTGTTTTGCTACATGTACATCATGTGTTTCATGACTAGTTCTCAACTGATTTCAATACAAGTAGTGTGCATGTTAGTGTTTTGCTACATGTACATTAGGCTATGTGTTTCATGACTAGATCTCAACTGATTTCAATGCAAGTAGGGTGCATGTTAGTGTTTTGCTACATGTTAATCGTGTGTTTCATGACTAGTTCTCAACTGATTTCAATGCAAGTAGTGTGCATGTTAGTGTTTTGCTACATGTTCATCGTGTGTTTCATGACTAGTTCTCAACTGATTTCAATGCAAGTAGGGTGCATGTTAGTGTTTTGCTACATGTTCATTATGTGTTTCATGACTAGTTCTCAACTGATTTCAATACAATTAGGGTGAATGTTAGTGTTTTGCTACATGTTCATCGTGTGTTTCATGACTAGTTCTCAACTGATTTCAATACAGGTAGGGTGAATGTCAGTGTTATGCTACATGTACATTAGGCTATGTGTTTCATGTATAGTTCTCAACTGATTTCAATACAAGTAGTGTGCATGTTAGTGTTTTGCTACATGTAAATTATGTGTTTCATGACTAGTTCTCAACTGATTTCAATGCAAGTAGTGTGCATGTTAGTGTTTTACTACATGTAAATTATGTGTTTCGTGACTAGTTCTCAACTGATTTCAATGCAAGTAGGGTGCATGTTATTGTTTTGCTACATGTTCATTATGTGTTTCATGACTAGTTCTCAACTGATTTCAATGCAAGTAGGGTGCATGTTAGTGTTTTGCTACATGTAAATTATGTGTTTCATGACTAGTTCTCAACTGATTTCAATGCAAGTAGGGTGCATGTTAGTGTTTTGCTACATGTACATGATGTATATCATGAGTAGTTCTCAACTGATTTCAATACAATCAGGGTGAATATTAGTGATTTGATACATGTTCATTATGTGTTTCATGACTATAGTTCTCAACGACTGACTTGATTGCAAGTAGAGTGCTTGTAAGTGTCAATTGCCACACTATGGGTTTTTTCCTCAAGGCATAATTTATTGAATTCTCAACTTTATGATGTGTCATGAGGGCAAAAATTGCTGTTTTTGAAAAACCGTACTTCTTTTTTCGCCTGCTGACTGTCACTTGGATTTTTCCTCCTCATTTTTCAGAGAAACATTTCACCTGATAACCTTTTGTAAAAACAGCTAATCGAATTACAAAAAAGGTCCAAATGTCCATGCGAAGTCACTGCACATTCAATTGGAAGTCCACTCGTAAACACGTAAAGCCACATGTTAAGATATATGGGTTGTCATTATTGTGCTTGTCTCCCGAAAGTGCCTGCGCCTGGTTTTTGTGAAATGACTTCTGATGAAACATGACGAGCACGAAGTCGGCATAGCACATAAATTACGCCTAAAATTTGGATGTGGAGAAATTGCAAAATGTGTCTCACAGCCAAAAATTAGTCTTTATAAATATCTCCGTGCTATCAGTGTTTTCTCTCATACAGTACCTGAACATAGCATACAAATTGGGCAAAATCTAATGTTTTTTGTGATGTTTACATGTAGTACTTGAAAATGAACATCACTAGGATTACAAGAATAATAATGTACATTGTACACATGATTCCAATCATTGGTGGTACTCATGTGATGCCCTAATCGCAGGAGTTGCCAGTTTATCGTCTCTATTCAGAGCCACACTAACTTTGGACAGATCATTCATACGCATCCGTCATTGTGTTTGCTGTGCAAACCGTCGCGTCTGATCACTGAGTCCACCCTTGTACGCACCTCTGCTGACGGTACCTGATGTTGAATGCCAGGAAGCAGAGGGAGAAGAGAATGCAGACGGCGGCCACTCCGCACACGATGAAGTAGAGAGTCGGTGACACGCCCTGGTACTGGCGAACAATCTGCACGATGACCGTGGGCGTCCTGTCCAGTGGAGGCGCACCACCTACACATCCAAAACATATGCCAAAGCTCAGAGATCAATTTAGAGAGCCCTTGAAGAATGACAGGGTTACTGCAACCTCTGCAAATATAATTTCCACTACTTTCCATGACTTCTTTCTCGACTTTTTTTAACCACCGGATAACTTCCTCGACTCCATTTTTATGATTTTTCTTATGTTTTTTCTTATGTTTTTTCTTATAATTTTGCTTAGGATTTTTCCATGACTTTTCCCATGACTTTTCCCATGACTTTTCCCATGACTTTTCCCATGACTTTTCCCATGACTTTTCCCATGACTTTTCCCATGACTTTTCCCATGACTTTTCTCATGACTTTTTCCCATAACATTTCCCATGACATTTCTCATGACTTTTTCCATGACCTTTTCCATGACCTTTTCCATGACTTTTTCCATGACTTTTTCCATGACTTTTTCCATGACTTTTTCCATGACTTTTTCCATGACTTTTTCCATGACTTTTTCCACGACTTTTTCCATGACTTTTTCCATGACTTTTTCCATGACTTTTCCATGACTTTTTCCATGACTTTTGCTATGACTTTTCCAATGACTTTTCCCAGTGTTTTCATGAGTCTTCCATGGTTATTGCATTTCATAGGTTTCCACATTGTACCTTTTCCACGACTTTCTTCAATCATAAATATATATTTTTTTCTGACAGTCATTACCATCAGTACCATCAGTACAATTTGCGCGTATTAACGTGTCTTTATCGCCCGCGTATGAATCTTTAAACTATAACAAAGTGACTTACCGGGCCAAACGATATCCCTCCGCCATTCGACAGTGTCATGAATTGAATTATACAACACGATCTGTGTTTCAGTAAATTCTGCAAGAAAAGCGGAACATAATCATAAACATCTTATATCATTTCCAGAACTCATGTAAATCTTGTGTTGTAACAGTCACTGAAGTATACTGCAGCATTATATCATTCTGGATAATCACCGGCATGAACGTGGCATATGTATGGAAACCTGTTGCCACAGTCTGTCGTCTGCCATCGGCCGCCATTTTGGAGGTCCACAACCACGCATGCGCCGCCAACGGACTCACTGGTGGAGTTGTCCGTCGCGCTGTCCATGCCGGGTAGAGCGGTGACCAGCCTGGCTTGCAAAGTATCAAAAAGCAATTACAAAGAAATAGTTAGGAAATCTACTTTTAGCAGCAAATATGCCCTTCGCGGAAGGATGCATTAGACTGGCGCTTGAGGCCTTAAAGTCTCTACCTTCGACATTATAAGGAGAAGGCCTACACGAAGTAATATCGAAGGTATTTCCTTTGTGAATACCCTGTCCTAGACAACAGACCGTCAAATTCAGCAAGACGGGGACAAAGCCTGAGCCCGAGCTTAACCCACATATTCATAAAGCGTTGTGCGTGATAATAAGGAATATATCCTGAGACAATAACTTGGATGTCATAGAAAGGCTCTGAAATGTTCTGTAAATATATAATATAGCTACACCATATTTTCACACAGCGGAGGAAATGTTACCCAGACCCTGGCAAATTTATTTGAAACGGCTTCTAGTCTGTAAACAAATATTATATAGACTGCAGCCGAAAAGAGACTTTGAGACGCTGAGGGCAGCAGACATATTGATGCTTCTCGAAGCTGTGCGCGTGCTCAGAGCTACGCGCGCATGCTCAGAGCAACCGAATTACCAGCATGTTTTCGTGTCATCAATCGCCTGAAAGTCCACCATTACAAATGCTTTCAGCGTTGATACCGGTAAAGGTGAGCACGGTGGATGTACAATGTATAGAGGGGAAATATCGCAAACTGCTTACTGACTGAAATGACCAAAATGCAATATAAAATTTTAGGATGGCCTGACGTTTCGATCCTATAACAGAATCTTTCCCAAAGGCAGAAGGCGGAAAGGTCCAGCTATGATCAAAACGTCAGGCCCTTCTAATTTGTGATAATGTAGAAGAGTGCATGTGCTCTGCCCGTCGTCGGGAGCCTGCCTGGTTTCCAACCGATAATGTTAATATAAGTTACGTTGACCAATGGAGAATGCCCAGGATTGATAATTCAAGCAAAGGCAATGGAGCATTCATTCCCCTCAAAACGCACCAATAATACACAGGCTGTCTGAACTAGGAGAGTAAAGCTAAACGGTACATCTGTCCTCGATTATGAAGTTGTCGTAGAATATTCTGATGAGAGGGGGTGCACGTACCACTGACCCGGAAGTGCTTCAGGGTTTGACCTCCAGGTCTCGATGAGGAACTCGAGTTCCTTTTGGCTGGCCACGGTGGCCAGAGTGGCGCCAAACAGCCCGGCCCGGCAGCGGCCCGCTGCCTCAGCGCTCGTCAAGGCAGGGTCGGGCACCAAGTAGAAACAACTGGACTGGTTGAGATGCCAGCCTTCCTCACAATGGCCTTAGTCAGTGCACAAGGGTCGATGAAACAAAAGGAAAAAGTAGCTTCACTACACGATCTTTTAAACAGAAGATAGACTCTTTATCCTTTCCTTTCCCTTCCTTTCCTTTCCTTTTTTTCCATTCTCTCCCCCTTCCCCTTCCCCTTCCCCTTCCCCTTCCCCTTCCCCTTCCCCTTCCCCTTCCCCTTCCCCTTCCCTTCCCCTTCCCCTTCCCCTTCCCCTTCCCCTTCCCCTTCCCCTTCCCCTTCCCCTTCCCCTTCCCCTTCCCCTTCCCCTTCCCCTTCCCCTTCCCCTTCCCCTTCCCCTTCCCCTTCCCCTTCCCCTTCCCCTTCCCCTACCACCCCTCCCATTCCTTTTCCTCTCCTCTTCCCATCCCTCAAATCTCCTCTTTCAACTAACCTCCTCCTCACCGCTCCTCCCATCTCCGTCTTTCCCCTCCCCTACCTACTTAGAAGAAGCAATGCGCTAGAACAATAAACAGTAATTCGTTTTGTTCAGTTCTATGGACAAGGGGAACTGGAATTTGTACTAAAAAACAAAACGGTGGACTGGTAATTACCTCCCAAGCACGCATTACGTAATGGTAACGACTCATCCTATCGAGCAACCCAATAATTTAGCCCAGCCTAATTGGTTTTCCTGCTAGAAATGCGTCGGCAAGAGTCTACCATGTACACATAATTCTCAATCAGGTAATTGCGATACGACATTTTTACTGGAAACTGGACAGGAGTGTTCCGGACAGGAGAGGTCTCGTGAGTAGAAGAGGTTGAGTCTTGAATGGGGTGAGAGGTACCTTGCAGCTGCTCTATCTGCGTGATGCCTATCCTGTCGCCAGCCATAAACCCCACAGGGCCCTGTATGCAAAAATCAAGCAAAGAATACGCCACTCTTAACTCATTCCACGCCGACGCTTTTCGCTGGACACGTGGTTCCAGCTTCGTCGTCGTGAATCATGGAGCGTTGCCTCTCGTTTGCTACTTCATAATGGTCACCTGTACGCATAATGCAGTCATCCTGCTGTTTGAATTAACAAGGTGTGGTTCGTTTTGTTCAAGGAGAAGGGAGTGTGGCCGGTTCATTGTGACTTTCTTATGATATTTCTCTTCCATTTAATATTGAAGCAGATAATGGAAACAGGAAATCTCACAAATTCAAAGGCCTGACGTTTCGATTCTTCCGGGATCATTTCTAAAAGGCAGAATTTAATTCCGCGACTAGATTTGGTCAGTTTTGGCTTTTGGAGGGTGAATTCGATTTATCTCTTTGTTTGGTTTTTATAATTCCCTTTGACCACCGGATAACTGAAGCACCTCCGATTGCCAGAGCGGAGCGAGCCATTTCGGGTTGACGTTCGGTGAATGGTGTGATTCAATTAAGCGGAGCGTAACGACATTTCACACGTTTGTGAAAAAAGGACGGGGTTATTGAGCAGCGAGGAGTAGCTGACAGACGCCCCAAAGAGGCAGCCCGATAATTTGATATTGTCTAGGGGCGCCCGAGACGAGCTTCCGCTGAAACAGAGAGCGACAACTCACAGAGACGCCGTCAAACTCGGTCTTGTTGAGAAGGTAGAAAAACAGCTCGGCCATCTCACGGTCGTCGTACGTGAAGTCCTCCAGGCGCCGCGTGTTGCCGTCCGAAAACCTTGCAAAGAAAACGCAACCAAATTAACCAAAAAGAAAACTAGTGGTACTTGCAGCAAGAATTATACACTCCCCAACAGGGCCAAGATGCTTTTCCCCTCAGGATGAATAAGGCAAAAAGAATGAAGTTTGAGTAAGTCCAGTCCACCTGGCATTGTACTGTTAAACAAAACTTTAAACGAGCATTATGTCCGACGTTTGTCAAACAAAAATATCCGCTGGTTACTCCTTTGGTCGATAAATCCCGACTCTTATACTGCTTTGTATCAGTCGCAAATCATAGTTGTGACAACCCCTGACTATAATTATGTACGATTCGCATTTCCTATCCAATTTCATCCCATTTATACAATCACATCACATCATTTCAAAACCCACCCTATCCAATCTTATTTTATCCAATACCATCTCAGCCCATACCATCCCATCCCAATCAACCCAAACCATTCCCATCCTGTATAATTCTATTCTATCACATTCTACTCTATCCTAACCGACACTCGGTTTAAACAGTGCTTTATTTTTTAGCTCATGCACGATGGGAACAACGGTTTAGAGAGGACGGACACAGTAACGGAACGGGAACGCAAAGGAAGAAGCAGAGTAAGCATAAAACAGAGACTGACGTGGGTGTCAAGGCAGCCGAAAAAACCCCGAAGCCATCAGCAGAAAAAATGGCAGCTGCCGAGGCAGAGAAACATGGCATTCAAATAGCGAGGAAACCATGGGAATAGCGTAATATGGAGAGAGAATATCAATACACTTTAATTGCTTTCCATACGGCAATCCACTTTGGACGTGCTCCCCATTAATTGAGATGATTATTCACCAAGGACACATTCAATGGACATCGACGAAATTGTCCTTCCCATCAAACGAGGTTCGTCGAACAACCCAGGGCACGACCACGGCCCTGCACGGCCGAATGGTTTAGATGGAAGCTTCTCATCTTCATTGTCGAGCGAGTAATCACCGTGCCGCATTCTAACGGGAGATCGTCGCAATACGCCCCTTGTATATAATTTATAGCATTTTACCATGACATTTTCCGCCGAACTTTAGCCGGCAACCTGGTGTCTTATCAAGGGGGATCTTTCAGAGCGTCAACCAATGTAGATATAAACAAGTCCAGGATGATTTGTTGCGAGTTTCAAAGACTTTAAAACAAACCTATGAGTCTCAAAATGTGGGTGCAAGGTGTCCATGTTAGACCTATGCTTACACAGCGCTGGGATTTGGAACCACCCTACCAAAACGCCGGCATTGCGAAACGCAGAATGGCTATTATAAGCTGGTATAGGCCTACGGATATATATTAACCGAATGCACATGTGGATCCGTTGCGAAACCTCTTTAACTTTAGTTACCGTTGTAAGCCAAGCAAAGCACAAAACTGAAAAAGACTATTCATGCAAAACGAACTTTCACGTTAGAGACGCTCTACGAAATAAGTCCAATCCTCTCTATCTCTCCCTATTCTATAATGGTTTTCGCATTAACCCCTCACGAATCTGTTTGGGCTTGTCACGTCATCTTCTTGAAGCCATCTTTGCCGCGCTGTCCTGAAACACGACGGTTTACTGATTATGCATGCCGAAAGGCCCAACGTTTACTTTGCAGCGATCACTGTTTGTGAATTATCTTTTACGGCAGCAGGAGGCTACGTTGGCACCCTGCATGACATGAATGCGGAAAGTCCTCTAAAACCCATTCTGATCTCATAATGTTGAGCTTCAGAGAAGATCAAAAATTGTAAACCCTTGAATCCCTTTTTTCCGTGCCGCCATTCACATCTACTTCCCTGTGGGCCAACATATGAACCAAACCATAACATGCTGGTCAAAGACACGGTAACACGGTATCCTTCAAAAAGACCCTGTACAGTCTTGACAACATTGCCTACAAGGGCAAAATAGCTCTGCCATAATATAATGCTCAACACTGTTTTTTTGATGGCGCTAATGCACGATGAGGGATAAGGCAAAACGGGTTTAGTAAACGCATGGTCGGAGATAGAGAGAGAGAGAGAGAGAGAGAGAGAGAGAGAGAGAGAGAGAGAGAGAGAGAGAGAGAGAGAGAGAGGGAGAGGGAGAGAGAGAGAGAGAGAGAGAGAGAGAGACAGAGAGAGAGAGAGAGAGAGAGAGGGAGAGAGAGAAAGAGAGAGAGAGGGAGAGAGAGAGAGAGAGAGAGGGAGGGAGAGAGAGAGAGGAGAGAGAGAGAGAGAGAGAGAGGAGAGAGAGAGAGGGAGAGGACGAGCGGACCTTTATAATTGTCTCATCCGTGAATTAAGCGTTGCAACTAACTTTGTTTTTGCCTAAGTTGTAAATAAAGGTTTGTTGCAAAATTCAAATGGACCCAAGGTATTGCAGTCGAACTGACTGATTATCCTGAAGTGTGTCCCCAGAACGGTTTTCAAGGAGGGCTCTTTGGAGGCCAACCAGCCGATATATTCTGCAGGGCACTTGAAAATAAAGACAACCTGGGCATTCCGTGTTACAGGCATTGTTGCAATTAATGTAATATCCGGGGTCTTAAAATATTGCACTATTTGACAATGAGTGTGGAGGGTTTGGGCTCTGAAACAGGTTGAAATCACTTTGAAAGGAGTCCCGTTATGGCGATGTGTATTTTTCTAGGGATGATTCTTAAAATTGAGATCGGCTAACGGAATAAAACGAGGACGGAATCTAAGATATAGCCTAAAGGGTCAAGGTTCAATTTCTAGTTCTGTCATCGAAACTGAGAGCTATACGTGTAACAAAATACAAGCAACTGTTTTTGAACTACAGTCTGTGGAAGCTGGTTAAGAATACAACATCCGGATCGACTGGTCTTGCATACGTTTTCGTTTTCAGGATCTCCACGGACGAGTTGAGCGCCAGAGCTATGGCCCAGGCCGCGTCGTAGCCGTACGGGGCCAGTTTGTTCCACGGGTACCCGCTATTCTCCGGCCACGTCATCCGCTCCCGAAGCAGCGTCTCGTACTCGATGGGTGTCTGACCGTATAAATGAAAATACAAGGTAGCGGTGCACTGGTAAATATGCTGTGCAAATAAGTGATAGGCGAAATCAAATTGTCCAAAACAAAAAGATGGGGGTTTGGGATGGATTGCTACCAGTACAATCCACGAAGCAACAATACGATCCGAAAGTTGGACTTTAATAAACCAAATATGCTACCGTTTTACCATTGGCCAATATTTTTTTTTACAGTGTAACAAACGTGACATGACATGACATGACATTCAAAACAAGAAACAAACAAGCGGTCTTCATCAGACATGCTTGGAGTTTTTGATCGATTTTGAACATACAGAAATCTATTGATGTATATACTGTATATGTTGATACTCCCGGTGAAATAGTGAATGAATTGAAATGAAACCAGTTTGTCCAAATGTTACATTATATGGTACTATATTGCCTATGGTATTCTAGGTCACTCTGTAAGAAAAGAAGACCGGTCTATGATGCTTCAATCTGTGGTTGGGACTTACAATGCCACCTATGGTTGGATGAATGGAGGTACTGAGTTGCAGGCTCTCTGTGGAGAAGTACTGGGCTTGTTCCACGGCCGCTGTCATTTCCGGCACCGTGCACGAGATGTCAGGGTCGTTTAATGTCCACCATTTCTCCTGGTACCAGCCGATGATCATCCACACGTATTCAGGTCCCGTCATGCCGCGCTTGTAGGCCTACAACCCAAGTGGACGGTTGCGTTTAACGAGCAAGAAATCGGACAAAGCACTAAGCATAATGAGTGCTACAACTGGAAGTTAGTACAGGCATTACAATCTCACAAACCAAACATAATGATACATCTATGAATCCAGACTCAAGGACAATTGGATGGGTGACAAGGTTCTTCTTCAACTGTGAGCGCTGTTCGATGAGCTATCTTCCTCGACAGTTACTTGTAACCGACATGTGACTGACTGTGTAAAACTTATCGAAGCACTCGCGGTACATGATGAAAGCGGCGTTTAGAACGCGATGATCGCGATGTTAATAAAGGGAACCAAAACCTATACAACGAGCTTGCTAATTTGAAAGAAGCATTTTCACCCTTCCTAAACAACAATCTGTCCCTTCATGACATTGTTCCCATGACGAATGAAAGCAGATATTCTAGAAGGACTTGCCACTACTCGGTGCGTTGTGAGCAGCGCCATGACATGCCGCTCGATCGGTGACGTTTCAATTGATTACCTGCCATTGGTCAATTTCTCGAAAATTGAGTTATATTACACATCTTTATATATTTTTTGAAGCACTATTTGGCTTTGTTAACAATAAAAAACGTATTTACGCTCCTTTTACTTTTTACAAAATTAAATTAAATTAATTAATATTAAATGACCAAGTTATTTCGAAAAATAAAATCAAAGTATTCGAAGAAATTTTCCAATGAGCTGAGCGAGTCAAATACGCGATGAGACTCCGGCCGGTCGACCGGCCAGCGGATTTGTTTTCGTAGGTAAACGAGTAAAAAGCAGGGGGGGGGTTCGAGTAGCTGACTGCAAAGTCCCAAATCACCTTACGTTCATATACGATACCGCTGACACCGATGATTATGCAACCCACCAGGGGCCCCAAACACCAGATGTGTGTGATGGGATCTGGGTAAGCCTTGCCCAAACAATAACACAGTGGGTGATTGGTCGTAAAGGAACACCCGCACGGCATGGGATTGGGACTAGACTTACTAATTTTTCAGGCTAAACTAATTCGGGTTTTTCATCGAATTTAGTCCGACGGTGCTAAAAACGACAACTTTTGTCAGTCGGACTAACCCATTCGAGTTTTTTCTCGATGTTAGTCCCTCGTAGTCGTATCAACTACCCATAGTTAGTATGACAGCCCCCATGCTAGCAGACGACAACGTTTTACATGTATATAATCTGTCAACGATGATGACATAAGCAAACGAAAACATGTTTGGACCAAGTCGTGCTTTTTAAATTATACACAGAGCTATACATCATGTAATGAAGAATACAACAAAGGTCAGACTTGCCAAAGGCCTATAGTCGATAAAGTCCAACTACAGATCGAATCTAAACCAACAAAATTGCTGAACATTGCGTCGAACACAAGCACAAAGCCAACTGACAACAGCCTCGTGTTCGTCCAAACATGCAGCTGGTTTGAAACAGAAGAAAATAAGGAAAACATCACTGAATAATCAGTCAGGGTTTCGAGAGGGGAGGGAGAGGTTCCTCTCCTTGCCTCTCCCCCCTCTTTGGATGAATAGTTAGAGTGAGAGAAGCAGAAAGTAAAAAGGTAGAGGGGAGAGAGAATAGGGACGGAAAGGGGACGGACAGGGAGAGACAGACGGAGCAGATATAGGCGTAAGGAGACGGAGGCGGATGTGAAGGCAGAGGCAAACAACGGAGACAGCAGCAGTCACAAGAGGCAGCTTTCGAGACAGAGAAACATGGCATTCAAATAGCAATGTAATCGGGAAATAGCGTGTAATGTAATAACGAGTATGTAATTACACTTTAATTGTTTACCTTATAGGCCATGTGCTTCCCCATTGATTGAGAAAAATTAATCACCGAGGATGCTCTCGATGGGCATCGGCGAAATTATCGTTCAATCAGACGCGGCTGCCTAACAATGCAGGGCACAGCCACAAATGACCCTGCACGGTTGATTGTTTTAAATGAAAGCTATCCTCTTAGGCCTTGTCGAGAGAGGAATCGACGTGCTGCATTAACAAGAAATCATTTGCTTCCTGGCTAACATGGCATTATAATCGCTGTACACCCTTGTTTACCACTGTAGCATGCCATTCCCCGCCGAACTTTAGCCGGCAATCTTGGTTTTTTTTTAAGCGGGATCTTTCAGAGCGTCAAAAAATATTAATAAAATCCAGGGGAACTTTTAGAATGTAATGCTTTCACGTCGGCAGAATCCAGGGCTTTCTTTGTTCAACCTTGCTACCTTGGATAAACAGAGTATTGTCATCGCATTTTTCAGCATAAGAAAAGCCTCGAACTTTGGCTGATGCCGGTTTTGTATATTAAGAAAGAATCTGATTTGTTGTAAACAGAGGTCTGGCCTTTTATTGTGCCCTATAACTATCCACGTATAGCCTACAAGTAATGTTGTACCGAATTGTGGCTGATTTTGTTTGATCTTCTGTCTTAGGGAAATGCTAAGATTAAAGGATTTGTACGAGAAGCTGCTATGCCAGAGGATTGCCCGAATCTTGCCTATTTCAATCATGGTACAACTTTAAATATCAACTGCATTAATGGCAGACTTTATTCCCGAGCTGCTCTAAATTCATTCCTGTGGATCAGATAATGTTCGACTCTTTCAATATTAAGCACGCCCAGCAGACAAGGAAGGTTAACATGCCCTACCTTTTTTTTCTAGTCTAAGAATTCATCGGTAGATGTCAAACATTTCAATCATTAAGTGCCGCAATAATTGATCTAAATTACCTGAAACACATGAAGGAACTAAGAGAAAAACACGGAAATGGCATTTTTTCTCACTTTGTTAAAGGCAGGCTCAAAAGGTATTTAGTTCGCATTATTCATGTATAAACCAATAAAGTAGGAAATAATGAATGATATTTTTTGTGATTCAATGGTTGATTGTTTTGACAAGTACGTGAAAAAACGGGTTTACTACGTTGTGACAGGCCGCCCATCTGTGGATTCTTACCCTAATTAGCATAAATCTTCGCGGGGGGTATGACGTGAATCGAGGCATATTTGCCTTAATGCATTGCGCAACGTGCAAGAAGCCTTAATTTATGTTTGTGTGCAAAAGTACGAGAACGAACTCCATGATTTGTTGCCCAAAACTACAGTTTTTTTATCATGCCATTGATGTGTGTTGTTGCTGCGTGCCGCAAAACTATCAGGGATGGCGTGAGTCTTCACTTGTTTCCAACCAATCACCAAACGCCAAAACATCAGGGTAAGTTTGATTTTTGCTTTTGATATCTTTTTTCAATCGGTAAGCACCCGGCCTTGAGTAACGGTACTTGTCAGGCCAGCCTATGCTGGGCATACGGCATGTACAGCTTGAGAGCTCTATAAATAAACTAGAGTGCGCACTCACCTATCAACGCGCGGTACGAACGTGTGCCGACATGGACGCGCATCCGCCATTACCAAAGAGGTCAACTTCAGCTCGAAGTGGCCGGATGTCAGTAGCAATCGCGCGTAATATGAATGGGGAAAGGTATAGCCGAAAGGTTGCGAATGCGGAAACTAAGATGTTATAGAAATGGTTTTTAGTAATGAAAGGAAAGGCCATCAATACCTCAAGGGATTGTCGAATTTTAATGTCCTACTTTCTTTTGTAAAAATTGGGATTAGTTTGCCGTGGTTTGCCCCATAGAGATCTGTGCATTTGCACCTCTTTGGTAATGGCTTCGCAGTCCCCTTGTCGGCACGCGTCACGCGATGAGTGCGCACTCTAGTTTATTCATAGAGCTCTATGGTACAGCCTAAACTCGTAAGTGATGAAACTGAAGGTGGTTTTCATCTCCTTGTGGACTATTCAGGATTTACCTTACAAAGTCAGGTAATCGCCGCGATCCCCGTCACGCGGATGTGTACGTCCACTTCGTGTCACGTGCAACGTACATGACACCCACTATGCGTGTTGCACATGCACATGTGTACCACATGAGCGCGCAGAGATTTACGGAGTGCTGCGGCCACCAACGTACTGTATATAAAAAAAACCGTATACGCCCGTGGCTGCGGCCTTGTTGATTCGTCTGATGCCCAGACGTCATATCGCGCAACCTTTTTCCCGTGCTCTGTTTACGTCACGGAATTTGAACTACAACCGAAACTGGGGGTCAGTTGTGTGGGTCAAATAAACACACAAATGACGAATACAAATGGTTTATGCTTTTATTTCGCACTTCAAATATATAAATCAGTGTATTTATAGATTAAAATGGTACATTATCGATTTAGGGTACTGTTCAGCTTGCCTTTAAACTCGTTAATCATTGGTTACAATGTTTTTGTTTTTGGAATAACCCTGGTACCGGGGTACGTCCTCGTCGTAAATTGTCATTCCTTCGAGGTAATTAGTTGATATTTCATTTGAGGTTTGGCAAGGTCTAATACCGACATTGTTACCAGTGTATTTGTAGGGAATATTTTGCGGGCTCTGGAGCAATGTGAAAAAAAAATACAGATGTATGATTATCATTTGCATCGATTAGGGTTTGCCCTGCGTCACTCGGAGTTTTCGTTATGTGATAAACGCCTGTCTGAGGTGTTTGTATTCATCCGCTACACGTTTTCTGCTAAGATTAAGGCGGCTTCGTCACACGCGTGGAGGAGGGAAGTGTACCGGTGCCTGATAAAACTGACGCGGTTAGCAAAATGAAATCAATGCGGTGGGTCGCTAGTTTTCTACCTAATACTAAGAGTGCGTTGTGCTCTTTGACTCACCTCGCAAAACACCCGCCTCGCCTTGTCCTCATACATATTACCAAGAATGATCCTGGCGTCTTGATTCTGGAGAGAAATAACACGGTGTTATATAATTATTTACGAACCAGACGTAATATAATAGGCCTGTCTGCACCGAGTAGCCTACTGTTAAGTCGTTATATAGAGAGGCGTCGCAGTTTTTCCGTGCGTGAAAATGACATACTGATAAGTCTGAATGATATTTTGAAAATCAGAAGGCGATTGTGTGTTATTTGAAATGTTGGTGGCAGCAGAGACCATGCGTGAGAATTGTTGATAGGGGTGGGGCCTACGTGTGCGTATTGCTGAATGACAAACAACACCCACGAACGTATCCGTATGTGCACGAACAATGTGTAATGAATCTCTGTTCACTGGCCTGCATGAATTTCACGAGTGTTCAAAATAATGGAGTCAATGGGGAAAAAGGATTCCTCAAATCATTTCCAATTTCATCTGAGCCTGTGGACTGTGGTTTTTGACTACTATATACTCCATAACCATTCTCCATATACTATAGTGCATACTCTCAACTATAGTGCATACTCTATACGTCATACCCCATACTCCATACGCCATACTCCATAGGGCCTACTATACTCCATACTGCTTACTACAAAATCAAAGTCACTTTATCACCAGCAGAAATACCTGTTGTGAATTATTGATAGTTTGAGTTCCAAATCAGCCCAAAGAAAACTATTGCATGGGGGGCATCATGACATACAAACAACACCGTTTCCACTGTTCTCACCAATGAAACAACGAGCTCTCTTGACGCATTTCTGACAGCAGTAACAAATTGTCATGATCATGAACTTTTCTCGGCCACTGCCTTTAAATTTTCTGCTCTCGTGGCATGGCGACCGGCAGTCAGACATTTTTGGCAGACACGTTAAAGCCATATTACACGGGGAAACATTCCAAGATTCTCGCACTCCAATGTCATTCATTTCACACGATTCAATTTTTTCACCAAAGGAAATTGATTCTTTGGATATATAAGGAGTGTATAGATTAGACCTAAATGTATAATTTTGCCCGACACACTTTTCACAATGTTGGCCCATTTACAGCGTCAATCAATCTTGATTTTTCTTTCAGTCTTGGACCGAAGAATGCAGTGCTCCTCTATCCACTGATTAAAACGCTTGCAACATACACAATATGCACATCCCATAACAAGTACCGAGTTTGGAATTATTACGCGCGATTTCAGCCAAAACTTTGCCGGTGGCAGTGCTTTAGACACGGCAGCGTTGGGCGCGGCGTAAGGGCGGTTGGCGTGGTATAGGTGCGTTTTGCGCAGTGAGCCCCCTGGGCATTTGGGGCGTAGTCGGCTCAGCATAGGATAGGCCCTACCTTCAGGTTCTCAATCTGATTTTTCGGATCCTCCGAGAAGCTCTCCGACGAGATGACGGTGATGTCGGCCGCTCTCAGGAGATTCAAAAGGTCATCGATAGCCTGCAAAGGGTGGGGGGGGGGGGGCAAATTATCAGGTAATTCTCAGGTCAACAGCCAACTTCGAAACGGAAGGAGCAGCTCCAAACCATACTAGTAATGGAAGAATGCCTGTACTGTCCATCTGAGATGTATGAGATTTTAGTTAAAAAAAACCCCCGGTTTCACTAGGGGAAAATATTAACAAATTCGTTGACATGCCAGCCAGATAAGCAGTTTTCAGCAATATATATAAGCCCCTATTGTATTCATTTTTACTGAAATCCAAAATTGAAACTGAAAAGTCAATACGTTTGCCGTGCAACAATGAAACCAAAAGTCTAAGCTGGAAATCATAGACAAATCAGTATTTTTGAACAACGCCGATTATGATGGTTGGATTGAAATGAGAAAAATCGGACAGTGGCCGGAAAAAAAAACGTCAAAAAGGTTAGGTTATTGAGTGGGTTCTTATTTGGGGCCTTTTAGAACAAAGAGGCAATTGTGATATGCTATCAAATTGGCTTGTCGTTAAACGATGTAAATAGATACCATAAGATCTCTCCTAGGCATTGTAGGGTTAAACAGGCTATGCGGCTAGAGGCTATGCGGCTATACCGCAGGCATACCTAATTATAACATTTCAGTGAACGCCGAAGAACGCAAGTAAGTCCTAAATGAATAACCATCATAACTTCGTACACGAATCACGATTACTTTGGCCACTTACTGGCTCGACGTGAATGAAGGTGAATACAAATATGGATTATAACCTGGAGTGCACACCAAGTAATTGACGAATATGGTGAGAGATAACAATCAAGAGAGAACCGGTTTGTAAGAGGTCAAAATGTGGAAATGGCTCAAGGAAACATAAACTTTAACTATCTGACAAGAATGTCTCCAGTGCCAATTTCTCATTAGTCTGACCCCTTCGGTTTGCTAAAATCTTCCTACATGTATATTATCAATAATAGTGGCAATGATTGCCATGTCTAGCCTAATATTTACCAGGGAGAAGAGCTCGTGGTTTTCGTGGATCGTCGCCACCCGCTTCCAGCCGAACTCCTGAATCAGTCGGATCCTCGCCGGGTTGAACACGGCGTCGGGCATGTAGGTGCGGTAGAAGAACGGATACTTCTTGCGGTTCGACAAGTCCGACGACGAGGCACCGTAGGACATCTGGAGAGGAAAACAGAAATCAATTTCAACCATATTATTTCAATTTATCCAGATAACTGCTGATTGGAAAATTTGAAAGCCAGATGTTGCCGATTTTCTGTAGGCCTATTAATCCACAATTGAATCCTGTAAATGTCTTACTCGCTGTGCGTATTAACATATATTATACAGAAAAAAAATCATACATGGATGAATGGAATCTTACTTGACTGGGACTTGGACTTGACTTGCGTTACTTAATGTGAACAAAAACACACCGTTAAATGATGGGGCAGTGAGACACCTTCTGCAAGCTAAGATAGACTGCTCTCGGCAGCTAGATAAGATAAGATATCTTATTAATTTGTTTTATAAACTTTGCGAGAAGGCCTATTGATTTACTGCAGTTTTAGATTTAAAGTGGACTCGTGACTCCTACACGGACTCTGGAGTTTTGTGAATCGAGTACAAGTCTGGAACAAACTGGCTTGGGATGAATTCACCTCTTTGGATAAAAACTGAAACTATCCAAAGTGTCGGTGCACAGCCCGTGCAATTGATATTTTTTTCAAGAGCACCAAAATGGCGTCAATGATCTTATTTGATCAGGTCTTTCAACCCTCTCCTACCTATGACCCCAATGGCTGTTATACTGATAGAAGCCACGACATGCCAGTCCAGCAATGATTAAGCCAATAGTCCAATGCTCTGATATTTGGGTAAATTGTCATGAACGCTTCAGTTATTCTGTTACATGTTCGGTTCACACTTTCGATACTAGAATAGGTGTTGTTAAGCAAAAGATCATTATCTGTAAGGAGAACGTAGTTTTCTAGTTGAAAAGGGTATTTTGTTTTCGTCCTGTCGTCTCTGCGTAATGCGGCACGACCGCAGAGGAGAGAAATTTAGTTTTCACGAATTGCGACGCGACCTCCAGCATCAGGGCTTCGGGATGCCGTTGCTAGCGAGGGCTGCGCAAAGTCTTGTTGGTAATTTCTACCCAGCGTGCCAAGAGGGCCCCAGTGATTGCGCAAGGCAGGTTTTCGAGCAGCAACAAGCAGATTGTTTTGGTCTTGGGGGAAAAGCCTGCCATCAAACGCCGGTTTGAACATCAACTCCTTGAAATGATGATTCGGTGGTTGAAGTGTTTTTTGACTGCTGCTTAGGCTGCTCATTCTAGAGTGGCCGCATGGCACGGCTGATTCCCATTCCTTCCCTGTGGCTTTCAGGGCTTCTTTCCGACTAATGGGTACACACAAATAGCTCACAATAAAAGGAAACGAGCCCATTCAAAGAGCACTGCGAATCAACTGAGCGAGAAGGTGTCGCGACACATGCTATATTCTGTCGATGGACGTTAAAAGAAGGAAATTATTCGCTCCTTTACTGAACGTTAGACGTTTGAGTTGTAGGTCAAACAAGTACAGGAAACAAAACACTGGATAGGAAAACCTTTGACTAGACTGAGACTAGAACCAGAGACCAGAGACCAGCTTTCAGATGGCGGTCTTCCCAAATAGTCAACTATATCTTTCCGGGCATGGTTGGGCGCCAGTTAACTGCCGTATACCAGGATCGGCTGCTCTAACAATGCGGTCGGTAACCGCACAGGAGCTAATCGTAAGATACTCCGAGATTGTCCGTGAAAATACCCGCATATGACATTCTATACGACTGAACTTGATTTGCACCGAGTTTAATATCACTATACAAGTATACAGGGTAGTGACAGCTGGCACTAAATTCCAGGGTTTACTTGGAAATCGCGCGAGGGTGTACGGCAAGAGACGGCGCGTAATGGAATACGTGAATTTATCAGGTTCAGTGGTGTTGCAATGGAAATATATAGGAACTGATAGGAACTGAACGGCTGTGCATGTGTAACGTCACTGAGTCTACTGACTGCTAAGACTAAACCAAACCTCAAAACTTCTTGCAGCCTGACTTCTGTGACAGCACATACCGAGAAAAACTGAGCATACATTGATGGTATTAGCAGAAGTAAAAGGTAGCAGTAGCAGCAGTAACTAGCACCAGCAGTAGTAGCACCAGTAGCACCAGCTCAAGCAGCACTAGCAAAATCAGTAGCAGCAGCACCAGCAGTGGCAGTAACAGCATTAACATTATTAACAGCAACAATAGCACCACCAGTAGCAGCAGCAGTAGCAATCAAAGCAGCTTTAACATTATCAGTGGCATATAAGCAGGAGCAGCATTATTAACATTATCAGTGGCATATAAGCAGGAGCAGCATTATTAACATTAGCAGCAGCAATAGCATTAGTACCAGCACCATCAGTAGTAGAAGTAGCTGCAGCACCAGTAGCAGTAGAATTCGAAGCAGCATTAGTATTTGAAATGATATTGACAGTATAATTAGCAGTAGCAGCATTAACATTACCACCACCAGCAGCAGTAATACCAGCACTAGAAGTGGCAGTAGTAACAGTTACAGCAATGGTAGCTGGTAGCAGCAAATACAGTAGCAGCATGTGGCGCCAGCAGCATTAGCCTAGGTGCAGTAACAGTCGCAGCAGTTGCCATGAATAATTGCTTGGGTTCCATTGTACATTTGTCGGTCTCGGTCTCATTCACTGTTAAGCGATCAAGTACTCACCGTCACCAAATTCCAGAAGTAGGCAGTTTCCGCCACGGCTTGTGTGGCCGTTGAACAGCCTGGTCCCAGTATCATTAGCTTCTGCGGTTTCCGGTAGAGTTGATCGAAGAATACCCTGGTTCCCAGACCAGCCTCACACTGTAAACGACATAAACGTGCAAACAGTTTTTGGTTGCTGAACAACTTTCAAAGTTCATGTTTGGTCCTGTTACGATCCAAACGTCTGGTTTGTGAAATGTTTTGAATTTGTATCCAGTAAGCAGTTTCAAACATTCCCAGTACTTTATTTCAGTCGGGTGGCAACTTTCATCTCAATCATTTCATTCTTATCCTTTTCTGCCAAATAATTCCCAGAAAAGGCAACTTTGTTGATGTATGGGCGTACAATTTATTGGAAGAATTAAACATTAATCTGTTTTAGGATGAGAGAACTGAACAGTATGTTAATTAATGGAATGAACATGCATGTCGTTTTTAATGGATGAGTGAAAACAAGCGCAGAGTACACTGTACACCTCGCACGCACCAAATGCACCTTGAATATTATCATACCTATGATCCGAAACGGCTAAGCGATACTTCGACCAAATAGTCCAGTACCTTGCAGTTAGTCGCCCAACACGTACCATGTACACATTTATTATCAAGAGCAGGATTATTCCCAAAGGCCCATTTCTACCTTTGAGGAAGTTACTGCATGCAAGGGCCGTAACGTCGGGCACCCAAAGGTTTCGATTGGTTGTTTTACAGTTTGGGACATGCAATCAATTTTTATTACGGTAGGGATTCACAGGGCTTAGGAATTGATTGCACAATAGGACTGTAATGAGAGAGGCACTAGGTGCGAATTATCAGGCTGCTGCAGCAGTCTGGTCGCCCTATTCATCAAAATCAGCACGACGAGTCTGGTTAGTGGCATTGCAATCAACAGGGTCCGTGCACGGTCGTCGGAATGCTCGCACGCTTACAAAGTCAACACGGACGAGAAGTCAGGAACTGATTGATGACGAGGTCTTCTAAACTACAATGTTGGTTGGGTGTAGTGGGTCGAGCGGTAGCGTGCCGATATACAGTCGGGTTTCCTTTTTTTTTCAAATGGCGTCAAAGGTTGACGTTGTGGAATCGTTTTGCCGAGGGGTACATGCACAGCAATGAAAACAAAAAAAAAGTAACCGGGAGTTCTGGAGCAGCCAACCCCACCAACTCGTCTCGATGTCCAGTGGTAGAGAAAGCACATTGCCATCATAGTCACCGGACCGTTTGCTTTCAGGAGGCGTTGTTCCAAAAATGGTCGGGAGAATAGTTTGCCTAACACGTGGTCTGATTTGACCATACATTTTGGGAGTTTGAGGTCGATTATTACCGATACAATTCACTAGTTTGGCAACAATGTCGCCATTGAAATTTTAACCATCGTCTATTATTATCTTTATCTGGCCTACATTGATTTCAACCATGGCCAATTCCTAGATGATTAAGCACGTTATATTGTCTTTAAGAAACCAGTTAAACGAGCAATGAGATCTTACAGAGGGACTTGCATGAAATTGGCTCCAAACTGGTGTGTCACATTCAGTGCTAGCAAAGCAGATGAAATTTTCATTCAGATGTTCAGTAGGAAGCATACTTCAAATCACTCATCTCTCTCCATTTCATGAGCGAAGAACTCAAATGAAGTCAAAGAGTCACGCGTCTTGGTGTTATCACAACAAACGTCCTCATATAACGTAGCATTATGTAAAGCTTATGCAAATACATTAGCTTATGTAAATGCATGTACATTAGACCTTTCATGGAATATGTTCTTCCAGACTGGATTAAAGCTGGCACCCCATCGCTGGCAATCTTATACAGACTGAAAAAGAAAGCGAAGGAGCGAATCCTTCCTTTGGTGCCCAGTAGGATAGTTCCTTCACTGTTTACAGGCTCATTTTGTCATGCAGTCACCTGCGGAGTTGAAACGAATTCTTCCATCCATATAGCAACACGAATGAGTGACCGGATTCTCGACCACATTTCCGATTCAAACACAACTCGTCCATTTTTTTTCTCACATCCCAAAACAAACCAATGACGGAATTCTCTTCGTGTGAATCCCAACATCGATAAATATCAGTTACCAATAAGACAGCCTATTATGATGTTGGTGTTTACTGTTACCAGCTGTGGTTCAGCCGCTGGTCGGTTTTTGAGTGATTGTCCACCAAGTTCCTGTGTAGAACTGCTTCGAATGGAAGATGACTGCACCATACCCAAGGTCTACACAGAAAACAGTCGGCCAATCTCTGGGTAGAACTCTTATAGGATGAATAGTTGTCAATTTACTATCACGCGGGCCGCCTATCATTATGAGGTCACGCCGCTGTCGCTGTGATTTGAGTACCGCAGGCCAACTCTATATTACGATCATTATTATGCAATAATAAAGAAGAAGAAAGTATAAAGGATTGTGAAGTTTTGGAGTTTGCCCGTTTGTATATAGGTGTGAGGAATCAAAAGCTAAGAAGGAAACAAAGCACACTCTTGCGCTTCAAAGTCTGCCTTAACAAGTGCATGCCATATATAGACTGCCAGCATTGGTCTGATATGGCCAGCCACCGCGGTGCTTGAAGCCATGCTGTCGGCAATTTGAAAAAAAACAACAAAACTTTTACTCAAAGTCAAACGGCTCAGGAGGAAGGCTCGAGCCCTTCCACGGCAAAATAACCCAGACCCGACCTTCAACTGCCGACACTTCATCAGTCATGAACGAGCCTGCAGTCAGCGTGGACAGTGACCCCCTTTGATCTTCGCTTGCGAAGCCAAGCCTGACTGATTTGAAGCGTTTCTTGAATATTGTAATGGATGGACATGACTTAACAGTCAGTGGGAGTTGGTTCAAGAGTCGGGCTGAATCTGCATGAGTTGACTGGAGCGAAGTCCGGTGTACACTGAGGTGTCCGGCTGAATGCGTGTAATCAAATAGTACGGGGCGTTGCTATGAATAATTTTGCGGAAGAATGCAAGTTTGTACTCAATTCTGTATGCCATGGGAAGCCAGTGAAGATCTTGTAATGCAAGAGTGATTTGCGAATGTCTATGTGAATGTGATATGCGAATGTTTGGTTGCAGTGTTTTATAGTCTATGTAGACGGCTCAGTTGGTTTCTGTTGATGACATAGAGGGGTGGATTGTCCATGTCGAGCTTGGATGTAATGAAAGCGTGGACTAGTATTTCAGTGTTACGTTCATCAAGATTTTTCCGTATGTGTTCTATTCTTCGGATCGACAAACAGACTAATCTTGAGATTGATGCCACGTGAGGTTCCATGGGTAGGGGTGAATCATAAATAATATCCAAGTTTCCGACTTCGTTAGAAGGTAAGATGGATATAATAGATCTACTGGACAGCTAGATTAACCTGATGTTGTCTTCTGCACAGCAATGGTAGGATATGCCATGTTCATGAATAATTTTCCAATGTGCTGTTACATACAAGGAGAATAAACAGGACCTAAGACTGAGCCCTGTGGTTGCCCGAAATCAGGAGAAACGGTTGATCACGAAGAGGTCGCTTCATTAATCTGAGAACAACATCTATCCCAAAACGGCATTTGAGACTTTTAATGTGGCATGGTCGACAGTGCCAAATGCTGCTGATAAATCGAGTATTAAACACAAACAAGGATATCTTACGATTATCCATTGACCATAGCAGGTGTGGTTACCCAGGAAGGCAGATTAATAATGCTGAGATACACCAAGTCGGTGTATCTCGGTGTATGAAAATGGACACGACTGACTGAAAAGGGCAGCCCTAGGGTTTTCTCCTCATTCAAAGTGTTAGCAACAGTCGTCTCTTATACTCGATATTGTCACCGGGTGCACTCGGTGAATCCCTCAATGTAAAAGTGTTTACCCTCCGACCTTCCTGGGTGAAATTCCGGGTGGTCCACCGTTGGACGCGCAGTGTGAACTGAATGGTCGTCGCGGTCAAAACACCAGGCGAACATCCCGAAATCGAACACGGTCAAAGCGTAAGTGGAATTCCCAAGGCATTGATGGCAACGCCCCCAAAATCCACTGGAAGGCATTATCGCTAGTATGAAAGAACGGTGTTCGAATCTCCACCGGTGAATCACCGTTGGATCTCTTTGGAAGCAGTTTGAAATGGGTATTAGCAACCGACCCTCAAACCACATAAGATTAGCCCCTTCAGTGTACAGTATAGTTGTCATTTATCTTTACAGGGTTGGGCGCCTTTCAGAAAATCTAATAATCAATTACTATATTTTTTACAAGGGTTGACACTACATTTTCATTCCGATCCCAACACCAAAATGGCCAAACAAAAGGCCAAAGCAGTTTAAGCTGTTTATATATCTCTTCATGAATGGTCAACTAACTATATTAGTTCCTTAGTTTCTTTTCATACCAGTATTGAGGAAGGGACTCCTTGTCACACGCTGACAGGTTTAACACACACCCCGCCGCCAATTCATTCAAGACAACTTCACAATAATCCTTAGGCTGGACCGACTAGTGGCACACGCTCAATTTGAATCGAAGTAATCGGCTTCTCACCATCCAGCCATTTGGCGATTTAGGGGCCTTTAGTTGGAAGCCATTAATTAGCTACACAGTCGCCCGAGGGCGTAGTCGCACACAGAAAATGTTGGTCAAAATACGTCCATGCGCAGGACGATCGTAATTAATGTTATTAAACAAAAAGGGGTATGTGTGGTAAGTCAAAATCAGAGTACAATGCACAAAACTGCACAAACCTTGTTGAAACATGAACATTACTACTGAGAAACCAGTTTCAGACTGATTTGTGTGTATTTTGGAGATTTAGGCTGGAATACAATACCACAGTACCTTTGAAATGATTTAGGGAAACGTCCACGGAATTGCATCCCTCCATATAATGTATACTTTTTTCATTTGGAAAAAATGTATCCCCCTATTATACGGCGAAGGGATTCATTTTTGCTTTTGCTTACAGAAAAACAAAATTCCTGATTGACGATCGTGAGATTTTAACACGTGGATAAGAAAGACGATTCTGTCATCGAAAGTGATGTCTTGCCAGAGGCTTAAGCGGAAGGGATTCAGCTTATGGTCCTCAGGCAAGGGGAAAGTGGGGTGAATATCTATATGTGAGTGGATATTCATAATAGAATTATGACCATGGGCTGTCCTAGATCGTCCTGATGTCCGGGCATTCCTTGATATACCATTAACCCAAATGGCAGTTGTTAGGTCCCTGGATTAATGGCAATGCCCAGAAAACGGCAGGGAAATTGCCTCATTACAGTGTACATTAAGTGTACAAGTCTATTGGCAATTCCTTTATGCACGAGTATTTTGGCCATGTAATTATGTCCTTTGTAATAACAACGTGGTTACTATAGCAACGGTTACGGCACTGGCATGGACCCCCACTAATCGCATTCACGACCACCATCATAGCTTTTTTTTTTGATGCCGCGGTCGATACATGCGAGGTGGCGTTTCCAAAAGGAGTATAATAGTGATATACAAAAATCTTACAAACTGCTTACTGACTAAAATTACTAAAATGCAAATCTCTAAATTTAGTGGGCCTGACGTTTTGATACTAGCAGGACCTTTCTAAAAGGCAGATTGCCTTTGAGAAAGTTCCTGCTAGGATCGAAACGTCAGGCCCACTAAATTTGGAGCATAATATACTATTATCATTTCCTACATAGGCACAACATGCATTTGATAAAAGCCGCATTTTGCATTTTAAGCTTTCGGACAAAGTGTTGGGCAAACAATGTCGCCCAACATAGACAGACGTATACATCCCAGCCGTATAGACGACAAACGTATACATCCCAGTGGATAACTTGGTACTTAGACTCGATATATATATGTGGATAACTTGGTACTTAGACTCGATATATATATGTGGATAGCTTAACATTAATTTTAGACTCGTACTCGACGTGGATAGCCTGGTACTTAGACTCGGACTCGACGTGGATAGCCTGGTGCTTAGACTCATACTCGACGTGGATAGCCTGGTACTTAGACTCGTACTCGACGTGGATAGCCTGGTACTTAGACTCGTACTCGACGTGGATAGCCTGGTGCTTAGACTCGGACTCGACGTGGATAGCCTGGTACTTAGACTCGGACTCGACGTGGATAGCCTGGTACTTAGACTCGTACTCGACGTGGATAGCCTGGTACTTAGACTCGTACTCGACGTGGATAGCCTGGTACTTAGACTCGGACTCGACGTGGATAGCCTGGTGCTTAGACTCGTACTCGACGTGGATAGCCTGGTACTTAGACTCGTACTCGACGTGGATAGCCTGGTACTTAGACTCGTACTCGACGTGGATAGCCTGGTGCTTAGACTCGTACTCGATGTGGATAGCCTGGTGCTTAGACTCGTACTCGACGTGGATAGCCTGGTGCTTAGACTCGTACTCGACGTTGATAGCCTGGTACTTGGACTCGTACTCGACGTGGATAGCCTGGTACTTAGACTCGTACTCGACGTGGATAGCTTGGTACTTAGACTCGGACTCGACGCAGATAGTCTGGTACTTAGACTCGTACTCGACGTGGATAGCTTAACATTTAGACTCGATATAAACGTGGATAACTTGGTACTTGGACTCGATCTAGATGTGGATAGCTTAACATTTAGACTCGTACTCGACGTGGATAGCCTGGTACTTAGACTCTAACTCGACATGGATAGATTAACATTTAGACTCAATCTAGACGTGGGTAACTTGGTACTTAGACTCGGGCTCTACGTGGATGACTACGGCGCGCGTAATATCGTTTGATTGTTTTCAGCTTTCACGTTGTTTTTCCGATTTTTCATTTGTATCATTGACGTCTTTTCTCTTATAATAAAATATACCTATTGTTAGTTTGTACTTTGTAGTGATATTTCTGAAAGACTTCTTGAGGCCGTCAGTATTTTGTGATGTATTTGTTATATCGTGTTTGCGAATCTAGACGATTTGTTTTGTTGTTTCATGCTTTTACTCGCTGATTATTAATGCAACAATTGTAGCCATTTTCGATTTGTTCTTATTTTGTGCCTAGTGTTTCTTATTTTGTTTATTTTTTTCGAGGTCATTTTGTGTGTAGAACTTTTTTCTAAAGTACTTTATTTCCAAGTTCGTCTTTGTATGCATTAAAGTAAATTTTCGTGTGTTTTGCTTTTGAGTTTCTTTTTCTGTATTTGATTAGTTTCTAAAATATATTTATATATTTTTGTTTCTCCCCCATTTGCCGCCCTGAATTTAGCTGATTAAAATATCAGCGATTTTGCCCTCCGTGCAGTAATTTCGGTAGAGTTATGTATACAGCAGGCAGCCCGTTCAAATGGCATGATTACATCATGATTACTATCACAAGGGGCGGGAATCGTGGAGAGAATTTTTATGAGCTTTTCACCAACATCCTTGAGGAGTATTGATACTCGGTACCTGCTCACCAGTCACCATACCGACCGTCTATCTACGGTTGACCAAACTTTATTCAAGAGCCAGAGGGTGGACAAGTGATGAAATTACGGATCGGAACCTGAGCCAGAGACCTTGGAGCGCCAACGCTCCTTAGCCACCCAGCCCTCAGATGAGGCCTTCCCAAAAAATCCACTATATTTTGTTTTGCGTAATCCATTAAGCCAAATACTACGAAGCTGTATTAATGACATGGCGAAAAGAATCCCCAGACCTCACTTGTACACAGACCTACATCTAGGTAGTACGTACATGTACGACTTGTGCATAATGTCCCGTGGATACACGGTTTAACTCGTACGTACGACTCATGTATAAAGCCCCATCATAGTCGTACGAACGACATTTAAGTCGTACGCACGACTTAGATGACGTGCGTAGATGACATTCATCATAAATGGGTTGGAGTTTGTAATTGCATTTCAACAACACAATCTAACATGTGCAGTTGATTTTGATAACGATGCAGGGTATCTATCAAAACAATTCGGAGATTGAAACATGTCGTGAACCTTGTCATGAATCTTTAGACTATATATTTTTTTAAGTTTACCTTGGTATCGTTCCAGATCATCCTGAGATCGTAGCCGGGCAGGACATCAGGGCGCTGGTTGATGTGCTCCAGGGCCATCTCACAGGCGGGCAGGATGCCGCTATTGTCCCATCCTCCACCCGTGGAGAAGTAGGCGCTCAGATAGATGGGGATCTTGGCCGGTGGGTCGCGGTCCGAGGCCGGCCGCCCGGTGGTGCCGGCCTGCGAGTCGGGGAAATTGACGGGCGGTTCGAGGACGCCAGGGGCGACCGTGGTGGAACCGGACACGCCCGGGGTGGAGGCCGCCGCGGTCGCCGTCGGAGTGGCATCCCTCCCGACCGAAGCTCTGGTAGGCGGCGACGCAGAAGGGCTGCCCTCGGCATCGCTGGAGGGACTCGTCTGGTCCAGGGTAGTATTCAGAATCAAGTCATCGGGCGGCGTGGTGGCAGCCACCGGGCCGTCGACGTCTGTTACCGCCGTGCTCGTGTTAGCCGTCCACGGGAGCGGCGCGCCTGATACCGGGGAGTTAGTTCTCTGCGCGGACACAGCACATGCGAGGAGGCACAGGCACACGGCGCACAGCATCTCGTCCGCAGAGTGGCGTGCCGACACGCTATCTGTCGTCATGGGAATGAAAACACACGTTCTCTGACCATGGGCCAATTTCATGAAACCCGTTACCGTAAGCAACAATTTGTTGCTTGCATTTTGTTTCTGTTACGCTAAGCAAGACATTTCTGCAAAATGCGCATGCGTAAGCGAAAAGTGAAAACGTCAAAAAGGTTAATGTCGTCTGCTGCCACCAGCTACAAATATAATGATAATAAAGATTACTGCCCAACAAGAAAGGAAATCAGGAAGCAAATTTCCTTGAAATAGATTCCCAGTTACCGTCTTTCACAGCAAGGCCTCATGAATGCCAAGAGGCGGCGCCGTATTGATTTTGATGTTTTTATTTAAAATAGCGTAGCAGGGAGGCACTCGAGTCTGATTTTGTGCATGTAATTTGTAATTGAGGATGATTACGAGAAAGTAAATGCGATCAGACAAACATCCCCTCTCTGTGCTTTTTGACAGCCGTAGTGCCACTACAGTGAGGTAACCAATTGGATCAGGGTCCCATTGCCCGGGCATACTTCGGTGCAGAGTATAGGTAACTATCACAATGGATGGGGAACTATCACAACTATCACAACTTTGGGAAGGATTGACGGTTGGTCCCTGCTTACAAGTCACCATACCGACCGTTTATCTACGGTTGACCAAACTTAATTCACGAGCCAGAGGGGGTACAAACGATGAAATTATGAAAATAGCAATTGAAATTGGAATGTATTGGGAACTGAGCCCGATACCTTTAACTGTCACAGAAATCAATAGAAAAAACAAGGGTTACAAAATAGAAACAGTTTTAGGCATAACATAATTATGTGACCCACCGTTTGTATGTTTCCTGCGTATTGCAAGGTCTTACAATACTTGGCTATGTGACGTTCCACCAAAAGCATGATCCCAATTCCCTGTAATCATTCTTAGATGTAATCTCAAATATCTTGATTTTCGGGTGCATTCACAAGGAGGCAACAGATTTTCAGCATCTGGAACGATATATTTTGTTTACGAGAAAGTAAAGCCAATCCGACACCCTGGCTTGATATGTCCTTTATATCCAGCAAACAATCTCTGAGATTATATCCAATAATTATTTCAGGGCAAAGAAATTATATTCTTTATAGGACGGCACACAGCCAAGTACAGTAAACAATATACACAATAACAATACACACGCAATTGGCCGGTCAGACATATGATGCATTCATGTACATATTGCCTGAAATTTTCACTCTGTGAAGCACAAACTTGTAACCCTTGGCTATTTGTATCGATTTCGGTGACAGTTAAGAAGAATCCTGAATTCTGCGCTCAAACTAGCCCAGACAAAGATACCCTGATCCCATCGGTTAGCTGACTGTGGTGTCACTACGGCTGCCGATAAAATACAAAGAGACTGGGGTGGGTGTCAGATCGTCTATGATTTTGAATCATCATCCTCAAAACTATACTTCGTTTCGGAAGCTGAAAATCGACCAATCTGTGGCTTGACATGTCTTTTAGAGAATCTAATAGAACATCAACACACTTAAGATTATTCTCAATAATTAATACAGGCCAAAGCAGTCAGGTATTAGGAGCGACGACGAACGGCAAAAATAGCAACCCGCATACACAATACACTGGACAGAATCTGGCGGTTAAGATGTGTCATGTATTCTCCTTTATCTTGCCTAAAATATTCACTTTATGAAGCTGAAACTATCATTGTTAAGATTCTAACCCAAGCTTACCTTAACACCGCTCCCAAATGTGACCCGGCACAGCATTATGGGGAATAACGCCCACTTTTGAGATTTTTATATTTTCTAATGATGTGAAAGAGTATATCATTAGCTTTCAAATGATATCAAAATTATTTCCGTGCGGTAAAGATTTATAAAGTTACAGCGCGAGAAAGACGCCGAGTACACGCTTTCGCTCGCACGTTTGTGTTCGTTTAACGTTACGTTAGTCATCATGGCGAATTCGATTGTTGCACGGTCGGCTTATTACAGTTCTCTCGACATTCTCGGCTTTATTGCTGAAATAGATCCGTACACAATTAACCCGCGACAACCATTTCGTCCATCTTTTTAGCGAAAGTGTTCGAGTTGCGTCACCTTCTCTTGTCAGTACAGCGGGTAAACGATAAAAATATTTCTTATCACGATCCCCCTGCTTCCACAGCCAAGGACAGCGCAAAAGTTAATCATCTTTCAACAAAACAAGTACCTCCAATCCATGATAGAACCACGGAGGAATAAAAAGAGATTCCTCCATGGCACAATTAGTAATACTATAGTAAAAAGCAGTAGTAGTAGTAGTACAACTACGACGAGTTCAAAACTTGCCGCCGTGCATGTGTAGTTGTTTGTTTGCACAGCTGACTAAGTAACGGCGGTGACGACGTGCTCATGTGTGTAATCCAAGATGGCCGATAAACAAAACCGTGACGTCATCGAAGACAGGTCTATACAGAGACGCGAACGTGGATTACGAGGAGAGTCCCAGATCACACCGTCCCATCGAGATGCGCCACATGCGACGTTGGTGTTTGCGGGAGATTTTTAAACACCTTATACAGCACAGTCGTGCTGAGAAAAAAATAAGTGAAAAATACCCCCGGGATCGAACCACGAACCTACACGTTGGTAGTCGAGCGTCTTTCATACAATGACACTTGTGTTACGCATCAGTTTCGGATATCTTACACGTTAAAAAATGGTATTTACAAAAAAACGAAAACAAGAGCTATTTTTAAAAGACCGAAATAACTAAGAAAATAATTGAATAGGAAAACAAAACAGAACGAAGACAAGAGTCGTTTCGGAAGACCGAAACAGATGGACCAAAAAGGGGAGAAAAAAACAAAATGTATAGAAAAAAAAACGAAAACAAAAGCTGTTTCGGAAGACCAAACAGCTAAAAATGAATAGAAAAAACAAGCACGAAACACTTTAAAAATCAAAGTTTGCGAGAAAAAAAGTTATGCGGTGTCAGACCAAGCTTTCAGATCCCCGGGACCTCCAGGGTCGTCCCGTGTGCACGGATCTATTAGAGCTCTTAAGGCCTCGGTACCGGTCCACCGCACGTCCTTCCCTGTCCTCATCCATATAGGCCCGTAGACCCACGCGCCATGTGAGGGAGGAAACACAGCGGCCCCTAGACCTTGGCCGCCGAGTCGACCAAACGCATGTGTCCCTGTACGAAGACGCGAACCTGGATTACGAGAACAGTCCCAGCGTCACAGCGACCCATCTAGATGCGCCACATGCGACGTTGGTGTTTGCGGGAGTTTTTTAAACACCTTATACCGCACTATCGTGCTGAGAAAAAAATAAATGAAAAATACCCCCGGGATCGAACCACGAACCTACACGTTGGCAGGCGAGCGTCTTTCACACAAGGCCACTTGTGTTACGCAACAGTTACGGACATCTTATACATGTTAGCGAACCCGATTAAAATTACGGGGCATGGCCGTTGGCGGCGGGCTTTTGTATTTCGTCGCGAGTAAAGGGTGCAGCACACTAAAATACTTCCGTAAGCCATAATGATTATGCATGGCGCAGTACAATGGCATGCATGTACAAAATTGTTCAAGTGAAAATGTTAGTGAAGTTTGACGTGAAAATCATGTCATGTCAGTTAAATTTTACCTTTAATATTGTCGATTCTACACTCAAGTTTCAACCATGTACAATACGATAGCTCTTCCCAGTTAAAATAATGCAGCTTTAATGTCAAGTGACGCATTACACTGACACATTATTATTGAAGACCACCCGAAGCTGATCAAACGGTACAAATTCGGATATCATATAGATTGAGGGAAGCAGCAAATTGAATGGTTGACAAAAATCGTGTTCTAAACCACAAGGGGAAAACCACAACTATTGTTGTACATGTACACATGTACCGTGCGTGCAATGTACTACTACAGTACGTGCAATGTACTACTACAGTATACTACATGTATAAGTACACTCTACATGCACGATGTACATGTACATGTACATGTACAGTGAACTCGATCGCATAGTATAGTACTGTACACGACGTGTAGCGACATGCCTTGTATGCTCCATCCACGGTAGCGTTATCCGTTCTGGGCATGAAAGAGTGCAGAGCATGTCTCCGACACACCGTTGAGTATAGGCGAATTATGATACACGCAGGCGCAGTTTCCATAAAGCATGTAGTGAACGAAGGCAATGCCAGCACGCTGTTGAAGTATGCAAATCAACGTGGGCATGTTTTGCACACGAAACCATCATCCATCATCTGATTGGATGTTTGTAACTATGTCACGTTGCTTGGTAATCGCGCGCTACGCACTCCAATGAAATGGCTGGATTTCCGTGTGACGTATCAAGTACGCCAACGAGACGATGCTTCTTCACAAGCAGCACTGGCCTTTGTTTATGTGTTTTAACGGCTGTATTCATCGTATACGAGGTCAGGACGGTGTGACCTTTGTTGCAAATAGTAAAAGGGGACTTCGCTCGTTCTTTTGGTACCAGGCACAAGACAGCAGCACCACTCTAACTCCTCGAAAGCGGCCATTCAAATCGGAGTTTTCGACGTGACTCGGCTTCCAAACGGCAAGAACTCTCCATTTTCTTGAAAACAGTACACAAACACTCCCCGAAATCCTCATTTTTTCAATATTTCGAGACAGATTTTGTAAAAATCCTTTGGACATAACATTCTCTAATACATTAACTTTCCGAAAATACAAAAAAACAAAAAAATGATTTTTAATCGAATTGTGAAGATACTTCAGGCGTTGTTTACTCGAAAAGTGTTTTGGTGGGATATACCTTATGCTGTTATTCCAGGTCACAAATGCCCAAGCAAAGGCACCTGCTCCAACCGATTATCTGAATGTAGTGAGTTATTTCAAGGGAAAGAAGTCATGTTCTTCGAGCGACGGCCCACAGCAAAGTATTGTGACGCGCATACAATACACTGCAAAGAATCTAACGGCTGAGGCATGTAATGCCTCCTCCTCAATATCGCCTTCAATATTCACTCCGTGGTTCTAAAACTATGTTCAAATTATAACCTTTGGCCTTGCCCATCGATTACCGAGAGAGATAGAAACGTACCCGAACTAAGCACTGAAATATGCCCAGCCAGATGTACCCGGATCCCTTCGGTTTGACAACGGTATATTTAGTGCCTGAAACCTTTATGTAGGTTGACTTATCCTCCAGAGAATCAATTCAAAATTCAAGATATCTGAGATTCAATCCAAAGTCAAAGGAGTCATGTACTTTGAGCGTGGGCGCACAGTTAAGTATTGTGACGTGCTTACAATACAAAGGAAGGAATCTTGAAGCAGAGACATGTCAAGCCTTCTTCTAAATTTGGCGTAAAACATTCACCATATAAAGCTCAAACTATGTTCAGATTATAGCCTTTGGCCTTGTCCATCGATTACCGAGAGAATTAACAAGGTACCTGAACTCTGCACTGAAATATTTGAAGGCAAATGTATCCGGATCCCATCGGTCTGATGACTGTAGCGGCAATGCGACTGTCAACAAAACACATATAGGTCGTGGGTGTCAGACGGTCTTTACGTTCTAGTCATCATCCTCAAAACTATTTCGTTCTGGAAGCTGAGAATTTACCTATCTGTAGCTTGACATATCTTCAAGAGAATCCAATCAAAAATCAAGATATCTAAGATTCAATCCAAGATTTATTTCAAGGCAAAGGAGTCATGTTCTTTGAGCGTGGGCACACAGTTAAGTATTGTAACGTGCTTACAATACACAGGAAGAAATCTTGCAGCAGAGACATGCCAAGCCTTCTCCTAAATTTTGGCCAGAAATATTCACTATGTAAAGCTAAAACTATGTTCAGATTATAGCTGTTGGCCATGTCCATCGATTACCGAGAGATTTAGCAAGGTACCTGAACTATGCAATGAAATATGCGAAGCCAAATGTATCCTGATCCCATCGGTTTGATAACTGTAGTGGCAATGCGACTGTCAACAAAACACATATAGGTCGTGGGTGTTAGACGGTCTTTACGTTCTAGTCATCATCCTCAAAACTATTTCGTTCTGGAAGCTTAAAATTGACCTATATGTAGTTTGACATATCCTCAAGAGAATCCAATCAAAAATTAAGATAGTTGAGATTCAATCCAAGATATATTTCAAGGCAAAGGAGTCATGTTCTTGGAGCGACGGCGCACAGTTAAGTATTGTGACGTGCTTACAATACACAGGAAGGAATCTTGCAGCAGAGACATGTCAAGCCTTCTCCTAAATTTTGGCCAGAAATATTCACTACATAAAGCTAAAACTATGTTCAGATTATAGCCCTTGGCATGTTGTTTGAGCGAGGGCGCACAGCCAAGTATTGTGACGCGCTTACAATACACCAAAAAAAATCTGATTGCTGAGGCATGTAAGCCTCCTCCTTAATTATTCACGCCCTGATGCTAAAACTATGTTTAGCTATGTTCGCTGCGCTCATAAGCATGAACAGACGTTTGGTTTAGTACATCAACCAATTAACAAATACAAGGAAATCATCGAAAAGCAATCAGGTTTCATTAAGACGGCATGGGAGGTAGGCCTTCATGTACAATGAGGCAGCCTGAAGCAACGAAGTAAAATGTGAGTTTAACAACACTATGCCCATGCGTCTGGATCAGGACTTGGTCAGTAGTCCACCCCAATTTAGAACAAGGACCATGGATTTTTTGCGCAGAATATAATTTTTGTCCAGGATAGCCCGTTCCGTGTCTGCCCAAGCAACTTTACCTCAAGCAGTCTGAGAAATCTGCTTCAATTTAGTGTTGGGATGAATGTGAATGATACAGCAAAAAGCACGCGGCCCTGTCGATGCGACTACCAAGGTCTCTCGCTCACAATTCACGAGAGTGCTCTCTATCTCTCTCTCTCTCGAGAAGAAAAATGGCATGTCACAGACACGCTACATTTCACTCTTATACTTGATACCTGAGTTATCCCTTTCATGCAAAGTACTGTACCCCTAAACCCCTGTACCCCTAAACTTGTGTTCACTCACTGATCCACGAAGAACACAACAAAAGAGATTATTTTGGTGGAATCTGCGCTGCTAAGAACATGCTTGGAGTTCGTTCTATTCTTGAAATCAGTTATTAACATTCCAAGAAAACTTGTCCTTAATAGTCATGTTTTAAGCTTTGGTTCTGAAATAAAACACAAACTGTTGAGCCTTTAAGAAAACATGTCACTATATTACAAGGAATAATTATAACAAGACCATTGGCAGTTCTTACCCATTTTGGACATCCGTGGCATTGGTGGGGCCGACTCCAAGGCAGGCAGCTCCGCGCCACCGTTCTAGCCCGAGGGCGAACATGCCGTCGATGTAGAGCAGCGTCGCTCCGCTCGACTCATCGGGGCCAGCTCCGTCCACGGGCCCTCCACCGGAGTCGCCGCCCTTGGTCGAACCCGTGGGGCTAGTCTGCGACCCCATGGTCTGAGAGTGCACCAGTGGTAAGTCGGCGATCGGCCCAATAACAAGAAAAGCAACGCCACGGTGAAAAATCACAGCCAACCGGTCGGTGATTTTACATTTTCTTCTGTCTAATAGGGTGGGGTTTAATCTCGATCTAAGTTACCTCTGGTGCAGTTAAATTAGCGCACGTACGTATATAATGTGGACCATCAGGGTCTAGCTATTGTGACTGGGGGAATGTGCGGCAGGATTTACTTGTAGGATTCCTTCGTGCAATCGGTCCGACTGAGGCGGTTTTTGTGCATTGATTTTCTTCCTCAGAATTCCGTATTCAATTCCAAACATTCCGGTGCATTCATGACTGCCAGCAATGCAGTCACCGCTTTCTTATTGTTATCTTTCCATTTAGCAGTTCGGTATTTTTTTGCCCAATGTCTGTCCGCTACATTGTACATGCCTTTTATACTTCGTGTATCGTGTATTCCTGCACACGTTCACCGTGAAAGAAAGCCACCTCTTTGCTGTACCATCGTTGGGGTGAGGCCGATTGAATTAAGTCTAGCAAAACTAATATAGAAATACCATAAAAGTGTATGTAGCGGCAATACGACTGTCAACAAAATACATGTAGGGGTTATGTGTCAGACGGTCTTTACCTTCTAGTCATTATCCTCAAAACTATTTCGTTCCAGAAGCTGAAAATTAACCTATCCGTGGCTTGACATGTTCACGAGAGGATCCGACGGAAAGAAAAGATATGTGAGACTAAATCCAAAAATTATTTCAAGGCAAACGTTCTTTGAGCGACGGCGCACAGCCAAGTATATTGTGAGCCGCTTACAATACACTGAAAAGAATCTCGCGGCAGGGACATGTAATGACTCCTCCTGAATATCGCCTTCAATGATTACCCCTTCAAGCTAAAACTATGTTCAGATCATAGCCCGTGGCCTTGTCAATCGATTTCCGAAAGAATTAGCAAGGTACCTTAAATCTGAACCGAAACACGCCCGGTCAAATGTACCCTGATGCCATCGGTTTGATAAGTGTACCGGCAATGCGACTGTCAACAAAACACATGTAGGGGTATGTGTCAGACGGTCTTTACATTCTAGTCATTATCCTCAAAACTATTTCGTTCCAGAAGCTGAAAATTGACCTATCTGAATCTTGACATGCTCTCGAGAGGATCCGATCGAAAGACAAAATATGTGAGAATCAATCCAAGAATTATTTCAAGGCAAAGGAGTCCTGTTCTTTGAGCGACGGCGCACAGCCAAGTATATTGTGACGCGCTTACAATACACTGCAAATAATCTCGCGGCAGAGACATGTAAGGCCTCCTCCTATATATCGCCTTTAATATTCACCCCTTCAAGTTAAAACTATGTTCAGATCATAGCCCTTGGCCTCGTCAATCCATTTCCGAAAGAATTAGTAAGGTACCTTAAATCTGCACTGAATTACGCCCAGGCAAATGTACCCTGAGGCCATCGGTTTAATGAGTGTAGCGGCAATACGACTGTCAACAAAACACAAGTAGGGGGTATGTGTCAGACGGTCTTTGCCTTCGAGTTATTATCATCAAAACTTTTTCGTTCCAGACGCTGAAAATTGATCTATCTGTAGCTTTACATGCTCTCGAGAGGATCCAATCAATAGACAAGATATCTGAGACTCAATTCAAGAAATATTTCAAGGCAAAGGAGGCATGTTCTTTGAGCGACGGCGCACAGCCAAGTATATTGCGACGCGCTTACAATACACTGCAACAAATCTCGCTGCAGAGACATGTAATGACTCCTTCTAAATATCGCCTTCAATATTCACCCCTTCAAGCTACAACTATGTTCAGGTCATAGCCCGTGGCCTTCTCAATCGATTTCCGAAAGAATTAGTAAGGTACCTTAAATCTGCACTGAAATACGCCCAGGCAAATGTACCCTGATGCCATCGGTTTAATAAGTGTAGCGGCAATACGACTGTCAACACAACACAAGTAGGGGGTATGTGTCAGACGGTCTTTGCCTTCTAGTCTTTATCCTCAAAACGATTTCGTTCCAGATTCTGAAAAATTGACCTATCTGTAGCTTGACATGCTCCCGAGAGGATCCAATCGAAAGACAAGATATCTGAGACTCAATTCAAGAATTCTTTTAAGGCAAAGGTGGCATGTTCTTTGAGCGACGGCGCACAGCCAAGTATATTGCGACGCGCTTACAATACACTGCAAAGAATCTCGCTGCAGAGACTTGTAATGACTCCTCCTGAATATCGCCTTCAATATTCAAACCTTCAAGCTAAAACTATGTTCAGATCATAGCCCTTGGCCTTGTCAATCGATTTCCGAAAGAATTAGTAAGGTACCTTAAATCTGCACTGAAATACGCCCAGGCAAATGTACCCTGATGCCATCGGTTTAATAAGTGTAGCGGCAATACGACTGTCAACAAAACACAAGTAGGGGGTATGTGTTAGACGGTCTTTGCCTTCTAGTCATTATCATCAAAACTATTTCGTTCCAGAAGCTGAAAATTGACCTATCTGTACCTTGACATGCTCTCGAGAGGATCCGATCGAAAGACATGATATCTGAGACTCAATTCAATAATTATTTTAAGGCAAAGGAGGCATGTTCTTTGAGCGACGGCGCACAGCCAAGTATATTGCGACGCGCTTACAATACACTGCAAAGAATCTCGCTGCAGAGACTTGTAATGACTCCTCCTGAATATCGCCTTCAATATTCAAACCTTCAAGCTAAAACTATGTTCAGATCATAGCCCTTGGCCTTGTCAATCGATTTCCGAAAGAATTAGTAAGGTACCTTAAATCTGCAATGAAATACGCCCAGGCAAATGTACCCTGATGCCATCGGTTTAATAAGTGTAGCGGCAATACGACTGTCAACAAAACACAAGTAGGGGGTATGTGTCAGACGGTCTTTGCCTTCTAGTCTTTATCCTCAAAACTATTTCGTTCCAGAGTCTGAAAATTGACCTATCTGTAGCTTGACATGCTCTCGAGAGGATCCGATCGAAAGACAAGATATCTGAGACTCAATTCAATAATTATTTTAAGGCAAAGGAGGCATGTTCTTTGAGCGACGGCGCACAGCCAAGTATATTGCGACGCGCTTACAATACACTGCAAAGAATCTCGCTGCAGAGACTTGTAATGACTCCTCCTGAATATCGCCTTCAATATTCAAACCTTCAAGCTAAAACTATGTTCAGATCATAGCCCTTGGCCTTGTCAATCGATTTCCGTAAGAATTAGTAAGGTACCTTAAATCTGCACTGAAATACGCCCAGGCAAATGTACCCTGATGCCATCGGTTTAATAAGTGTAGCGGCAATACGACTGTCAACAAAACACAAGTAGGGGGTATGTGTTAGACGGTCTTTGCCTTCTAGTCATTATCATCAAAACTATTTCGTTCCAGAAGCTGAAAATTGACCTATCTGTACCTTGACATGCTCTCGAGAGGATCCGATCGAAAGATATGATATCTGAGACTCAATTCAAGAATTATTTTAAGGCAAAGGAGGCATGTTCTTTGAGCGACGGCGCACAGCCAAGTATATTGCGACGCGCTTACAATACACTGCAAAGAATCTCGCTGCAGAGACTTGTAATGACTCCTACTGAATATCGCCTTCAATATTCAAACCTTCAAGCTAAAACTATGTTCAGATCATAGCCCTTGGCCTTGTCAATCGATTTCCGAAAGAATTAGTAAGGTACCTTAAATCTGCACTGAAATAAGCCCAGGCAAATGTACCCTGATGCCATCGGTTTAATAAGTGTAGCGGCAATACGACTGTCAACAAAATACAAGTAGGGGGTATGTGTCAGACGGTCTTTGCCTTCTAGTCTTTATCCTCAAAACTATTTCGTTCCAGAGTCTGAAAATTGACCTATCTGTAGCTTGACATGCTCTCGAGAGGATCCGATCAATAGACAAGATATCTGAGACTCAATTCAATAATTATTTTAAGGCAAAGGAGGCATGTTCTTTGAGCGACGGCGCACAGCCAAGTATATTGCGACGCGCTTACAATACACTGCAAAGAATCTCGCTGCAGAGACTTGAAATGACTTCTCCTGAATATCGCCTTCAATATTCAAACCTTCAAGCTAAAACTATGTTCAGATCATAGCCCGTGGCCTTGTCAATCGATTTCCGAAAGAATTAGTAAGGTACCTTAAATCTGCACTGAAATACGCCCAGGCAAATGGACCCTGATGCCATCGGTTTAATAAGTGTAGCGGCAATACGACTGTCAACACAACACAAGTAGGGGGTATGTGTCAGACGGTCTTTGCCTTCTAGTCTTTATCCTCAAAACTATTTCGTTCCAGAGTCTGAAAATTGACCTATCTGTAGCTTGACATGCTCTCGAGAGGATCCGATCGAAAGACAAGATATCTGAGACTCAATTCAATAATTATTTTAAGGCAAAGGAGGCATGTTCTTTGAGCGACGGCGCACAGCCAAGTATATTGCGACGCGCTTACAATACACTGCAAAGAATCTCGCTGCAGAGATTTGTAATGACTCCTCCTGAATATCGCCTTCAATATTCAAACCTTCAAGCTAAAACTATGTTCAGATCATAGCCCGTGGCCTTGTCAATCGATTTCCGAAAGAATTAGTAAGGTACCTTAAATCTGCACTGAAATACGCCCAGGCAAATGTACCCTGATGCCATCGGTTTAATAAGTGTAGCGGCAATACGACTGTCAACACAACACAAGTAGGGGGTATGTGTCAGACAGTCTTTGCCTTCTAGTCTTTATCCTCAAAACTATTTCGTTCCAGAGTCTGAAAATTGACCTATCTGTAGCTTGACATGCTCTCGAGAGGATCCGATCGAAAGACAAGATATCTGAGACTCAATGCAATAATTATTTTAAGGCAAAGGAGGCATGTTCTTTGAGCGACGGCGCACAGCCAAGTATATTGCGACGCGCTTACAATAAACAGCAAAGAATCTCGCTGCAGAGACTTGTAATGACTCCTCCTGAATATCGCCTTCAATATTCAAACCTTCAAGCTAAAACTATGTTCACATCATAGCCCGTGGCCTTTTCAATCGATTTCCGAAAGAATTAGTAAGGTACCTTAAATCTGCACTGAAATACGCCCAGGCAAATGTACCCTGATGCCATCGGTTTAATAAGTGTAGCGGCAATACGACTGTCAACACAACACAAGTAGGGGGTATGTGTCAGACGGTCTTTGCCTTCTAGTCTTTATCCTCAAAACTATTTCTTCCAGAGTCTGAAAATTGACCTATCTGTAGCTTGACATGCTCTCGAGAGGATCCGATCGAAAGACAAGATATCTGAGACTCAATGCAATAATTATTTTAAGGCAAAGGAGGCATGTTCTTTGAGCGACGGCGCACAGCCAAGTATATTGCGACGCGCTTACAATAAACAGCAAAGAATCTCGCTGCAGAGACTTGTAATGACTCCTCCTGAATATCGCCTTCAATATTCAAACCTTCAAGCTAAAACTATGTTCACATCATAGCCCGTGGCCTTTTCAATCGATTTCCGTAAGAATTAGTAAGGTACCTTAAATCTGCACTGAAATACGCCCAGGCAAATGGACCCTGATGCCATCGGTTTAATAAGTGTAGCGGCAATACGACTGTCAACACAACACAAGTAGGGGGTATGTGTTAGACGGTCTTTGCCTTCTAGTCATTATCATCAAAACTATTTCGTTCCAGAAGCTGAAAATTGACCTATCTGTACCTTGACATGCTCTCGAGAGGATCCGATCGAAAGATATGATATCTGAGACTCAATTCAAGAATTATTTTAAGGCAAAGGAGGCATGTTCTTTGAGCGACGGCGCACAGCCAAGTATATTGCGACGCGCTTACAATACACTGCAAAGAATCTCGCTGCAGAGACTTGTAATGACTCCTACTGAATATCGCCTTCAATATTCAAACCTTCAAGCTAAAACTATGTTCAGATCATAGCCCTTGGCCTTGTCAATCGATTTCCGAAAGAATTAGTAAGGTACCTTAAATCTGCACTGAAATAAGCCCAGGCAAATGTACCCTGATGCCATCGGTTTAATAAGTGTAGCGGCAATACGACTGTCAACAAAATACAAGTAGGGGGTATGTGTCAGACGGTCTTTGCCTTCTAGTCTTTATCCTCAAAACTATTTCGTTCCAGAGTCTGAAAATTGACCTATCTGTAGCTTGACATGCTCTCGAGAGGATCCGATCAATAGACAAGATATCTGAGACTCAATTCAATAATTATTTTAAGGCAAAGGAGGCATGTTCTTTGAGCGACGGCGCACAGCCAAGTATATTGCGACGCGCTTACAATACACTGCAAAGAATCTCGCTGCAGAGACTTGAAATGACTTCTCCTGAATATCGCCTTCAATATTCAAACCTTCAAGCTAAAACTATGTTCAGATCATAGCCCGTGGCCTTGTCAATCGATTTCCGAAAGAATTAGTAAGGTACCTTAAATCTGCACTGAAATACGCCCAGGCAAATGGACCCTGATGCCATCGGTTTAATAAGTGTAGCGGCAATACGACTGTCAACACAACACAAGTAGGGGGTATGTGTCAGACGGTCTTTGCCTTCTAGTCTTTATCCTCAAAACTATTTCGTTCCAGAGTCTGAAAATTGACCTATCTGTAGCTTGACATGCTCTCGAGAGGATCCGATCGAAAGACAAGATATCTGAGACTCAATTCAATAATTATTTTAAGGCAAAGGAGGCATGTTCTTTGAGCGACGGCGCACAGCCAAGTATATTGCGACGCGCTTACAATACACTGCAAAGAATCTCGCTGCAGAGATTTGTAATGACTCCTCCTGAATATCGCCTTCAATATTCAAACCTTCAAGCTAAAACTATGTTCAGATCATAGCCCGTGGCCTTGTCAATCGATTTCCGAAAGAATTAGTAAGGTACCTTAAATCTGCACTGAAATACGCCCAGGCAAATGTACCCTGATGCCATCGGTTTAATAAGTGTAGCGGCAATACGACTGTCAACACAACACAAGTAGGGGGTATGTGTCAGACGGTCTTTGCCTTCTAGTCTTTATCCTCAAAACTATTTCGTTCCAGAATCTGAAAATTGACCTATCTGTAGCTTGACATGCTCTCGAGAGGATCCGATCGAAAGACAAGATATCTGAGACTCAATGCAATAATTATTTTAAGGCAAAGGAGGCATGTTCTTTGAGCGACGGCGCACAGCCAAGTATATTGCGACGCGCTTACAATAAACAGCAAAGAATCTCGCTGCAGAGACTTGTAATGACTCCTCCTGAATATCGCCTTCAATATTCAAACCTTCAAGCTAAAACTATGTTCACATCATAGCCCGTGGCCTTTTCAATCGATTTCCGAAAGAATTAGTAAGGTACCTTAAATCTGCACTGAAATACGCCCAGGCAAATGTACCCTGATGCCATCGGTTTAATAAGTGTAGCGGCAATACGACTGTCAACACAACACAAGTAGGGGGTATGTGTCAGACGGTCTTTGCCTTCTAGTCTTTATCCTCAAAACTATTTCGTTCCAGAGTCTGAAAATTGACCTATCTGTAGCTTGACATGCTCTCGAGAGGATCCGATCGAAAGACAAGATATCTGAGACTCAATGCAATAATTATTTTAAGGCAAAGGAGGCATGTTCTTTGAGCGACGGCGCACAGCCAAGTATATTGCGACGCGCTTACAATACACTGCAAAGAATCTCGCTGCAGAGACTTGTAATGACTCCTCCTGAATATCGCCTTCAATATTCAAACCTTCAAGCTAAAACTATGTTCAGATCATAGCCCTTGGCCTTGTCAATCGATTTCCAAAAGAATTAGTAAGGTACCTTAAATCTGCACTGAAATACGCCCAGGCAAATGTACCCTGATGCCATCGGTTTAATAAGTGTAGCGACAATACGACTGTCAACACAACAGAAGTAGGGGGTATGTGTCAGACGGTCTTTGCGTTCTAGTCTTTATCCTCAAAACTATTTCGTTCCAGAGTCTGAAAATTGACCTATCTGTAGCTTGACATGCTCTCGAGCGGATCCGATCGAAAGATATGATATCTGAGACTCAATTCAAGAATTATTTTAAGGCAAAGGAGGCATGTTCTTTGAGCGACGGCGCACAGCCAAGTATATTGCGACGCGCTTACAATACACTGCAAAGAATCTCGCTGCAGAGACTTGTAATGACTCCTACTGAATATCGCCTTCAATATTCAAACCTTCAAGCTAAAACTATGTTCAGATCATAGCTCTTGGCCTTGTCAATCGATTTCCGAAAGAATTAGTAAGGTAACTTAAATCTGCAATGAAATAAGCACAGGCAAATGTACCCTGATGCCATCGGTTTAATAAGTGTAGCGGCAATACGACTGTCAACAAAACACAAGTAGGGGGTATGTGTCAGACGGTCTTTGCCTTCTAGTCTTTATCCTCAAAACTATTTCGTTCCAGAGTCTGAAAATTGACCTATCTGTAGCTTGACATGCTCTCGAGAGGATCCGATCGAAAGACAAGATATCTGAGACTCAATTCAATAATTATTTTAAGGCAAAGGAGGCATGTTCTTTGAGCGACGGCGCACAGCCAAGTATATTGCGACGCGCTTACAATACACTGCAAAGAATCTCGCTGCAGAGACTTGTAATGACTTCTCCTGAATATCGCCTTCAATATTCAAACCTTCAAGCTAAAACTATGTTCAGATCATAGCCCGTGGCCTTGTCAATCGATTTCCGAAAGAATTAGTAAGGTACCTTAAATCTGCACTGAAATACGCCCAGGCAAATGTACCCTGATGCCATCGGTTTAATAAGTGTAGCGGCAATACGACTGTCAACACAACACAAGTAGGGGGTATGTGTCAGACGGTCTTTGCCTTCTAGTCTTTATCCTCAAAACTATTTCGTTCCAGAGTCTGAAAATTGACCTACATGTATCTGTAGCTTGACATGCTCTCGAGAGGATCCGATCGAAAGATATGATATCTGAGACTCAATTCAAGAATTATTTTAAGGCAAAGGAGGCATGTTCTTTTGGCGACGGCGCACAGCCAAGTATATTGCGACGCGCTTACAATACACTGCAAAGAATCTCGATGCAGAGACTTGTAATGACTCCTCCTGAATATCGCCTTCAATATTCAAACCTTCAAGCTAAAACTATGTTCAGATCATAGCCCTTGGCCTTGTCAATTGATTTCCGAAAGAATTAGTAAGGTACCTTAAATCTGCAATGAAATACGCCCAGGCAAATGTACCCTGATGCCATCGGTTTAATAAGTGTAGCGGCAATACGACTGTCAACAAAACACAAGTACGGGGTATGTGTCAGACGGTCTTTGCCTTCTAGTCTTTATCCTCAAAACTATTTCGTTCCAGAGTCTGAAAATTGACCTATCTGTAGCTTGACATGCTCTCGAGAGGATCCGATCGAAAGATATGATATCTGAGACTCAATTCAAGAATTATTTTAAGGCAAAGGAGGCATGTTCTTTGAGCGACGGCGCACAGCCAAGTATATTGCGACGCGCTTACAATACACTGCAAAGAATCTCGCTGCAGAGACTTGTAATGACTCCTACTGAATATCGCCTTCAATATTCAAACCTTCAAGCTAAAACTATGTTCGTATCATAGCCCTTGGCCTTGTCAATCGATTTCCGAAAGAATTAGTAAGGTAACTTAAATCTGCAATGAAATAAGCACAGGCAAATGTACCCTGATGCCATCGGTTTAATAAGTGTAGCGGCAATACGACTGTCAACAAAACACAAGTAGGGGGTATGTGTCAGACGGTCTTTGCCTTCTAGTCTTTATCCTCAAAACTATTTCGTTCCAGAGTCTGAAAATTGACCTATCTGTAGCTTGACATGCTCTCGAGAGGATCCGATCGAAAGACAAGATATCTGAGACTCAATGCAATAATTATTTTAAGGCAAAGGAGGCATGTTCTTTGAGCGACGGCGCACAGCCAAGTATATTGCGACGCGCTTACAATAAACAGCAAAGAATCTCGCTGCAGAGACTTGTAATGACTCCTCCTGAATATCGCCTTCAATATTCAAACCTTCAAGCTAAAACTATGTTCACATCATAGCCCGTGGCCTTTTCAATCGATTTCCGAAAGAATTAGTAAGGTACCTTAAATCTGCACTGAAATACGCCCAGGGAAATGTACCCTGATGCCATCGGTTTAATAAGTGTAGCGGCAATACGACTGTCAACACAACACAAGTAGGGGGTATGTGTCAGACGGTCTTTGCCTTCTAGTCTTTATCCTCAAAACTATTTCGTTCCAGAGTCTGAAAATTGACCTATCTGTAGCTTGACATGCTCTCGAGAGGATCCGATCGAAAGACAAGATATCTGAGACTCAATGCAATAATTATTTTAAGGCAAAGGAGGCATGTTCTTTGAGCGACGGCGCACAGCCAAGTATATTGCGACGCGCTTACAATAAACAGCAAAGAATCTCGCTGCAGAGACTTGTAATGACTCCTCCTGAATATCGCCTTCAATATTCAAACCTTCAAGCTAAAACTATGTTCACATCATAGCCCGTGGCCTTTTCAATCGATTTCCGAAAGAATTAGTAAGGTACCTTAAATCTGCACTGAAATACGCCCAGGCAAATGTACCCTGATCCATCGGTTTAATAAGTGTACCGGCAATACGACTGTCAACAAAACACAAGTAGGGGTATGTGTCAGACGGTCTTTGCCTTCTAGTCATTATCATCAAAACTATTTCGTTCCAGAAGCTGAAAATTGACCTATCTGTAGCTTGACTTGCTCTCGAGAGGATCCGATCGAAAGACATGATATCTGAGACTCAATTCAATAATTATTTTAAGGCAAAGGAGGCATGTTCTTTGAGCGACGGCGCACAGCCAAGTATATTGCGACGCGCTTACAATACACTGCAAAGAATCTCGCTGCAGAGACTTGTAATGACTCCTCCTGAATATCGCCTTCAATATTCAAACCTTCAAGCTAAAACTATGTTCAGATCATAGCCCTTGGCCTTGTCAATCGATTTCCAAAAGAATTAGTAAGGTACCTTAAATCTGCACTGAAATACGCCCAGGCAAATGTACCCTGATGCCATCGGTTTAATAAGTGTAGCGGCAATACGACTGTCAACACAACACAAGTAGGGGGTATGTGTCAGACGGTCTTTGCGTTCTAGTCTTTATCCTCAAAACTATTTCGTTCCACAGTCTGAAAATTGACCTATCTGTAGCTTGACATGCTCTCGAGCGGATCCGATCGAAAGATATGATATCTGAGACTCAATTCAAGAATTATTTTAAGGCAAAGGAGGCATGTTCTTTGAGCGACGGCGCACAGCCAAGTATATTGCGACGCGCTTACAATACACTGCAAAGAATCTCGCTGCAGAGACTTGTAATGACTCCTACTGAATATCGCCTTCAATATTCAAACCTTCAAGCTAAAACTATGTTCAGATCATAGCTCTTGGCCTTGTCAATCGATTTCCGAAAGAAATAGTAAGGTAACTTAAATCTGCAATGAAATAAGCACAGGCAAATGTACCCTGATGCCATCGGTTTAATAAGTGTAGCGGCAATACGATTGTCAACAAAACACAAGTAGGGGGTATGTGTCAGACGGTCTTTGCCTTCTAGTCTTTATCCTCAAAACTATTTCGTTCCAGAGTCTGAAAATTGACCTATCTGTAGCTTGACATGCTCTCGAGAGGATCCGATCGAAAGACAAGATATCTGAGACTCAATTCAATAATTATTTTAAGGCAAATGAGGCATGTTCTTTGAGCGACGGCGCACAGCCAAGTATATTGCGACGCGCTTACAATACACTGCAAAGAATCTCGCCGCAGAGACTTGTAATGACTCCTCCTGAATATCGCCTTCAATATTCAAACCTTCAAGCTAAAACTATGTTCAGATCATAGCCCGTGGCCTTGTCAATCGATTTCCGAAAGAATTAGTAAGGTACCTTAAATCTGCACTGAAATACGCCCAGGCAAATGTACCCTGATGCCATCGGTTTAATAAGTGTAGCGGCAATACGACTGTCAACACAACACAAGTAGGGGGTATGTGTCAGACGGTCTTTGCCTTCTAGTCTTTATCCTCAAAACTATTTCGTTCCAGAGTCTGAAAATTGACCTATCTGTAGCTTGACATGCTCTCGAGAGGATCCGATCGAAAGACATGATATCTGAGACTCAATTCAAGAATTATTTTAAGGCAAAGGAGGCATGTTCTTTGAGCGACGGCGCACAGCCAAGTATATTGCGACGCGCTTACAATACACAGCAAAGAATCTCGCTGCAGAGACTTGTAATGACTCCTCCTGAATATCGCCTTCAATATTCAAACCTTCAAGCTAAAACTATGTTCAGATCATAGCCCGTGGCCTTGTCAATCGATTTCCGAAAGAATTTGTAAGGTACCTTAAATCTGCACTGAAATACGCCCAGGCAAATGTACCCTGATGCCATCGGTTTAATAAGTGTAGCGGCAATACGATTGTCAACACAACACAAGTAGGGTGTATGTGTCAGACGGTCTTTGCCTTCTAGTCTTTATCCTCAAAACTATTTCGTTCCAGAGTCTGAAAATTGACCTATCTGTAGCTTGACATGCTCTCGAGAGGATCCGATCGAAAGATATGATATCTGAGACTCAATTCAAGAATTATTTTAAGGCAAAGGAGGCATGTTCTTTGAGCGACGGCGCACAGCCAAGTATATTGCGACGCGCTTACAATACACTGCAAAGAATCTCGCTGCAGAGACTTGTAATGACTCCTCCTGAATATCGCCTTCAATATTCAAACCTTCAAGCTAAAACTATGTTCAGATCATAGCCCTTGGCCTTGTCAATTGATTTCCGAAAGAATTAGTAAGGTACCTTAAATCTGCAATGAAATACGCCCAGGCAAATGTACCCTGATGCCATCGGTTTAATAAGTGTAGCGGCAATACGACTGTCAACAAAACACAAGTAGGGGGTATGTGTCAGACGGTCTTTGCCTTCTAGTCTTTATCCTCAAAACTATTTCGTTCCAGAGTCTGAAAATTGACCTATCTGTAGCTTGACATGCTCTCGAGAGGATCCGATCGAAAGACATGATATCTGAGACTCAATTCAAGAATTATTTTAAGGCAAAGGAGGCATGTTCTTTGAGCGACGGCGCACAGCCAAGTATATTGCGACGCGCTTACAATACACAGCAAAGAATCTCGCTGCAGAGACTTGTAATGACTCCTCCTGAATATCGCCTTCAATATTCAAACCTTCAAGCTAAAACTATGTTCACATCATAGCCCGTGGCCTTTTCAATCGATTTCCGAAAGAATTAGTAAGGTACCTTAAATCTGCACTGAAATACGCCCAGGCAAATGTACCCTGATCCATCGGTTTAATAAGTGTACCGGCAATACGACTGTCAACAAAACACAAGTAGGGGTATGTGTCAGACGGTCTTTGCCTTCTAGTCATTATCATCAAAACTATTTCGTTCCAGAAGCTGAAAATTGACCTATCTGTAGCTTGACATGCTCTCGAGAGGATCCGATCGAAAGACATGATATCTGAGACTCAATTCAATAATTATTTTAAGGCAAAGGAGGCATGTTCTTTGAGCGACGGCGCACAGCCAAGTATATTGCGACGCGCTTACAATACACTGCAAAGAATCTCGCTGCAGAGACTTGTAATGACTCCTCCTGAATATCGCCTTCAATATTCAAACCTTCAAGCTAAAACTATGTTCAGATCATAGCCCTTGGCCTTGTCAATCGATTTCCAAAAGAATTAGTAAGGTACCTTAAATCTGCACTGAAATACGCCCAGGCAAATGTACCCTGATGCCATCGGTTTAATAAGTGTAGCGGCAATACGACTGTCAACACAACACAAGTAGGGGGTATGTGTCAGACGGTCTTTGCGTTCTAGTCTTTATCCTCAAAACTATTTCGTTCCACAGTCTGAAAATTGACCTATCTGTAGCTTGACATGCTCTCGAGCGGATCCGATCGAAAGATATGATATCTGAGACTCAATTCAAGAATTATTTTAAGGCAAAGGAGGCATGTTCTTTGAGCGACGGCGCACAGCCAAGTATATTGCGACGCGCTTACAATACACTGCAAAGAATCTCGCTGCAGAGACTTGTAATGACTCCTACTGAATATCGCCTTCAATATTCAAACCTTCAAGCTAAAACTATGTTCAGATCATAGCTCTTGGCCTTGTCAATCGATTTCCGAAAGAAATAGTAAGGTAACTTAAATCTGCAATGAAATAAGCACAGGCAAATGTACCCTGATGCCATCGGTTTAATAAGTGTAGCGGCAATACGATTGTCAACAAAACACAAGTAGGGGGTATGTGTCAGACGGTCTTTGCCTTCTAGTCTTTATCCTCAAAACTATTTCGTTCCAGAGTCTGAAAATTGACCTATCTGTAGCTTGACATGCTCTCGAGAGGATCCGATCGAAAGACAAGATATCTGAGACTCAATTCAATAATTATTTTAAGGCAAATGAGGCATGTTCTTTGAGCGACGGCGCACAGCCAAGTATATTGCGACGCGCTTACAATACACTGCAAAGAATCTCGCTGCAGAGACTTGTAATGACTCCTCCTGAATATCGCCTTCAATATTCAAACCTTCAAGCTAAAACTATGTTCAGATCATAGCCCGTGGCCTTGTCAATCGATTTCCGAAAGAATTAGTAAGGTACCTTAAATCTGCACTGAAATACGCCCAGGCAAATGTACCCTGATGCCATCGGTTTAATAAGTGTAGCGGCAATACGACTGTCAACACAACACAAGTAGGGGGTATGTGTCAGACGGTCTTTGCCTTCTAGTCTTTATCCTCAAAACTATTTCGTTCCAGAGTCTGAAAATTGACCTATCTGTAGCTTGACATGCTCTCGAGAGGATCCGATCGAAAGACATGATATCTGAGACTCAATTCAAGAATTATTTTAAGGCAAAGGAGGCATGTTCTTTGAGCGACGGCGCACAGCCAAGTATATTGCGACGCGCTTACAATACACAGCAAAGAATCTCGCTGCAGAGACTTGTAATGACTCCTCCTGAATATCGCCTTCAATATTCAAACCTTCAAGCTAAAACTATGTTCAGATCATAGCCCGTGGCCTTGTCAATCGATTTCCGAAAGAATTTGTAAGGTACCTTAAATCTGCACTGAAATACGCCCAGGCAAATGTACCCTGATGCCATCGGTTTAATAAGTGTAGCGGCAATACGATTGTCAACACAACACAAGTAGGGTGTATGTGTCAGACGGTCTTTGCCTTCTAGTCTTTATCCTCAAAACTATTTCGTTCCAGAGTCTGAAAATTGACCTATCTGTAGCTTGACATGCTCTCGAGAGGATCCGATCGAAAGATATGATATCTGAGACTCAATTCAAGAATTATTTTAAGGCAAAGGAGGCATGTTCTTTGAGCGACGGCGCACAGCCAAGTATATTGCGACGCGCTTACAATACACTGCAAAGAATCTCGCTGCAGAGACTTGTAATGACTCCTCCTGAATATCGCCTTCAATATTCAAACCTTCAAGCTAAAACTATGTTCAGATCATAGCCCTTGGCCTTGTCAATTGATTTCCGAAAGAATTAGTAAGGTACCTTAAATCTGCAATGAAATACGCCCAGGCAAATGTACCCTGATGCCATCGGTTTAATAAGTGTAGCGGCAATACGACTGTCAACAAAACACAAGTAGGGGGTATGTGTCAGACGGTCTTTGCCTTCTAGTCTTTATCCTCAAAACTATTTCGTTCCAGAGTCTGAAAATTGACCTATCTGTAGCTTGACATGCTCTCGAGAGGATCCGATCGAAAGACATGATATCTGAGACTCAATTCAAGAATTATTTTAAGGCAAAGGAGGCATGTTCTTTGAGCGACGGCGCACAGCCAAGTATATTGCGACGCGCTTACAATACACAGCAAAGAATCTCGCTGCAGAGACTTGTAATGACTCCTCCTGAATATCGCCTTCAATATTCAAACCTTCAAGCTAAAACTATGTTCAGATCATAGCCCGTGGCCTTGTCAATCGATTTCCGAAAGAATTAGTAAGGTACCTTAAATCTGCACTGAAATACGCCCAGGCAAATGTACCCTGATGCCATCGGTTTAATAAGTGTAGCGGCAATACGATTGTCAACACAACACAAGTAGGGGGTATGTGTCAGACGGTCTTTGCCTTCTAGTCTTTATCCTCAAAACTATTTCGTTCCAGAGTCTGAAAATTGACCTATCTGTAGCTTGACATGCTCTCGAGAGGATCCGATCGAAAGATATGATATCTGAGACTCAATTCAAGAATTATTTTAAGGCAAAGGAGGCATGTTCTTTGAGCGACGGCGCACAGCCAAGTATATTGCGACGCGCTTACAATACACTGCAAAGAATCTCGCTGCAGAGACTTGTAATGACTCCTACTGAATATCGCCTTCAATATTCAAACCTTCAAGCTAAAACTATGTTCAGATCATAGCCCTTGGCCTTGTCAATCGATTTCCGAAAGAATTAGTAAGGTAACTTAAATCTGCAATGAAATAAGCACAGGCAAATGTACCCTGATGCCATCGGTTTAATAAGTGTAGCGGCAATACGACTGTCAACAAAACACAAGTAGGGGGTATGTGTCAGACGGTCTTTGCCTTCTAGTCTTTATCCTCAAAACTATTTCGTTCCAGAGTCTGAAAATTGACCTATCTGTAGCTTGACATGCTCTCGAGAGGATCCGATCGAAAGACAAGATATCTGAGACTCAATTCAATAATTATTTTCAGGCAAAGGAGGCATGTTCTTTGAGCGACGGCGCACAGCCAAGTATATTGCGACGCGCTTACAATACACTGCAAAGAATCTCGCTGCAGAGACTTGTAATGACTCCTCCTGAATATCGCCTTCAATATTCAAACCTTCAAGCTAAAACTATGTTCAGATCATAGCCCGTGGCCTTGTCAATCGATTTCCGAAAGAATTAGTAAGGTACCTTAAATCTGCACTTAAATACGCCCAGGCAAATGTACCCTGATGCCATCGGTTTAATAAGTGTAGCGGCAATACGACTGTCAACACAACACAAGTAGGGGGTATGTGTCAGACGGTCTTTGCCTTCTAGTCTTTATCCTCAAAACTATTTCGTTCCAGAGTCTGAAAATTGACCTATCTGTAGCTTGACATGCTCTCGAGAGGATCCGATCGAAAGATATGATATCTGAGACTCAATTCAAGAATTATTTTAAGGCAAAGGAGGCATGTTCTTTGAGCGACGGCGCACAGCCAAGTATATTGCGACGCGCTTACAATACACTGCAAAGAATCTCGCTGCAGAGACTTGTAATGACTCCTACTGAATATCGCCTTCAATATTCAAACCTTCAAGCTAAAACTATGTTCAGATCATAGCCCGTGGCTTTGTCAATCGATTTCCGAAAGAATTAGTAAGGTACCTTAAATCTGCACTGAAATACGCCCAGGCAAATGTACCCTGATGCCATCGGTTTAATAAGTGTAGCGGCAATACGACTGTCAACACAACACAAGTAGGGGGTATGTGTCAGACGGTCTTTGCCTTCTAGTCTTTATCCTCAAAACTATTTCGTTCCAGAGTCTGAAAATTGACCTATCTGTAGCTTGACATGCTCTCGAGAGGATCCGATCGAAAGACAAGATATCTGAGACTCAATTCAAGAATTATTTTAAGGCAAAGGAGGCATGTTCTTTGAGCGACGGCGCACAGCCAAGTATATTGCGACGCGCTTACAATACACAGCAAAGAATCTCGCTGCAGAGACTTGTAATGACTCCTCCTGAATATCGCCTTCAATATTCAAACCTTCAAGCTAAAACTATGTTCAGATCATAGCCCGTGGCCCTGTCAATCGATTTCCGAAAGAATTAGTAAGGTACTTAAATCTGCAATGAAATACGCCCAGGCAAATGTACCCTGATGCCATCGGTTTAATAAGTGTAGCGGCAATACGACTGTCAACAAAACACAAGTAGGGGGTATGTGTCAGACGGTCTTTGCCTTCTAGTCTTTATCCTCAAAACTATTTCGTTCCAGAGTCTGAAAATTGACCTATCTGTAGCTTGACATGCTCTCGAGAGGATCCGATCGAAAGACAAGATATCTGAGACTCAATTCAATATTTATTTTAAGGCAAAGGAGGCATGTTCTTTGAGCGACGGCGCACAGCCAAGTATATTGCGACGCGCTTACAATACACTGCAAAGAATCTCGCTGCAGAGACTTGTAAAGTCTTCTCCTGAAAATCGCCTTCAATATTCAAACCTTCAAGCTAAAACTATGTTCAGATCATAGCCCGTGGCCTTGTCAATCGATTTCCGAAAGAATTAGTAAGGTACCTTAAATCTGCACTGAAATACGTCCAGGGAAATGTACCCTGATGACATCGGTTTAATAAGTGTAGCGGCAATACGACTGTCAACACAACACAAGTAGGGGGTATGTGTCAGACGGTCTTTGCCTTCTAGTCTTTATCCTCAAAACTATTTCGTTCCAGAGTCTGAAAATTGACCTATCTGTAGCTTGACATGCTCTCGAGAGGATCCGATCGAAAGACAAGATATCTGAGACTCAATTCAATAATTATTTTAAGGCAAAGGAGGCATGTTCTTTGAGCGACTGCGCACAGCCAAGTATATTGCGAAGCGTTTACAATAAACAGCAAAGAATCTCGCTGCAGAGACTTGTAATGACTCCTCCTGAATATCGCCTTCAATATTCAAACCTTCAAGCTAAAACTATGTTCAGATCATAGCTCGTGGCCTTGTCAATCGATTTCCGAAAGAATTAGTAAGGTACCTTAAATCTGCACTGAAATACGCCCAGGCAAATGTACCCTGATTCCATCGGTTTAATAAGTGTAGCGGCAATACGACTGTTAACACAACACAAGTAGGGGGTATGTGTCAGACGGTCTTTGCCTTCTAGTCTTTATCCTCAAAACTATTTCGTTCCAGAAGCTGAAAATTGACCTATCTGTAGCTTGACATGCTCTCGAGCGGATCCGATCGAAAGACATGATATCTGATACTCAATTCAAGAATTATTTTAAGGCAAAGGAGGCATGTTCTTTGAGCGACGGCGCACAGCCAAGTATATTGCGACGCGCTTACAATACACTGCAAAGAATCTCGCTGCAGAGACTTGTAATGACTCCTAATGAATATCGCCTTCAATATTCAAACCTTCAAGCTAAAACTATGTTCAGATCATAGCCCGTGGCCTTTTCAATCGATTTCCGAAAGAATTAGTAAGGTACCTTAAATCTGCACAGAAATACGCCCAGGCAAATGTACCCTGATGCCATCGGTTTAATAAGTGTAGCGGCAATACGACTGTCAACAAAACACAAGTAGGGGGAATGTGTCAGACGGTCTTTGCCTTCTAGTCTTTATCCTCAAAACTATTTCGTTCCAGAGTCTGAAAATTGACCTATCTGTAGCTTGACATGCTCTCGAGAGGATCCGATCGAAAGACATGATATCTGAGACTCAATTCAATAATTGTTTTAAGGCAAAGGAGGCATGTTCTTTGAGCGACGGCGCACAGCCAAGTAAATTGCGACGCGCTTACAATACACTGCAAAGAATCTCGCTGCAGAGACTTGTAATGACTTCTCCTGAAAATCGCCTTCAATATTCAAACCTTCAAGCTAAAACTATGTTCAGATCATAGCCCTTGGCCTTGTCAATCGATTTCCGAAAGAATTAGTAAGGTACCTTAAATCTGCACTGAAATACGCCCAGGCAAATGTACCCTGATGCCATCGGTTTAATAAGTGTAGCGGCAATACGACTGTCAACAAAACACAAGTAGGGGGTATGTGTTAGACGGTCTTTGCCTTCTAGTCATTATCATCAAAACTATTTCGTTCCAGAAGCTGAAATTTGACCTATCTGTACCTTGACATGCTCTCGAGAGGATCCGATTGAAGGACATGATATCTGAGACTCAATTCAATAATTATTTTAAGGCAAAGGAGGCATGTTCTTTGAGCGACGGCGCACAGCCAAGTATATTGCGACGCGCTTACAATACACTGCAAAGAATCTTGCTGCAGAGACTTGTAATGACTTCTCCTGAATATCGCCTTCAATATTCAAACCTTCAAGCTAAAACTATGTTCAGATCATAGCCCGTGGCCTTGTCAATCGATTTCCGAAAGAATTAGTAAGGTACCTTAAATCTGCACTGAAATACGCCCAGGCAAATGTACCCTGATGACATCGGTTTAATAAGTGTAGCGGCAATACGACTGTCAACACAACACAAGTAGGGGGTATGTGTCAGACGGTCTTTGCCTTCTAGTCTTTATCATCAAATCTATTTCGTTCCAGAAGCTTAAAATTGACCTATCTATAGCTTGACATTCTCTCGAGAGGATCCGATCGAAAGACATGATATCTGAGACTCAATTCAATAATTATTTTAAGGCAAAGGAGGCATGTTCTTTGAGCGACGGCGCACAGCCAAGTATATTGCGACGCGCTTACAATACACTGCAAAGAATCTCGCTGCAGAGACTTGTAATGACTCCTCCTGAATATCGCCTTCAATATTCAAACCTTCAAGCTAAAACTTTGTTCAGATCATAGCCCTTGGCCTTGTCAATCGATTTCCGAAAGAATTAGTAAGGTACCTTAAATCTGCAATGAAATACGCCCAGGCAAATGTACCCTGATGCCATCGGTTTAATAAGTGTAGCGGCAATACGACTGTCAACAAAACACAAGTAGGGGTATGTGTCAGACGGTCTTTGCCTTCTAGTCTTTATCCTCAAAACTATTTCGTTCCAGAGTCTGAAAATTGACCTATCTGTAGCTTGACATGCTCTCGAGAGGATCCGATCGAAAGACAAGATATCTGAGACTCAATTCAATATTTATTTTAAGGCAAAGGAGGCATGTTCTTTGAGCGACGGCGCACAGCCAAGTATATTGCGACGCGCTTACAATACACTGCAAAGAATCTCGCTGCAGAGACTTGTAAAGTCTTCTCCTGAAAATCGCCTTCAATATTCAAACCTTCAAGCTAAAACTATGTTCAGATCATAGCCCGTGGCCTTGTCAATCGATTTCCGAAAGAATTAGTAAGGTACCTTAAATCTGCACTGAAATACGTCCAGGGAAATGTACCCTGATGACATCGGTTTAATAAGTGTAGCGGCAATACGACTGTCAACACAACACAAGTAGGGGGTATGTGTCAGACGGTCTTTGCCTTCTAGTCTTTATCCTCAAAACTATTTCGTTCCAGAGTCTGAAAATTGACCTATCTGTAGCTTGACATGCTCTCGAGAGGATCCGATCGAAAGACAAGATATCTGAGACTCAATTCAATAATTATTTTAAGGCAAAGGAGGCATGTTCTTTGAGCGACTGCGCACAGCCAAGTATATTGCGAAGCGTTTACAATAAACAGCAAAGAATCTCGCTGCAGAGACTTGTAATGACTCCTCCTGAATATCGCCTTCAATATTCAAACCTTCAAGCTAAAACTATGTTCAGATCATAGCTCGTGGCCTTGTCAATCGATTTCCGAAAGAATTAGTAAGGTACCTTAAATCTGCACTGAAATACGCCCAGGCAAATGTACCCTGATTCCATCGGTTTAATAAGTGTAGCGGCAATACGACTGTTAACACAACACAAGTAGGGGGTATGTGTCAGACGGTCTTTGCCTTCTAGTCTTTATCCTCAAAACTATTTCGTTCCAGAAGCTGAAAATTGACCTATCTGTAGCTTGACATGCTCTCGAGCGGATCCGATCGAAAGACATGATATCTGATACTCAATTCAAGAATTATTTTAAGGCAAAGGAGGCATGTTCTTTGAGCGACGGCGCACAGCCAAGTATATTGCGACGCGCTTACAATACACTGCAAAGAATCTCGCTGCAGAGACTTGTAATGACTCCTAATGAATATCGCCTTCAATATTCAAACCTTCAAGCTAAAACTATGTTCAGATCATAGCCCGTGGCCTTTTCAATCGATTTCCGAAAGAATTAGTAAGGTACCTTAAATCTGCACAGAAATACGCCCAGGCAAATGTACCCTGATGCCATCGGTTTAATAAGTGTAGCGGCAATACGACTGTCAACAAAACACAAGTAGGGGGAATGTGTCAGACGGTCTTTGCCTTCTAGTCTTTATCCTCAAAACTATTTCGTTCCAGAGTCTGAAAATTGACCTATCTGTAGCTTGACATGCTCTCGAGAGGATCCGATCGAAAGACATGATATCTGAGACTCAATTCAATAATTGTTTTAAGGCAAAGGAGGCATGTTCTTTGAGCGACGGCGCACAGCCAAGTAAATTGCGACGCGCTTACAATACACTGCAAAGAATCTCGCTGCAGAGACTTGTAATGACTTCTCCTGAAAATCGCCTTCAATATTCAAACCTTCAAGCTAAAACTATGTTCAGATCATAGCCCTTGGCCTTGTCAATCGATTTCCGAAAGAATTAGTAAGGTACCTTAAATCTGCACTGAAATACGCCCAGGCAAATGTACCCTGATGCCATCGGTTTAATAAGTGTAGCGGCAATACGACTGTCAACAAAACACAAGTAGGGGGTATGTGTTAGACGGTCTTTGCCTTCTAGTCATTATCATCAAAACTATTTCGTTCCAGAAGCTGAAATTTGACCTATCTGTACCTTGACATGCTCTCGAGAGGATCCGATTGAAGGACATGATATCTGAGACTCAATTCAATAATTATTTTAAGGCAAAGGAGGCATGTTCTTTGAGCGACGGCGCACAGCCAAGTATATTGCGACGCGCTTACAATACACTGCAAAGAATCTTGCTGCAGAGACTTGTAATGACTTCTCCTGAATATCGCCTTCAATATTCAAACCTTCAAGCTAAAACTATGTTCAGATCATAGCCCGTGGCCTTGTCAATCGATTTCCGAAAGAATTAGTAAGGTACCTTAAATCTGCACTGAAATACGCCCAGGCAAATGTACCCTGATGACATCGGTTTAATAAGTGTAGCGGCAATACGACTGTCAACACAACACAAGTAGGGGGTATGTGTCAGACGGTCTTTGCCTTCTAGTCTTTATCATCAAATCTATTTCGTTCCAGAAGCTTAAAATTGACCTATCTATAGCTTGACATTCTCTCGAGAGGATCCGATCGAAAGACATGATATCTGAGACTCAATTCAATAATTATTTTAAGGCAAAGGAGGCATGTTCTTTGAGCGACGGCGCACAGCCAAGTATATTGCGACGCGCTTACAATACACTGCAAAGAATGTCGCTGCAGAGACTTGTAATGACTCCTCCTGAATATCGCCTTCAATATTCAAACCTTCAAGCTAAAACTTTGTTCAGATCATAGCCCTTGGCCTTGTCAATCGATTTCCGAAAGAATTAGTAAGGTACCTTAAATCTGCAATGAAATACGCCCAGGCAAATGTACCCTGATGCCATCGGTTTAATAAGTGTAGCGGCAATACGACTGTCAACAAAACACAAGTAGGGGTATGTGTCAGACGGTCTTTGCCTTCTAGTCTTTATCCTCAAAACTATTTCGTTCCAGAGTCTGAAAATTGACCTATCTGTAGCTTGACATGCTCTCGAGAGGATCCGATCGAAAGACAAGATATCTGAGACTCAATTCAAGAATTATTTTAAGGCAAAGGAGGCATGTTCTTTGAGCGACGGCGCACAGCCAAGTATATTGCGACGCGCTTACAATACACTGCAAAGAATCTCGCTGCAGAGACTTGTAATGACTCCTCCTGAATATCGCCTTCAATATTCAAACCTTCAAGCTAAAACTATGTTCAGATCATAGCCCGTGGCCTTGTCAATCGATTTCCGAAAGAATTAGTAAGGTACCTTAAATCTGCACTGAAATACGCCCAGGCAAATGTACCCTGATGCCATCGGTTTAATAAGTGTAGCGGCAATACGACTGTCAACACAACACAAGTAGGGGGTATGTGTCAGACGGTCTTTGCCTTCTAGTCTTTATCATCAAATCTATTTCGTTCCAGAAGCTTAAAATTGACCTATCTGTAGCTTGACATGCTCTCGAGAGGATCCGATCGAAAGACAAGATATCTGAGACTCAATTCAATAATTATTTTAAGGCAAAGGAGGCATGTTCTTTGAGCGACGGCGCGCAGCCAAGTATATTGCGACGCGCTTACAATACACTGCAAAGAATCTCGCTGCAGAGACTTGTAATGACTCCTCCTGAATATCGCCTTCAATATTCAAACCTTCGAGCTAAAACTATGTTCAGATCATAGCCCGTGGCCTTGTCAATCGATTTCCGAAAGAATTAGTAAGGTACCTTAAATCTGCACTGAAATACGCCCAGGCAAATGTACCCTGATTCCATCGGTTTAATAAGTGTAGCGGCAATACGACTGTTAACACAACACAAGTAGGGGGTATGTGTCAGACGGTCTTTGCCTTCTAGTCTTTATCCTCAAAACTATTTCGTTCCAGAAGCTGAAAATTGACCTATCTGTAGCTTGACATGCTCTCGAGCGGATCCGATCGAAAGACATGATATCTGATACTCAATTCAAGAATTATTTTAAGGCAAAGGAGGCATGTTCTTTGAGCGACGGCGCACAGCCAAGTATATTGCGACGCGCTTACAATACACTGCAAAGAATCTCGCTGCAGAGACTTGTAATGACTCCTAATGAATATCGCCTTCAATATTCAAACCTTCAAGCTAAAACTATGTTCAGATCATAGCCCGTGGCCTTTTCAATCGATTTCCGAAAGAATTAGTAAGGTACCTTAAATCTGCACAGAAATACGCCCAGGCAAATGTACCCTGATGCCATCGGTTTAATAAGTGTAGCGGCAATACGACTGTCAACAAAACACAAGTAGGGGGAATGTGTCAGACGGTCTTTGCCTTCTAGTCTTTATCCTCAAAACTATTTCGTTCCAGAGTCTGAAAATTGACCTATCTGTAGCTTGACATGCTCTCGAGAGGATCCGATCGAAAGACATGATATCTGAGACTCAATTCAATAATTGTTTTAAGGCAAAGGAGGCATGTTCTTTGAGCGACGGCGCACAGCCAAGTATATTGCGACGCGCTTACAATACACTGCAAAGAATCTCGCTGCAGAGACTTGTAATGACTTCTCCTGAAAATCGCCTTCAATATTCAAACCTTCAAGCTAAAACTATGTTCAGATCATAGCCCTTGGCCTTGTCAATCGATTTCCGAAAGAATTAGTAAGGTACCTTAAATCTGCACTGAAATACGCCCAGGCAAATGTACCCTGATGCCATCGGTTTAATAAGTGTAGCGGCAATACGACTGTCAACAAAACACAAGTAGGGGGTATGTGTTAGACGGTCTTTGCCTTCTAGTCATTATCATCAAAACTATTTCGTTCCAGAAGCTGAAAATTGACCTATCTGTACCTTGACATGCTCTCGAGAGGATCCGATTGAAAGACATGATATCTGAGACTCAATTCAATAATTATTTTAAGGCAAAGGAGGCATGTTCTTTGAGCGACGGCGCACAGCCAAGTATATTGCGACGCGCTTACAATACACTGCAAAGAATCTTGCTGCAGAGACTTGTAATGACTTCTCCTGAATATCGCCTTCAATATTCAAACCTTCAAGCTAAAACTATGTTCAGATCATAGCCCGTGGCCTTGTCAATCGATTTCCGAAAGAATTAGTAAGGTACCTTAAATCTGCACTGAAATACGCCCAGGAAAATGTACCCTGATGCCATCGGTTTAATAAGTGTAGCGGCAATACGACTGTCAACACAACACAAGTAGGGGGTATGTGTCAGACGGTCTTTGCCTTCTAGTCTTTATCATCAAATCTATTTCGTTCCAGAAGCTTAAAATTGACCTATCTGTAGCTTGACATGCTCTCGAGAGGATCCGATCGAAAGACAAGATATCTGAGATTCAATTCAATAATTATTTTAAGGCAAAGGAGGCATGTTCTTTGAGCGACGGCGCGCAGCCAAGTATATTGCTACGCGCTTACAATACACTGCAAAGAATCTCGCTGCAGAGACTTGTAATGACTCCTCCTGAATATCGCCTTCAATATTCAAACCTTCGAGCTAAAACTATGTTCAGATCATAGCCCGTGGCCTTGTCAATCGATTTCCGAAAGAATTAGTAAGGTACCTTAAATCTGCACTGAAATACGCCCAGGCAAATGTACCCTGATTCCATCGGTTTAATAAGTGTAGCGCCAATACGACTGTTAACACAACACAAGTAGGGGGTATGTGTCAGACGGTCTTTGCCTTCTAGTCTTTATCCTCAAAACTATTTCGTTCCAGAAGCTGAAAATTGACCTATCTGTAGCTTGACATGCTCTCGAGCGGATCCGATCGAAAGACATGATATCTGATACTCAATTCAAGAATTATTTTAAGGCAAAGGAGGCATGTTCTTTGAGCGACGGCGCACAGCCAAGTATATTGCGACGCGCTTACAATACACTGCAAAGAATCTCGCTGCAGAGACTTGTAATGACTCCTAATGAATATCGCCTTCAATATTCAAACCTTCAAGCTAAAACTATGTTCAGATCATAGCCCGTGGCCTTTTCAATCGATTTCCGAAAGAATTAGTAAGGTACCTTAAATCTGCACAGAAATACGCCCAGGCAAATGTACCCTGATGCCATCGGTTTAATAAGTGTAGCGGCAATACGACTGTCAACAAAACACAAGTAGGGGGAATGTGTCAGACGGTCTTTGCCTTCTAGTCTTTATCCTCAAAACTATTTCGTTCCAGAGTCTGAAAATTGACCTATCTGTAGCTTGACATGCTCTCGAGAGGATCCGATCGAAAGACATGATATCTGAGACTCAATTCAATAATTGTTTTAAGGCAAAGGAGGCATGTTCTTTGAGCGACGGCGCACAGCCAAGTATATTGCGACGCGCTTACAATACACTGCAAAGAATCTCGCTGCAGAGACTTGTAATGACTTCTCCTGAAAATCGCCTTCAATATTCAAACCTTCAAGCTAAAACTATGTTCAGATCATAGCCCTTGGCCTTGTCAATCGATTTCCGAAAGAATTAGTAAGGTACCTTAAATCTGCACTGAAATACGCCCAGGCAAATGTACCCTGATGCCATCGGTTTAATAAGTGTAGCGGCAATACGACTGTCAACAAAACAGAAGTAGGGGGTATGTGTTAGACGGTCTTTGCCTTCTAGTCATTATCATCAAAACTATTTCGTTCCAGAAGCTGAAAATTGACCTATCTGTACCTTGACATGCTCTCGAGAGGATCCGATTGAAAGACATGATATCTGAGACTCAATTCAAGAATTATTTTAAGGCAAAGGAGGCATGTTCTTTGAGCGACGGCGCACAGCCAAGTATATTGCGACGCGCTTACAATACACTGCAAAGAATCTTGCTGCAGAGACTTGTAATGACTTCTCCTGAATATCGCCTTCAATATTCAAACCTTCAAGCTAAAACTATGTTCAGATCATAGCCCGTGGCCTTGTCAATCGATTTCCGAAAGAATTAGTAAGGTACCTTAAATCTGCACTGAAATACGCCCAGGCAAATGTACCCTGATGCCATCGGTTTAATAAGTGTAGCGGCAATACGACTGTCAACACAACACAAGTAGGGGGTATGTGTCAGACGGTCTTTGCCTTCTAGTCTTTATCATCAAATCTATTTCGTTCCAGAAGCTTAAAATTGACCTATCTGTAGCTTGACATGCTCTCGAGAGGATCCGATCGAAAGACAAGATATCTGAGACTCAATTCAAGAATTATTTTAAGGCAAAGGAGGCATGTTCTTTGAGCGACGGCGCACAGCCAAGTATATTGCGACGCGCTTACAATACACAGCAAAGAATCTCGCTGCAGAGACTTGTAATGACTCCTCCTGAATATCGCCTTCAATATTCAAACCTTCAAGCTAAAACTATTTTCAGATCATAGCCCGTGGCCCTGTCAATCGATTTCCGAAAGAATTAGTAAGGTACCTTAAATCTGCAATGAAATACGCCCAGGCAAATGTACCCTGATTCCATCGGTTTAATAAGTGTAGCGGCAATACGACTGTTAACACAACACAAGTAGGGGTATGTGTCAGACGGTCTTTGCCTTCTAGTCTTTATCCTCAAAACTATTTCGTTCCAGAGTCTGAAAATTGACCTATCTGTAGCTTGACATGCTCTCGAGAGGATCCGATTGAAAGACATGATATCTGAGACTCAATTCAATAATTATTTTAAGGCAAAGGAGGCATGTTCTTTGAGCGACGGCGCACAGCCAAGTATATTGCGACGCGCTTACAATACACTGCAAAGAATCTTGCTGCAGAGACTTGTAATGACTTCTCCTGAATATCGCCTTCAATATTCAAACCTTCAAGCTAAAACTATGTTCAGATCATAGCCCGTGGCCTTGTCAATCGATTTCCGAAAGAATTAGTAAGGTACCTTAAATCTGCACTGAAATACGCCCAGGAAAATGTACCCTGATGCCATCGGTTTAATAAGTGTAGCGGCAATACGACTGTCAACACAACACAAGTAGGGGGTATGTGTCAGACGGTCTTTGCCTTCTAGTCTTTATCATCAAATCTATTTCGTTCCAGAAGCTTAAAATTGACCTATCTGTAGCTTGACATGCTCTCGAGAGGATCCGATCGAAAGACAAGATATCTGAGATTCAATTCAATAATTATTTTAAGGCAAAGGAGGCATGTTCTTTGAGCGACGGCGCGCAGCCAAGTATATTGCTACGCGCTTACAATACACTGCAAAGAATCTCGCTGCAGAGACTTGTAATGACTCCTCCTGAATATCGCCTTCAATATTCAAACCTTCGAGCTAAAACTATGTTCAGATCATAGCCCGTGGCCTTGTCAATCGATTTCCGAAAGAATTAGTAAGGTACCTTAAATCTGCACTGAAATACGCCCAGGCAAATGTACCCTGATTCCATCGGTTTAATAAGTGTAGCGCCAATACGACTGTTAACACAACACAAGTAGGGGGTATGTGTCAGACGGTCTTTGCCTTCTAGTCTTTATCCTCAAAACTATTTCGTTCCAGAAGCTGAAAATTGACCTATCTGTAGCTTGACATGCTCTCGAGCGGATCCGATCGAAAGACATGATATCTGATACTCAATTCAAGAATTATTTTAAGGCAAAGGAGGCATGTTCTTTGAGCGACGGCGCACAGCCAAGTATATTGCGACGCGCTTACAATACACTGCAAAGAATCTCGCTGCAGAGACTTGTAATGACTCCTAATGAATATCGCCTTCAATATTCAAACCTTCAAGCTAAAACTATGTTCAGATCATAGCCCGTGGCCTTTTCAATCGATTTCCGAAAGAATTAGTAAGGTACCTTAAATCTGCACAGAAATACGCCCAGGCAAATGTACCCTGATGCCATCGGTTTAATAAGTGTAGCGGCAATACGACTGTCAACAAAACACAAGTAGGGGGAATGTGTCAGACGGTCTTTGCCTTCTAGTCTTTATCCTCAAAACTATTTCGTTCCAGAGTCTGAAAATTGACCTATCTGTAGCTTGACATGCTCTCGAGAGGATCCGATCGAAAGACATGATATCTGAGACTCAATTCAATAATTGTTTTAAGGCAAAGGAGGCATGTTCTTTGAGCGACGGCGCACAGCCAAGTATATTGCGACGCGCTTACAATACACTGCAAAGAATCTCGCTGCAGAGACTTGTAATGACTTCTCCTGAAAATCGCCTTCAATATTCAAACCTTCAAGCTAAAACTATGTTCAGATCATAGCCCTTGGCCTTGTCAATCGATTTCCGAAAGAATTAGTAAGGTACCTTAAATCTGCACTGAAATACGCCCAGGCAAATGTACCCTGATGCCATCGGTTTAATAAGTGTAGCGGCAATACGACTGTCAACAAAACAGAAGTAGGGGGTATGTGTTAGACGGTCTTTGCCTTCTAGTCATTATCATCAAAACTATTTCGTTCCAGAAGCTGAAAATTGACCTATCTGTACCTTGACATGCTCTCGAGAGGATCCGATTGAAAGACATGATATCTGAGACTCAATTCAAGAATTATTTTAAGGCAAAGGAGGCATGTTCTTTGAGCGACGGCGCACAGCCAAGTATATTGCGACGCGCTTACAATACACTGCAAAGAATCTTGCTGCAGAGACTTGTAATGACTTCTCCTGAATATCGCCTTCAATATTCAAACCTTCAAGCTAAAACTATGTTCAGATCATAGCCCGTGGCCTTGTCAATCGATTTCCGAAAGAATTAGTAAGGTACCTTAAATCTGCACTGAAATACGCCCAGGCAAATGTACCCTGATGCCATCGGTTTAATAAGTGTAGCGGCAATACGACTGTCAACACAACACAAGTAGGGGGTATGTGTCAGACGGTCTTTGCCTTCTAGTCTTTATCATCAAATCTATTTCGTTCCAGAAGCTTAAAATTGACCTATCTGTAGCTTGACATGCTCTCGAGAGGATCCGATCGAAAGACAAGATATCTGAGACTCAATTCAAGAATTATTTTAAGGCAAAGGAGGCATGTTCTTTGAGCGACGGCGCACAGCCAAGTATATTGCGACGCGCTTACAATACACAGCAAAGAATCTCGCTGCAGAGACTTGTAATGACTCCTCCTGAATATCGCCTTCAATATTCAAACCTTCAAGCTAAAACTATTTTCAGATCATAGCCCGTGGCCCTGTCAATCGATTTCCGAAAGAATTAGTAAGGTACCTTAAATCTGCAATGAAATACGCCCAGGCAAATGTACCCTGATTCCATCGGTTTAATAAGTGTAGCGGCAATACGACTGTTAACACAACACAAGTAGGGGTATGTGTCAGACGGTCTTTGCCTTCTAGTCTTTATCCTCAAAACTATTTCGTTCCAGAGTCTGAAAATTGACCTATCTGTAGCTTGACATGCTCTCGAGAGGATCCGATCGAAAGACATGATATCTGAGACTCAATTCAATAATTGTTTTAAGGCAAAGGAGGCATGTTCTTTGAGCGACGGCGCACAGCCAAGTATATTGCGACGCGCTTACAATACACTGCAAAGAATCTCGCTGCAGAGACTTGTAATGACTTCTCCTGAAAATCGCCTTCAATATTCAAACCTTCAAGCTAAAACTATGTTCAGATCATAGCCCTTGGCCTTGTCAATCGATTTCCGAAAGAATTAGTAAGGTACCTTAAATCTGCACTGAAATACGCCCAGGCAATTGTACCCTGATGCCATCGGTTTAATAAGTGTAGCGGCAATACGACTGTCAACAAAACACAAGTAGGGGGTTTGTTTTAGACGGTCTTTGCCTTCTAGTCATTATCATCAAAACTATTTCGTTCCAGAAGCTGAAAATTGACCTATCTGTTCCTTGACATGCTCTCGAGAGGATCCGATTGAAAGACATGATATCTGAGACTCAATTCAATAATTATTTTAAGGCAAAGGAGGCATGTTCTTTGAGCGACGGCGCACAGCCAAGTATATTGCGACGCGCTTACAATACACTGCAAAGAATCTTGCTGCAGAGACTTGTAATGACTTCTCCTGAATATCGCCTTCAATATTCAAACCTTCAAGCTAAAACTATGTTCAGATCATAGCCCGTGGCCTTGTCAATCGATTTCCGAAAGAATTAGTAAGGTACCTTAAATCTGCAATGAAATACGCCCAGGCAAATGTACCCTGATTCCATCGGTTTAATAAGTGTAGCGGCAATACGACTGTTAACACAACACAAGTAGGGGTATGTGTCAGACGGTCTTTGCCTTCTAGTCTTTATCCTCAAAACTATTTCGTTCCAGAAGCTGAAAATTGACCTATCTGTACCTTGACATGCTCTCGAGAGGATCTGATTGAAAGACATGATATCTGAGACTCAATTCAATAATTATTTTAAGGCAAAGGAGGCATGTTCTTTGAGCGACGGCGCACAGCCAAGTATATTGCGACGCGCTTACAATACACTGCAAAGAATCTTGCTGCAGAGACTTGTAATGACTTCTCCTGAATATCGCCTTCAATATTCAAACCTTCAAGCTAAAACTATGTTCAGATCATAGCCCGTGGCCTTGTCAATCGATTTCCGAAAGAATTAGTAAGGTACCTTAAATCTGCACTGAAATACGCCCAGGCAAATGTACCCTGATGACATCGGTTTAATAAGTGTAGCGGCAATACGACTGTCAACACAACACAAGTAGGGGGTATGTGTCAGACGGTCTTTGACTTCTAGTCTTTATCCTCAAAACTATTTCGTTCCAGAGTCTGAAAATTGACCTATCTGTAGCTTGACATGCTCTCGAGAGGATCCGATCGAAAGACAAGATATCTGAGACTCAATTCAAGAATTATTTTAAGGCAAAGGAGGCATGTTCTTTGAGCGACGGCGCACAGCCAAGTATATTGCGACGCGCTTACAATACACTGCAAAGAATCTCGCTGCAGAGACTTGTAATGACTCCTCCTGAATACCGCCTTCAATGTTGATACCTTCAAGCTAAAACTATGTTCAGATCATAGCCCGTGGCCTTGTCAATCGATTTCCGAAAGAATTAGTAAGGTACCTTAAATCTGCACTGAAATACGCCCAGGCAAATGTACCCTGATGCCATCGGTTTAATAAGTGTAGCGGCAATACGACTGTCAACAAAACACAAGTAGGGGGTATGTGTCAGACGGTCTTTGCCTTCTAGTCATTATAATCAAAACTATTTCGTTCCAGAAGCTGAAAATTGACCTATCTGTACCTTGACATGCTCTCGAGAGGATCCGATCGAGAGACATGATATCTGAGACTCAATTCAATAATTATTTTAAGGCAAAGGAGGCATGTTCTTTGAGCGACGGCGCACAGCCAAGTATATTGCGACGCGCTTACAATACACTGCAAAGAATCTCGCTGCAGAGACTTGTAATGACTTCTCCTGAATATCGCCTTCAATATTCAAACCTTCAAGCTAAAACTATGTTCAGATCATAGCCCGTGGCCTTGTCAATCGATTTCCGAAAGAATTAGTAAGGTACCTTAAATCTGCACTGAAATACGCCAAGGCAAATGTACCCTGATTCCATCGGTTTATTAAGTGTAGCGGCAATACGACTGTCAACACAACACAAGTAGGGGGTATGTGTCAGAAGGTCTTTGCCTTCTAGTCTTTATCATCAAATCTATTTCGTTCCAGAAGCTTAAAATTGACCTATCTATAGCTTGACATGCTCTCGAGAGGATCCGATCGAAAGACAAGATATCTGAGACTCAATTCAAGAATTATTTTAAGGCAAAGGAGGCATGTTCTTTGAGCGACGGCGCACAGCCAAGTATATTGCGACGCGCTTACAATACACAGCAAAGAATCTCGCTGCAGAGACTTGTAATGACTCCTCCTGAATATCGCCTTCAATATTCAAACCTTCAAGCTAAAACTATTTTCAGATCATAGCCCGTGGCCCTGTCAATCGATTTCCGAAAGAATTAGTAAGGTACCTTAAATATGCAATGAAATACGCCCAGGCAAATGTACCCTGATTCCATCGGTTTAATAAGTGTAGCGGCAATACGACTGTTAACACAACACAAGTAGGGGTATGTGTTAGACGGTCTTTGCCTTCTAGTCTTTATCCTCAAAACTATTTCGTTCCAGAAGCTGAAAATTAACCTATCTGTAGCTTGACATGCTCTCGAGCGGATCCGATCGAAAGACAAGATATCTGAGACTCAATTCAAGAATTATTTTAAGGCAAAGGAGGCATGTTCTTTGAGCGACGGCGCACAGCCAAGTATATTGCGACGCGCTTACAATACACTGCAAAGAATCTCGCTGCAGAGACTTGTAATGACTCCTCCTGAATATCGCCTTCAATATTCAAACCTTCAAGCTAAAACTATGTTCAGATCATAGCCCGTGGCCTTGTCAATCGATTTCCGAAAGAATTAGTAAGTTACCTTAAATCTGCACTGAAATACGCCCAGGCAAATGTACCCTGATGCCATCGGTTTAATAAGTGTAGCGGCAATACGACTGTCAACACAACACAAGTAGGGGGTATGTGTCAGACGGTCTTTGCCTTCTAGTCTTTATCCTCAAAACTATTTCGTTCCAGAGTCTGAAAATTGACCTATCTGTAGCTTGACATGCTCTCGAGAGGATCCGATCGAAAGACAAGATATCTGAGACTCAATTCAAGAATTATTTTAAGGCAAAGGAGGCATGTTCTTTGAGCGACGGCGCACAGCCAAGTATATTGCGACGCGCTTACAATACACAGCAAAGAATCTCGCTGCAGAGACTTGTAATGACTCCTCCTGAATATCGCCTTCAATATTCATACCTTCAAGCTAAAACTATGTTCAGATCATAGCCCGTGGCCTTGTCAATCGATTTCCGAAAGAATTAGTAAGGTACCTTAAATCTGCACTGAAATACGCCCAGGCAAATGTACCCTGATGCCATCGGTTTAATAAGTGTAGCGGCAATACGACTGTCAACAAAACACAAGTAGGGGTATGTGTCAGACGGTCTTTGCCTTCTAGTCTTTATCCTCAAAACTATTTCGTTCCAGAAGCTGAAAATTGACCTATCTGTAGCTTGACATGCTCTCGAGCGGATCCGATCGAAAGACAAGATATCTGAGACTCAATTCAAGAATTATTTTAAGGCAAAGGAGGCATGTTCTTTGAGCGACGGCGCACAGCCAAGTATATTGCGACGCGCTTACAATACACTGCAAAGAATCTCGCTGCAGAGACTTGTAATGACTCCTCCTGAATATCGCCTTCAAAATACAAACCTTCAAGCTAAAACTATGTTCAGATCATAGCCCGTGGCCTTGTCAATCGATTTCCGAAAGAATTAGTAAGGTACCTTAAATCTGCACTGAAATACGCCCAGGCAAATGTACCCTGATGCCATCGGTTTAATAAGTGTAGCGGCAATACGACTGTCAACACAACACAAGTAGGGGGTATGTGTCAGACGGTCTTTGCCTTCTAGTCTTTATCCTCAAAACTATTTCGTTCCAGAGTCTGAAAATTGACCTATCTGTAGCTTGACATGCTCTCGAGAGGATCCGATCGAAAGACAAGATATCTGAGACTCAATTCAAGAATTATTTTAAGGCAAAGGAGGCATGTTCTTTGAGCGACGGCGCACAGCCAAGTATATTGCGACGCGCTTACAATACACAGCAAAGAATCTCGCTGCAGAGACTTGTAATGACTCCTCCTGAATATCGCCTTCAATATTCAAACCTTCAAGCTAAAACTATGTTCAGATCATAGCCCGTGGCCTTGTCAATCGATTTCCGAAAGAATTAGTAAGGTACCTTAAATCTGCACTGAAATACGCCAAGGCAAATGTACCCTGATTCCATCGGTTTATTAAGATGTAGCGGCAATACGACTGTCAACACAACACAAGTAGGGGGTATGTGTCAGAAGGTCTTTGCCTTCTAGTCTTTATCATCAAATCTATTTCGTTCCAGAAGCTTAAAATTGACCTATCTATAGCTTGACATGCTCTCGAGAGGATCCGATCGAAAGACAAGATATCTGAGACTCAATTCAAGAATTATTTTAAGGCAAAGGAGGCATGTTCTTTGAGCGACGGCGCACAGCCAAGTATATTGCGACGCGCTTACAATACACAGCAAAGAATCTCGCTGCAGAGACTTGTAATGACTCCTCCTGAATATCGCCTTCAATATTCAAACCTTCAAGCTAAAACTATTTTCAGATCATAGCCCGTGGCCCTGTCAATCGATTTCCGAAAGAATTAGTAAGGTACCTTAAATCTGCAATGAAATACGCCCAGGCAAATGTACCCTGATTCCATCGGTTTAATAAGTGTAGCGGCAATACGACTGTTAACACAACACAAGTAGGGGTATGTGTCAGACGGTCTTTGCCTTCTAGTCTTTATCCTCAAAACTATTTCGTTCCAGAAGCTGAAAATTAACCTATCTGTAGCTTGACATGCTCTCGAGCGGATCCGATCGAAAGACAAGATATCTGAGACTCAATTCAAGAATTATTTTAAGGCAAAGGAGGCATGTTCTTTGAGCGACGGCGCACAGCCAAGTATATTGCGACGCGCTTACAATACACTGCAAAGAATCTCGCTGCAGAGACTTGTAATGACTCCTCCTGAATATCGCCTTCAATATTCAAACCTTCAAGCTAAAACTATGTTCAGATCATAGCCCGTGGCCTTGTCAATCGATTTCCGAAAGAATTAGTAAGGTACCTTAAATCTGCACTGAAATACGCCCAGGCAAATGTACCCTGATGCCATCGGTTTAATAAGTGTAGCGGCAATACGACTGTCAACACAACACAAGTAGGGGGTATGTGTCAGACGGTCTTTGCCTTCTAGTCTTTATCCTCAAAACTATTTCGTTCCAGAGTCTGAAAATTGACCTATCTGTAGCTTGACATGCTCTCGAGAGGATCCGATCGAAAGACAAGATATCTGAGACTTAATTCAAGAATTATTTTAAGGCAAAGGAGGCATGTTCTTTGAGCGACGGCGCACAGCCAAGTATATTGCGACGCGCTTACAATACACAGCAAAGAATCTCGCTGCAGAGACTTGTAATGACTCCTCCTGAATATCGCCTTCAATATTCATACCTTCAAGCTAAAACTATGTTCAGATCATAGCCCTTGGCCTTGTCAATCGATTTCCGAAAGAATTAGTAAGGTACCTTAAATCTGCACTGAAATACGCCCAGGCAAATGTACCCTGATGCCATCGGTTTAATAAGTGTAGCGGCAATACGACTGTCAACAAAACACAAGTAGGGGTATGTGTCAGACGGTCTTTGCCTTCTAGTCTTTATCCTCAAAACTATTTCGTTCCAGAAGCTGAAAATTGACCTATCTGTAGCTTGACATGCTCTCGAGCGGATCCGATCGAAAGACAAGATATCTGAGACTCAATTCAAGAATTATTTTAAGGCAAAGGAGGCATGTTCTTTGAGCGACGGCGCACAGCCAAGTATATTGCGACGCGCTTACAATACACTGCAAAGAATCTCGCTGCAGAGACTTGTAATGACTCCTCCTGAATATCGCCTTCAATATTCAAACCTTCAAGCTAAAACTATGTTCAGATCATAGCCCGTGGCCTTGTCAATCGATTTCCGAAAGAATTAGTAAGGTACCTTAAATCTGCACTGAAATACGCCCAGGCAAATGTACCCTGATGCCATCGGTTTAATAAGTGTAGCGGCAATACGACTGTCAACACAACACAAGTAGGGGGTATGTGTCAGACGGTCTTTGCCTTCTAGTCTTTATCCTCAAAACTATTTCGTTCCAGAGTCTGAAAATTGACCTATCTGTAGCTTGACATGCTCTCGAGAGGATCCGATCGAAAGACAAGATATCTGAGACTCAATTCAAGAATTATTTTAAGGCAAAGGAGGCATGTTCTTTGAGCGACGGCGCACAGCCAAGTATATTGCGACGCGCTTACAATACACAGCAAAGAATCTCGCTGCAGAGACTTGTAATGACTCCTCCTGAATATCGCCTTCAATATTCATACCTTCAAGCTAAAACTATGTTCAGATCATAGCCCTTGGCCTTGTCAATCGATTTCCGAAAGAATTAGTAAGGTACCTTAAATCTGCACTGAAATACGCCCAGGCAAATGTACCCTGATGCCATCGGTTTAATAAGTGTAGCGGCAATACGACTGTCAACAAAACACAAGTAGGGGTATGTGTCAGACGGTCTTTGCCTTCTAGTCTTTATCCTCAAAACTATTTCGTTCCAGAAGCTGAAAATTGACCTATCTGTAGCTTGACATGCTCTCGAGCGGATCCGATCGAAAGACAAGATATCTGAGACTCAATTCAAGAATTATTTTAAGGCAAAGGAGGCATGTTCTTTGAGCGACGGCGCACAGCCAAGTATATTGCGACGCGCTTACAATACACTGCAAAGAATCTCGCTGCAGAGACTTGTAATGACTCCTCCTGAATATCGCCTTCAAAATACAAACCTTCAAGCTAAAACTATGTTCAGATCATAGCCCGTGGCCTTGTCAATCGATTTCCGAAAGAATTAGTAAGGTACCTTAAATCTGCACTGAAATACGCCCAGGCAAATGTACCCTGATGCCATCGGTTTAATAAGTGTAGCGGCAATACGACTGTCAACACAACACAAGTAGGGGGTATGTGTCAGACGGTCTTTGCCTTCTAGTCTTTATCCTCAAAACTATTTCGTTCGAGAGTCTGAAAATTGACCTATCTGTAGCTTGACATGCTCTCGAGAGGATCCGATCGAAAGACAAGATATCTGAGACTCAATTCAAGAATTATTTTAAGGCAAAGGAGGCATGTTCTTTGAGCGACGGCGCACAGCCAAGTATATTGCGACGCGCTTACAATACACAGCAAAGAATCTCGCTGCAGAGACTTGTAATGACTCCTCCTGAATATCGCCTTCAATATTCAAACCTTCAAGCTAAAACTATGTTCAGATCATAGCCCGTGGCCTTGTCAATCGATTTCCGAAAGAATTAGTAAAGTACCTTAAATCTGCACTGAAATACGCCAAGGCAAATGTACCCTGATTCCATCGGTTTATTAAGTGTAGCGGCAATACGACTGTCAACACAACACAAGTAGGGGGTATGTGTCAGAAGGTCTTTGCCTTCTAGTCTTTATCATCAAATCTATTTCGTTCCAGAAGCTTAAAATTGACCTATCTATAGCTTGACATGCTCTCGAGAGGATCCGATCGAAAGACAAGATATCTGAGACTCAATTCAAGAATTATTTTAAGGCAAAGGAGGCATGTTCTTTGAGCGACGGCGCACAGCCAAGTATATTGCGACGCGCTTACAATACACAGCAAAGAATCTCGCTGCAGAGACTTGTAATGACTCCTCCTGAATATCGCCTTCAATATTCAAACCTTCAAGCTAAAACTATGTTCAGATCATAGCCCGTGGCCTTGTCAATCGATTTCCGAAAGAATTAGTAAGGTACCTTAAATCTGCACTGAAATACGCCAAGGCAAATGTACCCTGATTCCATCGGTTTATTAAGTGTAGCGGCAATACGACTGTCAACACAACACAAGTAGGGGGTATGTGTCAGAAGGTCTTTGCCTTCTAGTCTTTATCATCAAATCTATTTCGTTCCAGAAGCTTAAAATTGACCTATCTATAGCTTGACATGCTCTCGAGAGGATCCGATCGAAAGACAAGATATCTGAGACTCAATTCAAGAATTATTTTAAGGCAAAGGAGGCATGTTCTTTGAGCGACGGCGCACAGCCAAGTATATTGCGACGCGCTTACAATACACAGCAAAGAATCTCGCTGCAGAGACTTGTAATGACTCCTCCTGAATATCGCCTTCAATATTCAAACCTTCAAGCTAAAACTATTTTCAGATCATAGCCCGTGGCCCTGTCAATCGATTTCCGAAAGAATTAGTAAGGTACCTTAAATCTGCAATAAAATACGCCCAGGCAAATGTACCCTGATTCCATCGGTTTAATAAGTGTAGCGGCAATACGACTGTTAACACAACACAAGTAGGGGTATGTGTCAGACGGTCTTTGCCTTCTAGTCTTTATCCTCAAAACTATTTCGTTCCAGAAGCTGAAAATTAACCTATCTGTAGCTTGACATGCTCTCGAGCGGATCCGATCGAAAGACAAGATATCTGAGACTCAATTCAAGAATTATTTTAAGGCAAAGGAGGCATGTTCTTTGAGCGACGGCGCACAGCCAAGTATATTGCGACGCGCTTACAATACACTGCAAAGAATCTCGCTGCAGAGACTTGTAATGACTCCTCCTGAATATCGCCTTCAATATTCAAACCTTCAAGCTAAAACTATGTTCAGATCATAGCCCGTGGCCTTGTCAATCGATTTCCGAAAGAATTAGTAAGGTACCTTAAATCTGCACTGAAATACGCCCAGGCAAATGTACCCTGATGCCATCGGTTTAATAAGTGTAGCGGCAATACGACTGTCAACACAACACAAGTAGGGGGTATGTGTCAGACGGTCTTTGCCTTCTAGTCTTTATCCTCAAAACTATTTCGTTCCAGAGTCTGAAAATTGACCTATCTGTAGCTTGACATGCTCTCGAGAGGATCCGATCGAAAGACAAGATATCTGAGACTCAATTCAAGAATTATTTTAAGGCAAAGGAGGCATGTTCTTTGAGCGACGGCGCACAGCCAAGTATATTGCGACGCGCTTACAATACACAGCAAAGAATCTCGCTGCAGAGACTTGTAATGACTCCTCCTGAATATCGCCTTCAATATTCATACCTTCAAGCTAAAACTATGTTCAGATCATAGCCCTTGGCCTTGTCAATCGATTTCCGAAAGAATTAGTAAGGTACCTTAAATCTGCACTGAAATACGCCCAGGCAAATGTACCCTGATGCCATCGGTTTAATAAGTGTAGCGGCAATACGACTGTCAACAAAACACAAGTAGGGGGTATGTGTCAGACGGTCTTTGCCTTCTAGTCTTTATCCTCAAAACTATTTCGTTCCAGAGTCTGAAAATTGACCTATCTGTAGCTTGACATGCTCTCGAGAGGATCCGATCGAAAGACAAGATATCTGAGACTCAATTCAAGAATTATTTTAAGGCAAAGGAGGCATGTTCTTTGAGCGACGGCGCACAGCCAAGTATATTGCGACGCGCTTACAATACACAGCAAAGAATCTCGCTGCAGAGACTTGTAATGACTCCTCCTGAATATCGCCTTCAATATTCAAACCTTCAAGCTAAAACTATGTTCAGATCATAGCCCGTGGCCTTGTCAATCGATTTCCGAAAGAATTAGTAAGGTACCTTAAATCTGCACTGAAATACGCCAAGGCAAATGTACCCTGATTCCATCGGTTTATTAAGTGTAGCGGCAATACGACTGTCAACACAACACAAGTAGGGGGTATGTGTCAGAAGGTCTTTGCCTTCTAGTCTTTATCATCAAATCTATTTCGTTCCAGAAGCTTAAAATTGACCTATCTATAGCTTGACATGCTCTCGAGAGGATCCGATCGAAAGACAAGATATCTGAGACTCAATTCAAGAATTATTTTAAGGCAAAGGAGGCATGTTCTTTGAGCGACGGCGCACAGCCAAGTATATTGCGACGCGCTTACAATACACAGCAAAGAATCTCGCTGCAGAGACTTGTAATGACTCCTCCTGAATATCGCCTTCAATATTCAAACCTTCAAGCTAAAACTATTTTCAGATCATAGCCCGTGGCCCTGTCAATCGATTTCCGAAAGAATTAGTAAGGTACCTTAAATCTGCAATGAAATACGCCCAGGCAAATGTACCCTGATTCCATCGGTTTAATAAGTGTAGCGGCAATACGACTGTTAACACAACACAAGTAGGGGTATGTGTCAGACGGTCTTTGCCTTCTAGTCTTTATCCTCAAAACTATTTCGTTCCAGAAGCTGAAAATTAACCTATCTGTAGCTTGACATGCTCTCGAGCGGATCCGATCGAAAGACAAGATATCTGAGACTCAATTCAAGAATTATTTTAAGGCAAAGGAGGCATGTTCTTTGAGCGACGGCGCACAGCCAAGTATATTGCGACGCGCTTACAATACACTGCAAAGAATCTCGCTGCAGAGACTTGTAATGACTCCTCCTGAATATCGCCTTCAATATTCAAACCTTCAAGCTAAAACTATGTTCAGATCATAGCCCGTGGCCTTGTCAATCGATTTCCGAAAGAATTAGTAAGGTACCTTAAATCTGCACTGAAATACGCCCAGGCAAATGTACCCTGATGCCATCGGTTTAATAAGTGTAGCGGCAATACGACTGTCAACACAACACAAGTAGGGGGTATGTGTCAGACGGTCTTTGCCTTCTAGTCTTTATCCTCAAAACTATTTCGTTCCAGAGTCTGAAAATTGACCTATCTGTAGCTTGACATGCTCTCGAGAGGATCCGATCGAAAGACAAGATATCTGAGACTCAATTCAAGAATTATTTTAAGGCAAAGGAGGCATGTTCTTTGAGCGACGGCGCACAGCCAAGTATATTGCGACGCGCTTACAATACACAGCAAAGAATCTCGCTGCAGAGACTTGTAATGACTCCTCCTGAATATCGCCTTCAATATTCATACCTTCAAGCTAAAACTATGTTCAGATCATAGCCCTTGGCCTTGTCAATCGATTTCCGAAAGAATTAGTAAGGTACCTTAAATCTGCACTGAAATACGCCCAGGCAAATGTACCCTGATGCCATCGGTTTAATAAGTGTAGCGGCAATACGACTGTCAACAAAACACAAGTAGGGGTATGTGTCAGACGGTCTTTGCCTTCTAGTCTTTATCCTCAAAACTATTTCGTTCCAGAAGCTGAAAATTGACCTATCTGTAGCTTGACATGCTCTCGAGCGGATCCGATCGAAAGACAAGATATCTGAGACTCAATTCAAGAATTATTTTAAGGCAAAGGAGGCATGTTCTTTGAGCGACGGCGCACAGCCAAGTATATTGCGACGCGCTTACAATACACTGCAAAGAATCTCGCTGCAGAGACTTGTAATGACTCCTCCTGAATATCGCCTTCAATATTCAAACCTTCAAGCTAAAACTATGTTCAGATCATAGCCCGTGGCCTTGTCAATCGATTTCCGAAAGAATTAGTAAGGTACCTTAAATCTGCACTGAAATACGCCCAGGCAAATGTACCCTGATGCCATCGGTTTAATAAGTGTAGCGGCAATACGACTGTCAACACAACACAAGTAGGGGGTATGTGTCAGACGGTCTTTGCCTTCTAGTCTTTATCCTCAAAACTATTTCGTTCGAGAGTCTGAAAATTGACCTATCTGTAGCTTGACATGCTCTCGAGAGGATCCGATCGAAAGACAAGATATCTGAGACTCAATTCAAGAATTATTTTAAGGCAAAGGAGGCATGTTCTTTGAGCGACGGCGCACAGCCAAGTATATTGCGACGCGCTTACAATACACAGCAAAGAATCTCGCTGCAGAGACTTGTAATGACTCCTCCTGAATATCGCCTTCAATATTCATACCTTCAAGCTAAAACTATGTTCAGATCATAGCCCTTGGCCTTGTCAATCGATTTCCGAAAGAATTAGTAAGGTACCTTAAATCTGCACTGAAATACGCCCAGGCAAATGTACCCTGATGCCATCGGTTTAATAAGTGTAGCGGCAATACGACTGTCAACAAAACACAAGTAGGGGGTATGTGTTAGACGGTCTTTGCCTTCTAGTCATTATCATCAAAACTATTTCGTTCCAGAAGCTGAAAATTGACCTATCTGTACCTTGACATGCTCTCGAGAGGATCCGATTGAAAGACATGATATCTGAGACTCAATTCAATATTTTTTTTAAGGCAAAGGAGGCATGTTCTTTGAGCGACGGCGCACAGCCAAGTATATTGCGACGCGCTTACAATACACTGCAAAGAATCTCGCTGCAGAGACTTGTAATGACTTCTCCTAAATATCGCCTTTAATATTCAAACCTTCAAGCTAAAACTATGTTCAGATCATAGCCCGTGGCCTTGTCAATCGATTTCCGAAAGAATTAGTAAGGTACCTTAAATCTGCACTGAAATACGCCCAGGCAAATGTACCCTGATTCCATCGGTTTAATAAGTGTAGCGGCAATACGACTGTCAACACAACACAAGTAGGGGGTATGTGTCAGACGGTCTTTGCCTTCTAGTCTTCATCATCAAATCTATTTCGTTCCAGAAGCTTAAAATTGACCTATCTGTAGCTTGACATGCTCTCGAGAGGATCCGATCGAAAGACATGATATCTGAGACTCAATTCAATAATTATTTTAAGGCAAAGGAGGCATGTTCTTTGAGCGACGGCGCACAGCCAAGTATATTGCGACGCGCTTACAATACACTGCAAAGAATCTCGCTGCAGAGACTTGTAATGACTCCTCCTGAATATCGCCTTCAATATTCAAACCTTCAAGCTAAAACTATGTTCAGATCATAGCCCTTGGCCTTGTCAATCGATTTCCGAAAGAATTAGTAAGGTACCTTAAATCTGCAATGAAATACGCCCAGGCAAATGTACCCTGATGCCATCGGTTTAATAAGTGTAGCGGCAATACGACTGTCAACAAAACACAAGTAGGGGGTATGTGTCAGACGGTCTTTGCCTTCTAGTCTTTATCCTCAAAACTATTTCGTTCCAGAAGCTGAAAATTGACCTATCTGTAGCTTGACATGCTCTCGAGCGGATCCGATCGAAAGACAAGATATCTGAGACTCAATTCAAGAATTATTTTAAGGCAAAGGAGGCATGTTCTTTGAGCGACGGCGCACAGCCAAGTATATTGCGACGCGCTTACAATACACTGCAAAGAATCTCGCTGCAGAGACTTGTAATGACTCCTCCTGAATATCGCCTTCAAAATACAAACCTTCAAGCTAAAACTATGTTCAGATCATAGCCCGTGGCCTTGTCAATCGATTTCCGAAAGAATTAGTAAGGTACCTTAAATCTGCACTGAAATACGCCCAGGCAAATGTACCCTGATGCCATCGGTTTAATAAGTGTAGCGGCAATACGACTGTCAACACAACACAAGTAGGGGGTATGTGTCAGACGGTCTTTGCCTTCTAGTCTTTATCCTCAAAACTATTTCGTTCCAGAGTCTGAAAATTGACCTATCTGTAGCTTGACATGCTCTCGAGAGGATCCGATCGAAAGACAAGATATCTGAGACTCAATTCAAGAATTATTTTAAGGCAAAGGAGGCATGTTCTTTGAGCGACGGCGCACAGCCAAGTATATTGCGACGCGCTTACAATACACAGCAAAGAATCTCGCTGCAGAGACTTGTAATGACTCCTCCTGAATATCGCCTTCAATATTCAAACCTTCAAGCTAAAACTATGTTCAGATCATAGCCCGTGGCCTTGTCAATCGATTTCCGAAAGAATTAGTAAGGTACCTTAAATCTGCACTGAAATACGCCAAGGCAAATGTACCCTGATTCCATCGGTTTATTAAGTGTAGCGGCAATACGACTGTCAACACAACACAAGTAGGGGGTATGTGTCAGAAGGTCTTTGCCTTCTAGTCTTTATCATCAAATCTATTTCGTTCCAGAAGCTTAAAATTGACCTATCTATAGCTTGACATGCTCTCGAGAGGATTCGATCGAAAGACAAGATATCTGAGACTCAATTCAAGAATTATTTTAAGGCAAAGGAGGCATGTTCTTTGAGCGACGGCGCACAGCCAAGTATATTGCGACGCGCTTACAATACACAGCAAAGAATCTCGCTGCAGAGACTTGTAATGACTCCTCCTGAATATCGCCTTCAATATTCAAACCTTCAAGCTAAAACTATTTTCAGATCATAGCCCGTGGCCCTGTCAATCGATTTCCGAAAGAATTAGTAAGGTACCTTAAATCTGCAATGAAATACGCCCAGGCAAATGTCCCCTGATTCCATCGGTTTAATAAGTGTAGCGGCAATACGACTGTTAACACAACACAAGTAGGGGTATGTGTCAGACGGTCTTTGCCTTCTAGTCTTTATCCTCAAAACTATTTCGTTCCAGAAGCTGAAAATTAACCTATCTGTAGCTTGACATGCTCTCGAGCGGATCCGATCGAAAGACAAGATATCTGAGACTCAATTCAAGAATTATTTTAAGGCAAAGGAGGCATGTTCTTTGAGCGACGGCGCACAGCCAAGTATATTGCGACGCGCTTACAATACACTGCAAAGAATCTCGCTGCAGAGACTTGTAATGACTCCTCCTGAATATCGCCTTCAATATTCAAACCTTCAAGCTAAAACTATGTTCAGATCATAGCCCGTGGCCTTGTCAATCGATTTCCGAAAGAATTAGTAAGGTACCTTAAATCTGCACTGAAATACGCCCAGGCAAATGTACCCTGATGCCATCGGTTTAATAAGTGTAGCGGCAATACGACTGTCAACACAACACAAGTAGGGGGTATGTGTCAGACGGTCTTTGCCTTCTAGTCTTTATCCTCAAAACTATTTCGTTCGAGAGTCTGAAAATTGACCTATCTGTAGCTTGACATGCTCTCGAGAGGATCCGATCGAAAGACAAGATATCTGAGACTCAATTCAAGAATTATTTTAAGGCAAAGGAGGCATGTTCTTTGAGCGACGGCGCACAGCCAAGTATATTGCGACGCGCTTACAATACACAGCAAAGAATCTCGCTGCAGAGACTTGTAATGACTCCTCCTGAATATCGCCTTCAATATTCATACCTTTAAGCTAAAACTATGTTCAGATCATAGCCCTTGGCCTTGTCAATCGATTTCCGAAAGAATTAGTAAGTTACCTTAAATCTGCACTGAAATACGCCCAGGCAAATGTACCCTGATGCCATCGGTTTAATAAGTGTAGCGGCAATACGACTGTCAACAAAACACAAGTAGGGGTATGTGTCAGACGGTCTTTGCCTTCTAGTCTTTATCCTCAAAACTATTTCGTTCCAGAAGCTGAAAATTGACCTATCTGTAGCTTGACATGCTCTCGAGCGGATCCGATCGAAAGACAAGATATCTGAGACTCAATTCAAGAATTATTTTAAGGCAAAGGAGGCATGTTCTTTGAGCGACGGCGCACAGCCAAGTATATTGCGACGCGCTTACAATACACTGCAAAGAATCTCGCTGCAGAGACTTGTAATGACTCCTCCTGAATATCGCCTTCAATATTCAAACCTTCAAGCTAAAACTATGTTCAGATCATAGCCCGTGGCCTTGTCAATCGATTTCCGAAAGAATTAGTAAGGTACCTTAAATCTGCACTGAAATACGCCCAGGCAAATGTACCCTGATGCCATCGGTTTAATAAGTGTAGCGGCAATACGACTGTCAACACAACACAAGTAGGGTGTATGTGTCAGACGGTCTTTGCCTTCTAGTCTTTATCCTCAAAACTATTTCGTTCCAGAGTCTGAAAATTGACCTATCTGTAGCTTGACATGCTCTCGAGAGGATCCGATCGAAAGACAAGATATCTGAGACTCAATTCAAGAATTATTTTAAGGCAAAGGAGGCATGTTCTTTGAGCGACGGCGCACAGCCAAGTATATTGCGACGCGCTTACAATACACAGCAAAGAATCTCGCTGCAGAGACTTGTAATGACTCCTCCTGAATATCGCCTTCAATATTCAAACCTTCAAGCTAAAACTATGTTCAGATCATAGCCCGTGGCCTTGTCAATCGATTTCCGAAAGAATTAGTAAGGTACCTTAAATCTGCACTGAAATACGCCAAGGCAAATGTACCCTGATTCCATCGGTTTATTAAGTGTAGCGGCAATACGACTGTCAACACAACACAAGTAGGGGGTATGTGTCAGAAGGTCTTTGCCTTCTAGTCTTTATCATCAAATCTATTTCGTTCCAGAAGCTTAAAATTGACCTATCTATAGCTTGACATGCTCTCGAGAGGATCCGATCGAAAGACAAGATATCTGAGACTCAATTCAAGAATTATTTTAAGGCAAAGGAGGCATGTTCTTTGAGCGACGGCGCACAGCCAAGTATATTGCGACGCGCTTACAATACACAGCAAAGAATCTCGCTGCAGAGACTTGTAATGACTCCTCCTGAATATCGCCTTCAATATTCAAACCTTCAAGCTAAAACTATTTTCAGATCATAGCCCGTGGCCCTGTCAATCGATTTCCGAAAGAATTAGTAAGGTACCTTAAATCTGCAATGAAATACGCCCAGGCAAATGTACCCTGATGCCATCGGTTTAATAAGTGTAGCGGCAATACGACTGTTAACACAACACAAGTAGGGGTATGTGTCAGACGGTCTTTGCCTTCTAGTCTTTATCCTCAAAACTATTTCGTTCCAGAAGCTGAAAATTAACCTATCTGTAGCTTGACATGCTCTCGAGCGGATCCGATCGAAAGACAAGATATCTGAGACTCAATTCAAGAATTATTTTAAGGCAAAGGAGGCATGTTCTTTGAGCGACGGCGCACAGCCAAGTATATTGCGACGCGCTTACAATACACTGCAAAGAATCTCGCTGCAGAGACTTGTAATGACTCCTCCTGAATATCGCCTTCAATATTCAAACCTTCAAGCTAAAACTATGTTCAGATCATAGCCCGTGGCCTTGTCAATCGATTTCCGAAAGAATTAGTAAGGTACCTTAAATCTGCACTGAAATACGCCCAGGCAAATGTACCCTGATGCCATCGGTTTAATAAGTGTAGCGGCAATACGACTGTCAACACAACACAAGTAGGGGGTATGTGTCAGACGGTCTTTGCCTTCTAGTCTTTATCCTCAAAACTATTTCGTTCCAGAGTCTGAAAATTGACCTATCTGTAGCTTGACATGCTCTCGAGAGGATCCGATCGAAAGACAAGATATCTGAGACTCAATTCAAGAATTATTTTAAGGCAAAGGAGGCATGTTCTTTGAGCGACGGCGCACAGCCAAGTATATTGCGACGCGCTTACAATACACAGCAAAGAATCTCGCTGCAGAGACTTGTAATGACTCCTCCTGAATATCGCCTTCAATATTCAAACCTTCAAGCTAAAACTATTTTCAGATCATAGCCCGTGGCCCTGTCAATCGATTTCCGAAAGAATTAGTAAGGTACCTTAAATCTGCAATGAAATACGCCCAGGCAAATGTACCCTGATGCCATCGGTTTAATAAGTGTAGCGGCAATACGACTGTTAACACAACACAAGTAGGGGTATGTGTCAGACGGTCTTTGCCTTCTAGTCTTTATCCTCAAAACTATTTCGTTCCAGAGTCTGAAAATTGACCTATCTGTAGCTTGACATGCTCTCGAGAGGATCCGATCGAAAGACAAGATATCTGAGACTCAATTCAAGAATTATTTTAAGGCAAAGGAGGCATGTTCTTTGAGCGACGGCGCACAGCCAAGTATATTGCGACGCGCTTACAATACACAGCAAAGAATCTCGCTGCAGAGACTTGTAATGACTCCTCCTGAATATCGCCTTCAATATTCATACCTTCAAGCTAAAACTATGTTCAGATCATAGCCCTTGGCCTTGTCAATCGATTTCCGAAAGAATTAGTAAGGTACCTTAAATCTGCACTGAAATACGCCCAGGCAAATGTACCCTGATGCCATCGGTTTAATAAGTGTAGCGGCAATACGACTGTCAACAAAACACAAGTAGGGGGTATGTGTTAGACGGTCTTTGCCTTCTAGTCTTTATCCTCAAAACTATTTCGTTCCAGAGTCTGAAAATTGACCTATCTGTAGCTTGACATGCTCTCGAGAGGATCCGATCGAAAGACAAGATATATGAGACTCAATTCAAGAAATATTTTAAGGCAAAGGAGGCATGTTCTTTGAGTGACGGCGCACAGCCAAGTATATTGCGACGCGCTTACAATACACTGCAAAGAATCTCGCTGCAGAGACTTTTAATGACTCCTCCTGAATATCGCCTTCAATATTCATACCTTCAAGCTAAAACTATGTTCAGATCATAGCCCGTGGCCTTGACAATCGATTTCCGAAAGAATTAGTAAGGTACCTTAAATCTGCACTGAAATACGCCCAGGCAAATGTACCCTGATTCAATCGGTTTAATGAGTGTAGCGGCAATACGACTGTCAACAAAACACAAGTAGGGGGTATGTGTTAGACGGTCTTTGCCTTCTAGTCTTTATCCTCAAAACTATTTCGTTCCAGAGTCTGAAAATTGACCTATCTGTAGCTTGACATGCTCTCGAGAGGATCCGATCGAAAGACAAGATATATGAGACTCAATTCAAGAATTATTTTAAGGCAAAGGAGGCATGTTCTTTGAGTGACGGCGCACAGCCAAGTATATTGCGACGCGCTTACAATACACTGCAAAGAATCTCGCTGCAGAGACTTGTAATGACTCCTCCTGAATATCGCCTTCAATATTCAAACCTACAAGCTAAAAATATGTTCAGATCATAGCCCTTGGCCTTGTCAATCGATTTCCGAAAGAATTAGTAAGGTACCCTAAATCTGCACTGAAATACGCCCAGGCAAATGTACCCTGATGCCATCGGTTTAATAAGTGTAGCGGCAATACGACTGTCAACACAACACAAGTAGGGGGTATGTGTTAGACGGTCTTTGCCTTCTAGTCATTATCATCAAAACTATTTCGTTCCAGAAGCTGAAAATTGACCTATCTGTAGCTTGACATGCTCTCGAGAGGATCCGATCGAAAGACATGATATCTGAGACTCAATTCAAGAATTATTTTAAGGCAAAGGAGGCATGTTCTTTGAGCGACGGCGCACAGCCAATTATATTGCGACGCGCTTACAATACACTGCAAAGAATCTCGCTGCAGAGACTTGTAATGACTCCTCCTGAATATCGCCTTCAATATTCATACCTCCAAGCTAAAAATATGTTCAGATCATAGCCCTTGGCCTTGTCAATCGATTTCCGAAAGAATTAGTAAGGTACCTTAAATCTGCACTGAAATACGCCCAGGCAAATGTACCCTGATGCCATCGGTTTAATAAGTGTAGCGGCAATACGACTGTAAACAAAACACAAGTAGGGGGTATGTGTCAGACGGTCTTTGCCTTCTAGTCATTATCATCAAAACTATTTCGTTCCAGAAGCTGAAAATTGACCTATCTGTAGCTTGACATGCCGTCGATAGGATCCGATCGAAAGACATGATATCTGAGACTCAATTCAATAATTATTTTAAGGCAAAGGAGGCATGTTCTTTGAGCGACGGCGCACAGACAAGTATATTGCGACGCGCTTACAATACACTGCAAAGAATCTCGCTGCAGAGACTTGTAATGACTCCTCCTGAATATCGCCTTCAATATTCAAACCTTCAAGCTAAAACTATGTTCAGATCAAAACCCGTGGCCTTGTCAATCGATTTCCGAAAGAAATAGTAAGGTACCTTAAATCTGCACTGAAATACGCCCAGGCAAATGTACCCTGATGCCATCGGTTTAATAAGTGTAGCGGCAATACGACTGTCAACACAACACAAGTAGGGGGTATGTGTCAGAAGGTCTTTGCCTTCTAGTCATTATCATCAAAACTATTCCGTTCCAGAAGCTGAAAATTGACCTATCTGTAGCTTGACATGCTCTCGAGAGGATCCGATCGAAAGACAAGATATCTGAGACTCAATTCAAGAATTATTTTAAGCAAAGGAGGCATGTTCTTTGAGCGACGGCGAACAGCCAAGTATATTGCGACGCGCTTACAATACACTGCAAAGAATCTCGCTGCAGAGACTTGTAATGACTCCTCCTGAATATCGCCTTTAATATTCAAACCTTCAAGCTAAAACTATGTTCAGATCATAGCCCGTGGCCTTGTCAATCGATTTCCGAAAGAATTAGTAAGGTACCTTAAATCTGCACTGAAATACGCGCAGGCAAATGTACCCTGATGCCATCGGTTTAATAAGTGTAGCGGCAATACGACTGTAAACAAAACACAAGTAGGGGGTATGTGTCAGACGGTCTTTGCCTTCTAGTCATTATCATCAAAACTATTTCGTTCCAGAAGCTGAAAATTGACCTATCTGTAGCTTGACATGCCGTCGATAGGATCCGATCGAAAGACATGATATCTGAGACTCAATTCAATAATTATTTTAAGGCAAAGGAGGCATGTTCTTTGAGCGACGGCGCACAGACAAGTATATTGCGACGCGCTTACAATACACTGCAAAGAATCTCGCTGCAGAGACTTGTAATGACTCCTCCTGAATATCGCCTTCAATATTCAAACCTTCAAGCTAAAACTATGTTCAGATCATAGCCCGTGGCCTTGTCAATCGATTTCCGAAAGAATTAGTAAGGTACCTTAAATCTGCACTGAAATACGCCCAGGCAAATGTACCCGGATGCCATCGGTTTAATAAGTGTAGCGGCAATACGACTGTCAACACAACACAAGTAGGGGGTATGTGTCAGAAGGTCTTTGCCTTCTAGTCATTATCATCAAAACAATTTCGTTCCAGAAGCTGAAAATTGACCTATCTGTAGCTTGACATGCTCTCGAGAGGATCCGATCGAAAGACAAGATATCTGAGACTCAATTCAAGAATTTTTTTAAGGCAAAGGAGGCATGTTCTTTGAGCGACGGTGCACAGCCAAGTATATTGCGACGCGCTTACAATACACTGCAAAGAATCTCGCTGCAGAGACTTGTAATGACTCCTCCTGAATATCGCCTTCAATATTCAAACCTTCAAGCTAAAACTATGTTCAGATCATAGCCCTTGGCCTTGTCAATCGATTTCCGAAAGAATTAGTAAGGTACCTTAAATCCGCACTGAAATACGCCCAGGCAAATGTACCCTGATTCCATCGGTTTAATGAGTTTAGCGGCAATACGACTGTCAACACAACACAAGTAGGGGGTATGTGTCAGACGGTCTTTGCCTTCTAGTCTTTTTCCTCAAAACTATTTCGTTCCAGAGTCTGAAAATTGACCTATCTGTAGCTTGACATGCTCTCGAGAGGATCCGATCGAAAGACAAGATATCTGAGACTCAATTCAAGAATTATTTTAAGGCAAAGGAGGCATGTTCTTTGAGCGACGGCGCACAGCCAAGTATATTGCGACGCGCTTACAATACACAGCAAAGAATCTCGCTGCAGAGACTTGTAATGACTCCTCCTGAATATCGCCTTCAATATTCAAACCTTCAAGCTAAAACTATTTTCAGATCATAGCCCGTGGCCCTGTCAATCGATTTCCGAAAGAATTAGTAAGGTACCTTAAATCTGCAATGAAATACGCCCAGGCAAATGTACCCTGATTCCATCGGTTTAATAAGTGTAGCGGCAATACGACTGTTAACACAACACAAGTAGGGGTATGTGTCAGACGGTCTTTGCCTTCTAGTCTTTATCCTCAAAACTATTTCGTTCCAGAAGCTGAAAATTAACCTATCTGTAGCTTGACATGCTCTCGAGCGGATCCGATCGAAAGACAAGATATCTGAGACTCAATTCAAGAATTATTTTAAGGCAAAGGAGGCATGTTCTTTGAGCGACGGCGCACAGCCAAGTATATTGCGACGCGCTTACAATACACTGCAAAGAATCTCGCTGCAGAGACTTGTAATGACTCCTCCTGAATATCGCCTTCAATATTCAAACCTTCAAGCTAAAACTATGTTCAGATCATAGCCCGTGGCCTTGTCAATCGATTTCCGAAAGAATTAGTAAGGTACCTTAAATCTGCACTGAAATACGCCCAGGCAAATGTACCCTGATGCCATCGGTTTAATAAGTGTAGCGGCAATACGACTGTCAACACAACACAAGTAGGGGGTATGTGTCAGACGGTCTTTGCCTTCTAGTCTTTATCCTCAAAACTATTTCGTTCCAGAGTCTGAAAATTGACCTATCTGTAGCTTGACATGCTCTCGAGAGGATCCGATCGAAAGACAAGATATCTGAGACTCAATTCAAGAATTATTTTAAGGCAAAGGAGGCATGTTCTTTGAGCGACGGCGCACAGCCAAGTATATTGCGACGCGCTTACAATACACAGCAAAGAATCTCGCTGCAGAGACTTGTAATGACTCCTCCTGAATATCGCCTTCAATATTCATACCTTCAAGCTAAAACTATGTTCAGATCATAGCCCTTGGCCTTGTCAATCGATTTCCGAAAGAATTAGTAACGTACCTTAAATCTGCACTGAAATACGCCCAGGCAAATGTACCCTGATGCCATCGGTTTAATAAGTGTAGCGGCAATACGACTGTCAACAAAACACAAGTAGGGGTATGTGTCAGACGGTCTTTGCCTTCTAGTCTTTATCCTCAAAACTATTTCGTTCCAGAAGCTGAAAATTGACCTATCTGTAGCTTGACATGCTCTCGAGCGGATCCGATCGAAAGACAAGATATCTGAGACTCAATTCAAGAATTATTTTAAGGCAAAGGAGGCATGTTCTTTGAGCGACGGCGCACAGCCAAGTATATTGCGACGCGCTTACAATACACTGCAAAGAATCTCGCTGCAGAGACTTGTAATGACTCCTCCTGAATATCGCCTTCAATATTCAAACCTTCAAGCTAAAACTATGTTCAGATCATAGCCCGTGGCCTTGTCAATCGATTTCCGAAAGAATTAGTAAGGTACCTTAAATCTGCACTGAAATACGCCCAGGCAAATGTACCCTGATGCCATCGGTTTAATAAGTGTAGCGGCAATACGACTGTCAACACAACACAAGTAGGGGGTATGTGTCAGACGGTCTTTGCCTTCTAGTCTTTATCCTCAAAACTATTTCGTTCCAGAGTCTGAAAATTGACCTATCTGTAGCTTGACATGCTCTCGAGAGGATCCGATCGAAAGACAAGATATCTGAGACTCAATTCAAGAATTATTTTAAGGCAAAGGAGGCATGTTCTTTGAGCGACGGCGCACAGCCAAGTATATTGCGACGCGCTTACAATACACAGCAAAGAATCTCGCTGCAGAGACTTGTAATGACTCCTCCTGAATATCGCCTTCAATATTCATACCTTCAAGCTAAAACTATGTTCAGATCATAGCCCTTGGCCTTGTCAATCGATTTCCGAAAGAATTAGTAAGGTACCTTAAATCTGCACTGAAATACGCCCAGGCAAATGTACCCTGATGCCATCGGTTTAATAAGTGTAGCGGCAATACGACTGTCAACAAAACACAAGTAGGGGGTATGTGTTAGACGGTCTTTGCCTTCTAGTCATTATCATCAAAACTATTTCGTTCCAGAAGCTGAAAATTGACCTATCTGTACCTTGACATGCTCTCGAGAGGATCCGATTGAAAGACATGATATCTGAGACTCAATTCAATATTTTTTTTAAGGCAAAGGAGGCATGTTCTTTGAGCGACGGCGCACAGCCAAGTATATTGCGACGCGCTTACAATACACTGCAAAGAATCTCGCTGCAGAGACTTGTAATGACTTCTCCTAAATATCGCCTTTAATATTCAAACCTTCAAGCTAAAACTATGTTCAGATCATAGCCCGTGGCCTTGTCAATCGATTTCCGAAAGAATTAGTAAGGTACCTTAAATCTGCACTGAAATACGCCCAGGCAAATGTACCCTGATTCCATCGGTTTAATAAGTGTAGCGGCAATACGACTGTCAACACAACACAAGTAGGGGGTATGTGTCAGACGGTCTTTGCCTTCTAGTCTTCATCATCAAATCTATTTCGTTCCAGAAGCTTAAAATTGACCTATCTGTAGCTTGACATGCTCTCGAGAGGATCCGATCGAAAGACATGATATCTGAGACTCAATTCAATAATTATTTTAAGGCAAAGGAGGCATGTTCTTTGAGCGACGGCGCACAGCCAAGTATATTGCGACGCGCTTACAATACACTGCAAAGAATCTCGCTGCAGAGACTTGTAATGACTCCTCCTGAATATCGCCTTCAATATTCAAACCTTCAAGCTAAAACTATGTTCAGATCATAGCCCTTGGCCTTGTCAATCGATTTCCGAAAGAATTAGTAAGGTACCTTAAATCTGCAATGAAATACGCCCAGGCAAATGTACCCTGATGCCATCGGTTTAATAAGTGTAGCGGCAATACGACTGTCAACAAAACACAAGTAGGGGGTATGTGTCAGACGGTCTTTGCCTTCTAGTCTTTATCCTCAAAACTATTTCGTTCCAGAGTCTGAAATTTGACCTATCTGTAGCTTGACATGCTCTCGAGAGGATCCGATCGAAAGACAAGATATCTGAGCCTCAATTCAAGAATTATTTTAAGGCAAAGGAGGCATGTTCTTTGAGCGACGGCGCGCAGCCAAGTATATTGCGAGGCGCTTACAATACACTGCAAAGAATCTCGCTGCAGAGACTTGTAATGACTCCTCCTGAATATCGCCTTCAATATTCAAACCTTCAAGCTAAAACTATGTTCAGATCATAGCCCTTGGCCTTGTCAATCAATTTCCGAAAGAATTAGTAAGGTACCTTAAATCTGCACTGAAATACGCCCAGGCAAATGTACCCTGATTCCATCGGTTTAATAAGTGTAGCGGCAATACGACTGTCAACACAACACAAGTAGGGGGTATGTGTCAGACGGTCTTTGCCTTCTAGTCTTTTTCCTGAAAACTATTTCGTTCCAGAGTCTGAAAATCGACCTATCTGTAGCTTGACATGCTCTCGAGAGGATCCGATCGAAAGACAAGATATCTGAGACTCAATTCAAGAATTATTTTAAGGCAAAGGAGGCATGTTCTTTGAGCGACGGCGCACAGCCAAGTATATTGCGACGCGCTTACAATACACTGCAAAGAATCTCGCTGCAGAGACTTGTAATGACTCCTCCTGAATATCGCCTTCAATATTCAAACCTTCAAGCTAAAACTATGTTCAGATCATAGCCCGTGGCCTTGTCAATCGATTTCCGAAAGAATTAGTAAGGTACCTTAAATCTGCACTGAAATACGCCCAGGCAAATGTACCCTGATGCCATCGGTTTAATAAGTGTAGCGGCAATACGACTGTAAACAAAACACAAGTAGGGGGTATGTGTCAGACGGTCTTTGCCTTCTAGTCATTATCATCAAAACTATTTCGTTCCAGAAGCTGAAAATTGACCTATCTGTAGCTTGACATGCCGTCGATAGGATCCGATCGAAAGACATGATATCTGAGACTCAATTCAATAATTATTTTAAGGCAAAGGAGGCATGTTCTTTGAGCGACGGCGCACAGACAAGTATATTGCGACGCGCTTACAATACACTGCAAAGAATCTCGCTGCAGAGACTTGTAATGACTCCTCCTGAATATCGCCTTCAATATTCAAACCTTCAAGCTAAAACTATGTTCAGATCAAAACCCGTGGCCTTGTCAATCGATTTCCGAAAGAAATAGTAAGGTACCTTAAATCTGCACTGAAATACGCCCAGGCAAATGTACCCTGATGCCATCGGTTTAATAAGTGTAGCGGCAATACGACTGTCAACAGAACACAAGTAGGGGGTATGTGTCAGAAGGTCTTTGCCTTCTAGTCATTATCATCAAAACTATTCCGTTCCAGAAGCTGAAAATTGACCTATCTGTAGCTTGACATGCTCTCGAGAGGATCCGATCGAAAGACAAGATATCTGAGACTCAATTCAAGAATTATTTTAAGCAAAGGAGGCATGTTCTTTGAGCGACGGCGAACAGCCAAGTATATTGCGACGCGCTTACAATACACTGCAAAGAATCTCGCTGCAGAGACTTGTAATGACTCCTCCTGAATATCGCCTTTAATATTCAAACCTTCAAGCTAAAACTATGTTCAGATCATAGCCCGTGGCCTTGTCAATCGATTTCCGAAAGAATTAGTAAGGTACCTTAAATCTGCACTGAAATACGCGCAGGCAAATGTACCCTGATGCCATCGGTTTAATAAGTGTAGCGGCAATACGACTGTAAACAAAACACAAGTAGGGGGTATGTGTCAGACGGTCTTTGCCTTCTAGTCATTATCATCAAAACTATTTCGTTCCAGAAGCTGAAAATTGACCTATCTGTAGCTTGACATGCCGTCGATAGGATCCGATCGAAAGACATGATATCTGAGACTCAATTCAATAATTATTTTAAGGCAAAGGAGGCATGTTCTTTGAGCGACGGCGCACAGACAAGTATATTGCGACGCGCTTACAATACACTGCAAAGAATCTCGCTGCAGAGACTTGTAATGACTCCTCCTGAATATCGCCTTCAATATTCAAACCTTCAAGCTAAAACTATGTTCAGATCATAGCCCGTGGCCTTGTCAATCGATTTCCGAAAGAATTAGTAAGGTACCTTAAATCTGCACTGAAATACGCCCAGGCAAATGTACCCGGATGCCATCGGTTTAATAAGTGTAGCGGCAATACGACTGTCAACACAACACAAGTAGGGGGTATGTGTCAGAAGGTCTTTGCCTTCTAGTCATTATCATCAAAACAATTTCGTTCCAGAAGCTGAAAATTGACCTATCTGTAGCTTGACATGCTCTCGAGAGGATCCGATCGAAAGACAAGATATCTGAGACTCAATTCAAGAATTATTTTAAGGCAAAGGAGGCATGTTCTTTGAGCGACGGCGCACAGCCAAGTATATTGCGACGCGCTTACAATACACTGCAAAGAATCTCGCTGCAGAGACTTGTAATGACTCCTCCTGAATATCGCCTTCAATATTCAAACCTTCAAGCTAAAACTATGTTCAGATCATAGCCCTTGGCCTTGTCAATCGATTTCCGAAAGAATTAGTAAGGTACCTTAAATCCGCACTGAAATACGCCCAGGCAAATGTACCCTGATTCCATCGGTTTAATGAGTTTAGCGGCAATACGACTGTCAACACAACACAAGTAGGGGGTATGTGTCAGACGGTCTTTGCCTTCTAGTCTTTTTCCTCAAAACTATTTCGTTCCAGAGTCTGAAAATTGACCTATCTGTAGCTTGACATGCTCTCGAGAGGATCCGATCGAAAGACAAGATATCTGAGACTCAATTCAAGAATTATTTTAAGGCAAAGGAGGCATGTTCTTTGAGCGACGGCGCACAGCCAAGTATATTGCGACGCGCTTACAATACACAGCAAAGAATCTCGCTGCAGAGACTTGTAATGACTCCTCCTGAATATCGCCTTCAATATTCAAACCTTCAAGCTAAAACTATTTTCAGATCATAGCCCGTGGCCCTGTCAATCGATTTCCGAAAGAATTAGTAAGGTACCTTAAATCTGCAATGAAATACGCCCAGGCAAATGTACCCTGATTCCATCGGTTTAATAAGTGTAGCGGCAATACGACTGTTAACACAACACAAGTAGGGGTATGTGTCAGACGGTCTTTGCCTTCTAGTCTTTATCCTCAAAACTATTTCGTTCCAGAAGCTGAAAATTAACCTATCTGTAGCTTGACATGCTCTCGAGCGGATCCGATCGAAAGACAAGATATCTGAGACTCAATTCAAGAATTATTTTAAGGCAAAGGAGGCATGTTCTTTGAGCGACGGCGCACAGCCAAGTATATTGCGACGCGCTTACAATACACTGCAAAGAATCTCGCTGCAGAGACTTGTAATGACTCCTCCTGAATATCGCCTTCAATATTCAAACCTTCAAGCTAAAACTATGTTCAGATCATAGCCCGTGGCCTTGTCAATCGATTTCCGAAAGAATTAGTAAGGTACCTTAAATCTGCACTGAAATACGCCCAGGCAAATGTACCCTGATGCCATCGGTTTAATAAGTGTAGCGGCAATACGACTGTCAACACAACACAAGTAGGGGGTATGTGTCAGACGGTCTTTGCCTTCTAGTCTTTATCCTCAAAACTATTTCGTTCCAGAGTCTGAAAATTGACCTATCTGTAGCTTGACATGCTCTCGAGAGGATCCGATCGAAAGACAAGATATCTGAGACTCAATTCAAGAATTATTTTAAGGCAAAGGAGGCATGTTCTTTGAGCGACGGCGCACAGCCAAGTATATTGCGACGCGCTTACAATACACAGCAAAGAATCTCGCTGCAGAGACTTGTAATGACTCCTCCTGAATATCGCCTTCAATATTCATACCTTCAAGCTAAAACTATGTTCAGATCATAGCCCTTGGCCTTGTCAATCGATTTCCGAAAGAATTAGTAACGTACCTTAAATCTGCACTGAAATACGCCCAGGCAAATGTACCCTGATGCCATCGGTTTAATAAGTGTAGCGGCAATACGACTGTCAACAAAACACAAGTAGGGGTATGTGTCAGACGGTCTTTGCCTTCTAGTCTTTATCCTCAAAACTATTTCGTTCCAGAAGCTGAAAATTGACCTATCTGTAGCTTGACATGCTCTCGAGCGGATCCGATCGAAAGACAAGATATCTGAGACTCAATTCAAGAATTATTTTAAGGCAAAGGAGGCATGTTCTTTGAGCGACGGCGCACAGCCAAGTATATTGCGACGCGCTTACAATACACTGCAAAGAATCTCGCTGCAGAGACTTGTAATGACTCCTCCTGAATATCGCCTTCAATATTCAAACCTTCAAGCTAAAACTATGTTCAGATCATAGCCCGTGGCCTTGTCAATCGATTTCCGAAAGAATTAGTAAGGTACCTTAAATCTGCACTGAAATACGCCCAGGCAAATGTACCCTGATGCCATCGGTTTAATAAGTGTAGCGGCAATACGACTGTCAACACAACACAAGTAGGGGGTATGTGTCAGACGGTCTTTGCCTTCTAGTCTTTATCCTCAAAACTATTTCGTTCCAGAGTCTGAAAATTGACCTATCTGTAGCTTGACATGCTCTCGAGAGGATCCGATCGAAAGACAAGATATCTGAGACTCAATTCAAGAATTATTTTAAGGCAAAGGAGGCATGTTCTTTGAGCGACGGCGCACAGCCAAGTATATTGCGACGCGCTTACAATACACAGCAAAGAATCTCGCTGCAGAGACTTGTAATGACTCCTCCTGAATATCGCCTTCAATATTCAAACCTTCAAGCTAAAACTATGTTCAGATCATAGCCCTTGGCCTTGTCAATCGATTTCCGAAAGAATTAGTAAGGTACCTTAAATCTGCACTGAAATACGCCCAGGCAAATGTACCCTGATGCCATCGGTTTAATAAGTGTAGCGGCAATACGACTGTCAACAAAACACAAGTAGGGGGTATGTGTTAGACGGTCTTTGCCTTCTAGTCATTATCATCAAAACTATTTCGTTCCAGAAGCTGAAAATTGACCTATCTGTACCTTGACATGCTCTCGAGAGGATCCGATTGAAAGACATGATATCTGAGACTCAATTCAATATTTTTTTTAAGGCAAAGGAGGCATGTTCTTTGAGCGACGGCGCACAGCCAAGTATATTGCGACGCGCTTACAATACACTGCAAAGAATCTCGCTGCAGAGACTTGTAATGACTTCTCCTAAATATCGCCTTTAATATTCAAACCTTCAAGCTAAAACTATGTTCAGATCATAGCCCGTGGCCTTGTCAATCGATTTCCGAAAGAATTAGTAAGGTACCTTAAATCTGCACTGAAATACGCCCAGGCAAATGTACCCTGATTCCATCGGTTTAATAAGTGTAGCGGCAATACGACTGTCAACACAACACAAGTAGGGGGTATGTGTCAGACGGTCTTTGCCTTCTAGTCTTCATCATCAAATCTATTTCGTTCCAGAAGCTTAAAATTGACCTATCTGTAGCTTGACATGCTCTCGAGAGGATCCGATCGAAAGACATGATATCTGAGACTCAATTCAATAATTATTTTAAGGCAAAGGAGGCATGTTCTTTGAGCGACGGCGCACAGCCAAGTATATTGCGACGCGCTTACAATACACTGCAAAGAATCTCGCTGCAGAGACTTGTAATGACTCCTCCTGAATATCGCCTTCAATATTCAAACCTTCAAGCTAAAACTATGTTCAGATCATAGCCCTTGGCCTTGTCAATCGATTTCCGAAAGAATTAGTAAGGTACCTTAAATCTGCACTGAAATACGCCCAGGCAAATGTACCCTGATGCCATCGGTTTAATAAGTGTAGCGGCAATACGACTGTCAACAAAACACAAGTAGGGGGTATGTGTTAGACGGTCTTTGCCTTCTAGTCTTTATCCTCAAAACTATTTCGTTCCAGAAGCTAAAAATTGACCTATCTGTAGCTTGACATGCTCTCGAGAGGATCCGATCGAAAGACAAGATATCTGAGCCTCAATTCAAGAATTTTTTTAAGGCAAAGGAGGCATGTTCTTTGAGCGACGGCGCACAGCCAAGTATATTGCGACGCGCTTACAATACACTGCAAAGAATCTCGCTGCAGAGACTTGTAATGACTCCTCCTGAATATCGCCTTCAATATTCAAACCTTCAAGCTAAAACTATGTTCAGATCATAGCCCTTGGTCTTGTCAATCGATTTCCGAAAGAATTAGTAAGGTACCTTAAATCTGCACTGAAATACGCCCAGGCAAATGTACCCTGATTCCATCGGTTTAATGAGTGTAGCGGCAATACGACTGTCAACACAACACAAGTAGGGGGTATGTGTCAGACGGTCTTTGCCTTCTAGTCTTTTTCCTCAAAACTATTTCGTTCCAGAGTCTGAAAATTGACCTATCTGTAGCTTGACATGCTCTCGAGAGGATCCGATCGAAAGACAAGATATCTGAGACTCAATTCAAGAATTATTTTAAGGCAAAGGAGGCATGTTCTTTGAGCGACGGCGCACAGCCAAGTATATTGCGACGCACTTACAATACACTGCAAAGAATCTCGCTGCAGAGACTTGTAATAACTCCTACTGAATATCGCCTTCAATATTCAAACCTTCAAGCTAAATCTATATTCAGATCATAGCCCTTGGCCTTGTCAATCGATTTCCGAAAGAATTAGTAAGGTACCTTAAATATGCAATGAAATGCGCCCAGGCAAATGTACCCTGATGCCATCGGTTTAATAAGTGTAGCGGCAATACGACTGTCAACAAAACACAAGTAGGGGGTATGTGTCAGACGGTCTTTGCCTTCTAGTCATTTTCATCAAAACTATTTCGTTCCAGAAGCTGAAAATTGACCTATCTGTAGCTTGACATGCTTTCGAGAGGATCCGATCGAAAGACATGATATCTGAGACTCAATTCAAGAATTATTTTAAGGCAAAGGAGGCATGTTCTTTGAGCGACGGCGCACAGTCAAGTATATTGCGACGCGCTTACAATACACTGCAAAGAATCTCGCTGCAGAGACTTGTAATGACTCCTCCTGAATATCGCCTTCAATATTCAAACCTACAAGCTAAAACTATGTTCAGATCATAGCCCGTGGCCTTGACAATCGATTTCCGAAAGAATTAGTAAGGTACCTTAAATCTGCACTGAAATACGCCCAGGCAAATGTATCCTGATGCCATCGGTTTAATAAGTGTAGCGGCAATACGACTGTCAACAAAACACAAGTAGGGGGTATGTGTCAGACGGTCTTTGCCTTCTAGTCTTTATCCTCAAAACTATTTCGTTCCAGAGTCTGAAATTTGACCTATCTGTAGCTTGACATGCTCTCGAGAGGATCCGATCGAAAGACAAGATATCTGAGCCTCAATTCAAGAATTATTTTAAGGCAAAGGAGGCATGTTCTTTGAGCGACGGCGCGCAGCCAAGTATATTGCGAGGCGCTTACAATACACTGCAAAGAATCTCGCTGCAGAGACTTGTAATGACTCCTCCTGAATATCGCCTTCAATATTCAAACCTTCAAGCTAAAACTATGTTCAGATCATAGCCCTTGGCCTTGTCAATCAATTTCCGAAAGAATTAGTAAGGTACCTTAAATCTGCACTGAAATACGCCCAGGCAAATGTACCCTGATTCCATCGGTTTAATAAGTGTAGCGGCAATACGACTGTCAACACAACACAAGTAGGGGGTATGTGTCAGACGGTCTTTGCCTTCTAGTCTTTTTCCTGAAAACTATTTCGTTCCAGAGTCTGAAAATCGACCTATCTGTAGCTTGACATGCTCTCGAGAGGATCCGATCGAAAGACAAGATATCTGAGACTCAATTCAAGAATTATTTTAAGGCAAAGGAGGCATGTTCTTTGAGCGACGGCGCACAGCCAAGTATATTGCGACGCGCTTACAATACACTGCAAAGAATCTCGCTGCAGAGACTTGTAATGACTCCTCCTGAATATCGCCTTCAATATTCAAACCTTCAAGCTAAAACTATGTTCAGATCATAGCCCGTGGCCTTGTCAATCGATTTCCGAAAGAATTAGTAAGGTACCTTAAATCTGCACTGAAATACGCCCAGGCAAATGTACCCTGATGCCATCGGTTTAATAAGTGTAGCGGCAATACGACTGTAAACAAAACACAAGTAGGGGGTATGTGTCAGACGGTCTTTGCCTTCTAGTCATTATCATCAAAACTATTTCGTTCCAGAAGCTGAAAATTGACCTATCTGTAGCTTGACGAGCTCTCGAGAGGATCCGATCGAAAGACAAGATATCTGAGACTTAATTCAAGAATTATTTTAAGGCAAAGGAGGCATGTTCTTTGAGCGACGGCGCACAGCCAATTATATTGCGACGCGCTTACAATACACTGCAAAGAATCTCGCTGCAGAGACTTGTAATGACTCCTCCTGAATATCGCCTTCAATATTCATACCTCCAAGCTAAAAATATGTTCAGATCATAGCCCTTGGCCTTGTCAATCGATTTCCGAAAGAATTAGTAAGGTACCTTAAATCTGCACTGAAATACGCCCAGGCAAATGTACCCTGATGCCATCGGTTTAATAAGTGTAGCGGCAATACGACTGTCAACAAAACACAAGTAGGGGGTATGTGTTAGACGGTCTTTGCCTTCTAGTCTTTATCCTCAAAACTATTTCGTTCCAGAAGCTGAAAATTGACCTATCTGTAGCTTGACATGCTCTCGAGAGGATCCGATCGAAAGACATGATATCTGAGACTCAATTCAAGAATTTTTTTAAGGCAAAGGAGGCATGTTCTTTGAGCGACGGCGCATAGCCAATTATATTGCGACGCGCTTACAATACACTGCAAAGAATCTCGCTGCAGAGACTTGTAATGACTCCTCCTGAATATCGCCTTCAATATTCAAACCTTCAAGCTAAAACTATGTTCAGATCATAGCCCTTGGCCTTGTCAATCGATTTCCGAAAGAATTAGTAAGGTACCCTAAATCTGCACTGAAATACGCCCAGGCAAATGTACCCTGATGCCATCGGTTTAATAAGTGTAGCGGCAATACGACTGTCAACACAACACAAGTAGGGGGTATGTGTTAGACGGTCTTTGCCTTCTAGTCATTATCATCAAAACTATTTCGTTCCAGAAGCTGAAAATTGACCTATCTGTAGCTTGACATGCTCTCGAGAGGATCCGATCGAAAGACATGATATCTGAGACTCAATTCAAGAATTATTTTAAGGCAAAGGAGGCATGTTCTTTGAGCGACGGCGCACAGCCAATTATATTGCGACGCGCTTACAATACACTGCAAAGAATCTCGCTGCAGAGACTTGTAATGACTCCTTCTGAATATCGCCTTCAATATTCATACCTCCAAGCTAAAAATATGTTCAGATCATAGCCCTTGGCCTTGTCAATCGATTTCCGAAAGAATTAGTAAGGTACCTTAAATCTGCACTGAAATACGCCCAGGCAAATGTACCCTGATGCCATCGGTTTAATAAGTGTAGCGGCAATACGACTGTCAACAAAACACAAGTAGGGGGTATGTGTTAGACGGTCTTTGCCTTCTAGTCTTTATCCTCAAAACTATTTCGTTCCAGAAGCTAAAAATTGACCTATCTGTAGCTTGACATGCTCTCGAGAGGATCCGATCGAAAGACATGATATCTGAGACTCAATTCAAGAATTTTTTTAAGGCAAAGGAGGCATGTTCTTTGAGCGACGGCGCATAGCCAATTATATTGCGACGCGCTTACAATACACTGCAAAGAATCTCGCTGCAGAGACTTGTAATGACTCCTCCTGAATATCGCCTTCAATATTCAAACCTTCAAGCTAAAACTATGTTCAGATCATAGCCCGTGGCCCTGTCAATCGATTTCCGAAAGAATTAGTAAGGTACCTTAAATCTGCACTGAAATACGCCCAGGCAAATGTACCCTGATGCCATCGGTTTAATAAGTGTAGCGGCAATACGACTGTCAACACAACACAAGTAGGGGGTATGTGTCAGACGGTCTTTGCCTTCTAGTCTTTATCCTCAAAACTATTCCGTTCCAGAGTCTGAAATTTGACCTATCTGTAGCTTGACATGCTCTCGAGAGGATCCGATCGAAAGACAAGATATCTGAGCCTCAATTCAAGAATTTTTTTAAGGCAAAGGAGGCATGTTCTTTGAGCGACGGCGCACAGCCAAGTATATTGCGACGCGCTTACAATACACTGCAAAGAATCTCGCTGCAGAGACTTGTAATGACTCCTCCTGAATATCGCCTTCAATATTCAAACCTTCAAGCTAAAACTATGTTCAGATCATAGCCCTTGGCCTTGTCAATCGATTTCCGAAAGAATTAGTAAGGTACCTTAAATCTGCACTGAAATACGCCCAGGCAAATGTACCCTGATTCCATCGGTTTAATGAGTGTAGCGGCAATACGACTGTCAACACAACACAAGTAGGGGGTATGTGTCAGACGGTCTTTGCCTTCTAGTCTTTTTCCTCAAAACTATTTCGTTCCAGAGTCTGAAAATTGACCTATCTGTAGCTTGACATGCTCTCGAGAGGATCCGATCGAAAGACAAGATATCTGAGACTCAATTCAAGAATTATTTTAAGGCAAAGGAGGCATGTTCTTTGAGCGACGGCGCACAGCCAAGTATATTGCGACGCACTTACAATACACTGCAAAGAATCTCGCTGCAGAGACTTGTAATAACTCCTACTGAATATCGCCTTCAATATTCAAACCTTCAAGCTAAATCTATATTCAGATCATAGCCCTTGGCCTTGTCAATCGATTTCCGAAAGAATTAGTAAGGTACCTTAAATATGCAATGAAATGCGCCCAGGCAAATGTACCCTGATGCCATCGGTTTAATAAGTGTAGCGGCAATACGACTGTCAACAAAACACAAGTAGGGGGTATGTGTCAGACGGTCTTTGCCTTCTAGTCATTTTCATCAAAACTATTTCGTTCCAGAAGCTGAAAATTGACCTATCTGTAGCTTGACATGCTTTCGAGAGGATCCGATCGAAAGACATGATATCTGAGACTCAATTCAAGAATTATTTTAAGGCAAAGGAGGCATGTTCTTTGAGCGACGGCGCACAGTCAAGTATATTGCGACGCGCTTACAATACACTGCAAAGAATCTCGCTGCAGAGACTTGTAATGACTCCTCCTGAATATCGCCTTCAATATTCAAACCTACAAGCTAAAACTATGTTCAGATCATAGCCCGTGGCCTTGACAATCGATTTCCGAAAGAATTAGTAAGGTACCTTAAATCTGCACTGAAATACGCCCAGGCAAATGTACCCTGATGCCATCGGTTTAATAAGTGTAGCGGCAATACGACTGTCAACACAACACAAGTAGGGGGTATGTGTTAGACGGTCTTTGCCTTCTAGTCATTATCATCAAAACTATTTCGTTCCAGAAGCTGAAAATTGACCTATCTGTAGCTTGACATGCTCTCGAGAGGATCCGATCGAAAGACATGATATCTGAGACTCAATTCAAGAATTATTTTAAGGCAAAGGAGGCATGTTCTTTGAGCGACGGCGCACAGCCAATTATATTGCGACGCGCTTACAATACACTGCAAAGAATCTCGCTGCAGAGACTTGTAATGACTCCTCCTGAATATCGCCTTCAATATTCAAACCTTCAAGCTAAAACTATGTTCAGATCATAGCCCTTGGCCTTGTCAATCGATTTCCGAAAGAATTAGTAAGGTACCTTAAATCTGCACTGAAATACGCCCAGGCAAATGTACCCTGATTCCATCGGTTTAATGAGTGTAGCGGCAATACGACTGTCAACACAACACAAGTAGGGGGTATGTGTCAGACGGTCTTTGCCTTCTAGTCTTTTTCCTCAAAACTATTTCGTTCCAGAGTCTGAAAATTGACCTATCTGTAGCTTGACATGCTCTCGAGAGGATCCGATCGAAAGACAAGATATCTGAGACTCAATTCAAGAATTATTTTAAGGCAAAGGAGGCATGTTCTTTGAGCGACGGCGCACAGCCAAGTATATTGCGACGCACTTACAATACACTGCAAAGAATCTCGCTGCAGAGACTTGTAATAACTCCTACTGAATATCGCCTTCAATATTCAAACCTTCAAGCTAAATCTATATTCAGATCATAGCCCTTGGCCTTGTCAATCGATTTCCGAAAGAATTAGTAAGGTACCTTAAATATGCAATGAAATGCGCCCAGGCAAATGTACCCTGATGCCATCGGTTTAATAAGTGTAGCGGCAATACGACTGTCAACAAAACACAAGTAGGGGGTATGTGTCAGACGGTCTTTGCCTTCTAGTCATTTTCATCAAAACTATTTCGTTCCAGAAGCTGAAAATTGACCTATCTGTAGCTTGACATGCTTTCGAGAGGATCCGATCGAAAGACATGATATCTGAGACTCAATTCAAGAATTATTTTAAGGCAAAGGAGGCATGTTCTTTGAGCGACGGCGCACAGTCAAGTATATTGCGACGCGCTTACAATACACTGCAAAGAATCTCGCTGCAGAGACTTGTAATGACTCCTCCTGAATATCGCCTTCAATATTCAAACCTACAAGCTAAAACTATGTTCAGATCATAGCCCGTGGCCTTGACAATCGATTTCCGAAAGAATTAGTAAGGTACCTTAAATCTGCACTGAAATACGCCCAGGCAAATGTACCCTGATGCCATCGGTTTAATAAGTGTAGCGGCAATACGACTGTCAACACAACACAAGTAGGGGGTATGTGTTAGACGGTCTTTGCCTTCTAGTCATTATCATCAAAACTATTTCGTTCCAGAAGCTGAAAATTGACCTATCTGTAGCTTGACATGCTCTCGAGAGGATCCGATCGAAAGACATGATATCTGAGACTCAATTCAAGAATTATTTTAAGGCAAAGGAGGCATGTTCTTTGAGCGACGGCGCACAGCCAATTATATTGCGACGCGCTTACAATACACTGCAAAGAATCTCGCTGCAGAGACTTGTAATGACTCCTTCTGAATATCGCCTTCAATATTCATACCTCCAAGCTAAAAATATGTTCAGATCATAGCCCTTGGCCTTGTCAATCGATTTCCGAAAGAATTAGTAAGGTACCTTAAATCTGCACTGAAATACGCCCAGGCAAATGTACCCTGATGCCATCGGTTTAATAAGTGTAGCGGCAATACGACTGTCAACAAAACACAAGTAGGGGGTATGTGTTAGACGGTCTTTGCCTTCTAGTCTTTATCCTCAAAACTATTTCGTTCCAGAAGCTAAAAATTGACCTATCTGTAGCTTGACATGCTCTCGAGAGGATCCGATCGAAAGACATGATATCTGAGACTCAATTCAAGAATTTTTTTAAGGCAAAGGAGGCATGTTCTTTGAGCGACGGCGCATAGCCAATTATATTGCGACGCGCTTACAATACACTGCAAAGAATCTCGCTGCAGAGACTTGTAATGACTCCTCCTGAATATCGCCTTCAATATTCAAACCTTCAAGCTAAAACTATGTTCAGATCATAGCCCGTGGCCCTGTCAATCGATTTCCGAAAGAATTAGTAAGGTACCTTAAATCTGCACTGAAATACGCCCAGGCAAATGTACCCTGATGCCATCGGTTTAATAAGTGTAGCGGCAATACGACTGTCAACACAACACAAGTAGGGGGTATGTGTCAGACGGTCTTTGCCTTCTAGTCTTTATCCTCAAAACTATTCCGTTCCAGAGTCTGAAATTTGACCTATCTGTAGCTTGACATGCTCTCGAGAGGATCCGATCGAAAGACAAGATATCTGAGCCTCAATTCAAGAATTTTTTTAAGGCAAAGGAGGCATGTTCTTTGAGCGACGGCGCACAGCCAAGTATATTGCGACGCGCTTACAATACACTGCAAAGAATCTCGCTGCAGAGACTTGTAATGACTCCTCCTGAATATCGCCTTCAATATTCAAACCTTCAAGCTAAAACTATGTTCAGATCATAGCCCTTGGCCTTGTCAATCGATTTCCGAAAGAATTAGTAAGGTACCTTAAATCTGCACTGAAATACGCCCAGGCAAATGTACCCTGATTCCATCGGTTTAATGAGTGTAGCGGCAATACGACTGTCAACACAACACAAGTAGGGGGTATGTGTCAGACGGTCTTTGCCTTCTAGTCTTTTTCCTCAAAACTATTTCGTTCCAGAGTCTGAAAATTGACCTATCTGTAGCTTGACATGCTCTCGAGAGGATCCGATCGAAAGACAAGATATCTGAGACTCAATTCAAGAATTATTTTAAGGCAAAGGAGGCATGTTCTTTGAGCGACGGCGCACAGCCAAGTATATTGCGACGCACTTACAATACACTGCAAAGAATCTCGCTGCAGAGACTTGTAATAACTCCTACTGAATATCGCCTTCAATATTCAAACCTTCAAGCTAAATCTATATTCAGATCATAGCCCTTGGCCTTGTCAATCGATTTCCGAAAGAATTAGTAAGGTACCTTAAATATGCAATGAAATGCGCCCAGGCAAATGTACCCTGATGCCATCGGTTTAATAAGTGTAGCGGCAATACGACTGTCAACAAAACACAAGTAGGGGGTATGTGTCAGACGGTCTTTGCCTTCTAGTCATTTTCATCAAAACTATTTCGTTCCAGAAGCTGAAAATTGACCTATCTGTAGCTTGACATGCTTTCGAGAGGATCCGATCGAAAGACATGATATCTGAGACTCAATTCAAGAATTATTTTAAGGCAAAGGAGGCATGTTCTTTGAGCGACGGCGCACAGTCAAGTATATTGCGACGCGCTTACAATACACTGCAAAGAATCTCGCTGCAGAGACTTGTAATGACTCCTCCTGAATATCGCCTTCAATATTCAAACCTACAAGCTAAAACTATGTTCAGATCATAGCCCGTGGCCTTGACAATCGATTTCCGAAAGAATTAGTAAGGTACCTTAAATCTGCACTGAAATACGCCCAGGCAAATGTATCCTGATGCCATCGGTTTAATAAGTGTAGCGGCAATACGACTGTCAACAAAACACAAGTAGGGGGTATGTGTCAGACGGTCTTTGCCTTCTAGTCTTTATCCTCAAAACTATTTCGTTCCAGAGTCTGAAATTTGACCTATCTGTAGCTTGACATGCTCTCGAGAGGATCCGATCGAAAGACAAGATATCTGAGCCTCAATTCAAGAATTATTTTAAGGCAAAGGAGGCATGTTCTTTGAGCGACGGCGCGCAGCCAAGTATATTGCGAGGCGCTTACAATACACTGCAAAGAATCTCGCTGCAGAGACTTGTAATGACTCCTCCTGAATATCGCCTTCAATATTCAAACCTTCAAGCTAAAACTATGTTCAGATCATAGCCCTTGGCCTTGTCAATCAATTTCCGAAAGAATTAGTAAGGTACCTTAAATCTGCACTGAAATACGCCCAGGCAAATGTACCCTGATTCCATCGGTTTAATAAGTGTAGCGGCAATACGACTGTCAACACAACACAAGTAGGGGGTATGTGTCAGACGGTCTTTGCCTTCTAGTCTTTTTCCTGAAAACTATTTCGTTCCAGAGTCTGAAAATCGACCTATCTGTAGCTTGACATGCTCTCGAGAGGATCCGATCGAAAGACAAGATATCTGAGACTCAATTCAAGAATTATTTTAAGGCAAAGGAGGCATGTTCTTTGAGCGACGGCGCACAGCCAAGTATATTGCGACGCGCTTACAATACACTGCAAAGAATCTCGCTGCAGAGACTTGTAATGACTCCTCCTGAATATCGCCTTCAATATTCAAACCTTCAAGCTAAAACTATGTTCAGATCATAGCCCGTGGCCTTGTCAATCGATTTCCGAAAGAATTAGTAAGGTACCTTAAATCTGCACTGAAATACGCCCAGGCAAATGTACCCTGATGCCATCGGTTTAATAAGTGTAGCGGCAATACGACTGTAAACAAAACACAAGTAGGGGGTATGTGTCAGACGGTCTTTGCCTTCTAGTCATTATCATCAAAACTATTTCGTTCCAGAAGCTGAAAATTGACCTATCTGTAGCTTGACATGCCGTCGATAGGATCCGATCAAAAGACATGATATCTGAGACTCAATTCAATAATTATTTTAAGGCAAAGGAGGCATGTTCTTTGAGCGACGGCGCACAGACAAGTATATTGCGACGCGCTTACAATACACTGCAAAGAATCTCGCTGCAGAGACTTGTAATGACTCCTCCTGAATATCGCCTTCAATATTCAAACCTTCAAGCTAAAACTATGTTCAGATCAAAACCCGTGGCCTTGTCAATCGATTTCCGAAAGAAATAGTAAGGTACCTTAAATCTGCACTGAAATACGCCCAGGCAAATGTACCCTGATGCCATCGGTTTAATAAGTGTAGCGGCAATACGACTGTCAACACATCACAAGTAGGGGGTATGTGTCAGAAGGTCTTTGCCTTCTAGTCATTATCATCAAAACTATTCCGTTCCAGAAGCTGAAAATTGACCTATCTGTAGCTTGACATGCTCTCGAGAGGATCCGATCGAAAGACAAGATATCTGAGACTCAATTCAAGAATTATTTTAAGCAAAGGAGGCATGTTCTTTGAGCGACGGCGAACAGCCAAGTATATTGCGACGCGCTTACAATACACTGCAAAGAATCTCGCTGCAGAGACTTGTAATGACTCCTCCTGAATATCGCCTTTAATATTCAAACCTTCAAGCTAAAACTATGTTCAGATCATAGCCCGTGGCCTTGTCAATCGATTTCCGAAAGAATTAGTAAGGTACCTTAAATCTGCACTGAAATACGCGCAGGCAAATGTACCCTGATGCCATCGGTTTAATAAGTGTAGCGGCAATACGACTGTAAACAAAACACAAGTAGGGGGTATGTGTCAGACGGTCTTTGCCTTCTAGTCATTATCATCAAAACTATTTCGTTCCAGAAGCTGAAAATTGACCTATCTGTAGCTTGACATGCCGTCGATAGGATCCGATCGAAAGACATGATATCTGAGACTCAATTCAATAATTATTTTAAGGCAAAGGAGGCATGTTCTTTGAGCGACGGCGCACAGACAAGTATATTGCGACGCGCTTACAATACACTGCAAAGAATCTCGCTGCAGAGACTTGTAATGACTCCTCCTGAATATCGCCTTCAATATTCAAACCTTCAAGCTAAAACTATGTTCAGATCATAGCCCGTGGCCTTGTCAATCGATTTCCGAAAGAATTAGTAAGGTACCTTAAATCTGCACTGAAATACGCCCAGGCAAATGTACCCTGATGCCATCGGTTTAATAAGTGTAGCGGCAATACGACTGTCAACACAACACAAGTAGGGGGTATGTGTCAGAAGGTCTTTGCCTTCTAGTCATTATCATCAAAACAATTTCGTTCCAGAAGCTGAAAATTGACCTATCTGTAGCTTGACATGCTCTCGAGAGGATCCGATCGAAAGACAAGATATCTGAGACTCAATTCAAGAATTATTTTAAGGCAAAGGAGGCATGTTCTTTGAGCGACGGCGCACAGCCAAGTATATTGCGACGCGCTTACAATACACTGCAAAGAATCTCGCTGCAGAGACTTGTAATGACTCCTCCTGAATATCGCCTTCAATATTCAAACCTTCAAGCTAAAACTATGTTCAGATCATAGCCCTTGGCCTTGTCAATCGATTTCCGAAAGAATTAGTAAGGTACCTTAAATCCGCACTGAAATACGCCCAGGCAAATGTACCCTGATTCCATCGGTTTAATGAGTGTAGCGGCAATACGACTGTCAACACAACACAAGTAGGGGGTATGTGTCAGACGGTCTTTGCCTTCTAGTCTTTTTCCTCAAAACTATTTCGTTCCAGAGTCTGAAAATTGACCTATCTGTAGCTTGACATGCTCTCGAGAGGATCCGATCGAAAGACAAGATATCTGAGACTCAATTCAAGAATTATTTTAAGGCAAAGGAGGCATGTTCTTTGAGCGACGGCGCACAGCCAAGTATATTGCGACGCACTTACAATACACTGCAAAGAATCTCGCTGCAGAGACTTGTAATAACTCCTACTGAATATCGCCTTCAATATTCAAACCTTCAAGCTAAAACTATGTTCAGATCATAGCCCTTGGCCTTGTCAATCGATTTCCGAAAGAATTAGTAAGGTACCTTAAATATGCAATGAAATGCGCCCAGGCAAATGTACCCTGATGCCATCGGTTTAATAAGTGTAGCGGCAATACGACTGTCAACAAAACACAAGTAGGGGGTATGTGTCAGACGGTCTTTGCCTTCTAGTCATTTTCATCAAAACTGTTTCGTTCCAGAAGCTGAAAATTGACCTATCTGTAGCTTGACATGCTCTCGAGAGGATCCGATCGAAAGACATGATATCTGAGACTCAATTCAAGAATTATTTTAAGGCAAATGAGGCATGTTCTTTGAGCGACGGCGCACAGTCAAGTATATTGCGACGCGCTTAAAATACACTGCAAAGAATCTCGCTGCAGAGACTTGTAATGACTCCTCCTGAATATCGCCTTCAATATTCATACCTCCAAGCTAAAAATATGTTCAGATCATAGCCCTTGGCCTTGTCAATCGATTTCCGAAAGAATTAGTAAGGTACCTTAAATCTGCACTGAAATACGCGCAGGCAAATGTACCCTGATGCCATCGGTTTAATAAGTGTAGCGGCAATACGACTGTCAATACAACACAAGTAGGGGGTATGTGTCAGACGGTCTTTGCCTTCTAGTCTTTATCCTCAAAACTATTTCGTTCCAGAGACTGAAAATTGACCTATCTGTAGCTTGACATGCTCTCGAGAGGATCCGATCAAAAGACAAGATATCTGAGACTTAATTCAAGAATTATTTTAAGGCAAAGGAGGCATGTTCTTTGAGCGACGGCGCACAGCCAAGTATATTGCGACGCCCTTACAATACACTGCAAAGAATCTCGCTGCAGAGACTTTTAATGACTCCTCCTGAATATCGCCTTCAATATTCATACCTTCAAGCTAAAACTATGTTCAGATCATAGCCCGTGGCCTTGACAATCGATTTCCTAAAGAATTAGTAAGGTACCTTATATCTGCACTGAAATACGCCCAGGCAAATGTACCCTGATGCCATCGGTTTAATAAGTGTAGCGGCAATACGACTGTCAACAAAACACAAGTAGGGGGTATGTGTTAGACGGTCTTTGCCTTCTAGTCATTATCATCAAAACTATTTCGTTCCAGAAGCTGAAAATTGACCTATCTGTAGCTTGACATGCTCTCGAGAGGATCCGATCGAAAGACATGATATCTGAGACTCAATTCAAGAATTATTTTAAGGCAAAGGAGGCATGTTCTTTGAGCGACGGCGCACAGCCAATTATATTGCGACGCGCTTACAATACACTGCAAAGAATCTCGCTGCAGAGACTTGTAATGACTCCTCCTGAATATCGCCTTCAATATTCAAACCTTCAAGCTAAAACTATGTTCAGATCATAGCCCGTGGCCCTGTCAATCGATTTCCGAAAGAATTAGTAAGGTACCTTAAATCTGCACTGAAATACGCCCAGGCAAATGTACCCTGATGCCATCGGTTTAATAAGTGTAGCGGCAATACGACTGTCAACACAACACAAGTAGGGGGTATGTGTCAGACGGTCTTTGCCTTCTAGTCTTTATCCTCAAAACTATTTCGTTCCAGAGTCTGAAATTTGACCTATCTGTAGCTTGACATGCTCTCGAGAGGATCCGATCAAAAGACAAGATATCTGAGCCTCAATTCAAGAATTATTTTAAGGCAAAGGAGGCATGTTCTTTGAGCGACGGCGCACAGCCAAGTATATTGCGACGCGCTTACAATACACTGCAAAGAATCTCGCTGCAGAGACTTGTAATGACTCCTCCTGAATATCGCCTTCAATATTCAAACCTTCAAGCTAAAACTATGTTCAGATCATAGCCCTTGGCCTTGTCAATCGATTTCCGAAAGAATTAGTAAGGTACCTTAAATCTGCACTGAAATACGCCCAGGCAAATGTACCCTGATTCCATCGGTTTAATGAGTGTAGCGGCAATACGACTGTCAACACAACACAAGTAGGGGGTATGTGTCAGACGGTCTTTGCCTTCTAGTCTTTTTCCTCAAAACTATTTCGTTCCAGAAGCTGAAAATTGACCTATCTGTAGCTTGACATGCTCTCGAGAGGATCCGATCGAAAGACATGATATCTGAGACTCAATTCAAGAATTATTTTAAGGCAAAGGAGGCATGTTCTTTGAGCGACGGCGCACAGTCAAGTATATTGCGACGCGCTTAAAATACACTGCAAAGAATCTCGCTGCAGAGACTTGTAATGACTCCTCCTGAATATCGCCTTCAATATTCAAACCTACAAGCTAAAAATATGTTCAGATCATAGCCCTTGGCCTTGTCAATCGATTTCCGAAAGAATTAGTAAGGTACCCTAAATCTGCACTGAAATACGCCCAGGCAAATGTACCCTGATGCCATCGGTTTAATAAGTGTAGCGGCAATACGACTGTCAACACAACACAAGTAGGGGGTATGTGTTAGACGGTCTTTGCCTTCTAGTCATTATCATCAAAACTATTTCGTTCCAGAAGCTGAAAATTGACCTATCTGTAGCTTGACATGCTCTCGAGAGGATCCGATCGAAAGACATGATATCTGAGACTCAATTCAAGAATTATTTTAAGGCAAAGGAGGCATGTTCTTTGAGCGACGGCGCACAGCCAATTATATTGCGACGCGCTTACAATACACTGCAAAAGAATCTCGCTGCAGAGACTTGTAATGACTCCTCCTGAATATCGCCTTCAATATTCATACCTCCAAGCTAAAAATATGTTCAGATCATAGCCCTTGGCCTTGTCAATCGATTTCCGAAAGAATTAGTAAGGTACCTTAAATCTGCACTGAAATACGCCCAGGCAAATGTACCCTGATGCCATCGGTTTAATAAGTGTAGCGGCAATACGACTGTCAACAAAACACAAGTAGGGGGTATGTGTTAGACGGTCTTTGCCTTCTAGTCTTTATCCTCAAAACTATTTCGTTCCAGAGTCTGAAAATTGACCTATCTGTAGCTTGACATGCTCTCGAGAGGATCCGATCGAAAGACAAGATATATGAGACTCAATTCAAGAATTATTTTAAGGCAAAGGAGGCATGTTCTTTGAGTGACGGCGCACAGCCAAGTATATTGCGACGCGCTTACAATACACTGCAAAGAATCTCGCTGCAGAGACTTTTAATGACTCCTCCTGAATATCGCCTTCAATATTCATACCTTCAAGCTAAAACTATGTTCAGATCATAGCCCGTGGCCTTGACAATCGATTTCCGAAAGAATTAGTAAGGTACCTTATATCTGCACTGAAATACGCCCAGGCAAATGTACCCTGATGCCATCGGTTTAATAAGTGTAGCGGCAATACGACTGTCAACAAAACACAAGTAGGGGGTATGTGTTAGACGGTCTTTGCCTTCTAGTCATTATCATCAAAACTATTTCGTTCCAGAAGCTGAAAATTGACCTATCTGTAGCTTGACATGCTCTCGAGAGGATCCGATCGAAAGACATGATATCTGAGACTCAATTCAAGAATTTTTTTAAGGCAAAGGAGGCATGTTCTTTGAGCGACGGCGCATAGCCAATTATATTGCGACGCGCTTACAATACACTGCAAAGAATCTCGCTGCAGAGACTTGTAATGACTCCTCCTGAATATCGCCTTCAATATTCAAACCTTCAAGCTAAAACTATGTTCAGATCATAGCCCGTGGCCCTGTCAATCGATTTCCGAAAGAATTAGTAAGGTACCTTAAATCTGCACTGAAATACGCCCAGGCAAATGTACCCTGATGCCATCGGTTTAATAAGTGTAGCGGCAATACGACTGTCAACACAACACAAGTAGGGGGTATGTGTCAGACGGTCTTTGCCTTCTAGTCTTTATCCTCAAAACTATTCCGTTCCAGAGTCTGAAATTTGACCTATCTGTAGCTTGACATGCTCTCGAGAGGATCCGATCGAAAGACAAGATATCTGAGCCTCAATTCAAGAATTATTTTAAGGCAAAGGAGGCATGTTCTTTGAGCGACGGCGCACAGCCAAGTATATTGCGACGCGCTTACAATACACTGCAAAGAATCTCGCTGCAGAGACTTGTAATGACTCCTCCTGAATATCGCCTTCAATATTCAAACCTTCAAGCTAAAACTATGTTCAGATCATAGCCCTTGGCCTTGTCAATCGATTTCCGAAAGAATTAGTAAGGTACCTTAAATCTGCACTGAAATACGCCCAGGCAAATGTACCCTGATTCCATCGGTTTAATGAGTGTAGCGGCAATACGACTGTCAACACAACACAAGTAGGGGGTATGTGTCAGACGGTCTTTGCCTTCTAGTCTTTTTCCTCAAAACTATTTCGTTCCAGAGTCTGAAAATTGACCTATCTGTAGCTTGACATGCTCTCGAGAGGATACGATCGAAAGACAAGATATCTGAGACTCAATTCAAGAATTATTTTAAGGCAAAGGAGGCATGTTCTTTGAGCGACGGCGCACAGCCAAGTATATTGCGACGCACTTACAATACACTGCAAAGAATCTCGCTGCAGAGACTTGTAATAACTCCTACTGAATATCGCCTTCAATATTCAAACCTTCAAGCTAAATCTATGTTCAGATCATAGCCCTTGGCCTTGTCAATCGATTTCCGAAAGAATTAGTAAGGTACCTTAAATATGCAATGAAATGCGCCCAGGCAAATGTACCCTGATGCCATCGGTTTAATAAGTGTAGCGGCAATACGACTGTCAACAAAACACAAGTAGGGGGTATGTGTCAGACGGTCTTTGCCTTCTAGTCATTTTCATCAAAACTATTTCGTTCCAGAAGCTGAAAATTGACCTATCTGTAGCTTGACATGCTTTCGAGAGGATCCGATCGAAAGACATGATATCTGAGACTCAATTCAAGAATTATTTTAAGGCAAAGGAGGCATGTTCTTTGAGCGACGGCGCACAGTCAAGTATATTGCGACGCGCTTACAATACACTGCAAAGAATCTCGCTGCAGAGACTTGTAATGACTCCTCCTGAATATCGCCTTCAAAATTCAAACCTACAAGCTAAAACTATGTTCAGATCATAGCCCGTGGCCTTGACAATCGATTTCCGAAAGAATTAGTAAGGTACCTTAAATCTGCACTGAAATACGCCCAGGCAAATGTACCCTGATGCCATCGGTTTAATAAGTGTAGCGGCAATACGACTGTCAACAAAACACAAGTAGGGGGTATGTGTCAGACGGTCTTTGCCTTCTAGTCTTTATCCTCAAAACTATTTCGTTCCAGAGTCTGAAATTTGACCTATCTGTAGCTTGACATGCTCTCGAGAGGATCCGATCGAAAGACAAGATATCTGAGCCTCAATTCAAGAATTATTTTAAGGCAAAGGAGGCATGTTCTTTGAGCGACGGCGCGCAGCCAAGTATATTGCGACGCGCTTACAATACACTGCAAAGAATCTCGCTGCAGAGACTTGTAATGACTCCTCCTGAATATCGCCTTCAATATTCAAACCTTCAAGCTAAAACTATGTTCAGATCATAGCCCTTGGCCTTGTCAATCAATTTCCGAAAGAATTAGTAAGGTACCTTAAATCTGCACTGAAATACGCCCAGGCAAATGTACCCTGATTCCATCGGTTTAATAAGTGTAGCGGCAATACGACTGTCAACACAACACAAGTAGGGGGTATGTGTCAGACGGTCTTTGCCTTCTAGTCTTTTTCCTGAAAACTATTTCGTTCCAGAGTCTGAAAATCGACCTATCTGTAGCTTGACATGCTCTCGAGAGGATCCGATCGAAAGACAAGATATCTGAGACTCAATTCAAGAATTATTTTAAGGCAAAGGAGGCATGTTCTTTGAGCGACGGCGCACAGCCAAGTATATTGCGACGCGCTTACAATACACTGCAAAGAATCTCGCTGCAGAGACTTGTAATGACTCCTCCTGAATATCGCCTTCAATATTCAAACCTTCAAGCTAAAACTATGTTCAGATCATAGCCCGTGGCCTTGTCAATCGATTTCCGAAAGAATTAGTAAGGTACCTTAAATCTGCACTGAAATACGCCCAGGCAAATGTACCCTGATGCCATCGGTTTAATAAGTGTAGCGGCAATACGACTGTAAACAAAACACAAGTAGGGGGTATGTGTCAGACGGTCTTTGCCTTCTAGTCATTATCATCAAAACTATTTCGTTCAAGAAGCTGAAAATTGACCTATCTGTAGCTTGACATGCCGTCGATAGGATCCGATCGAAAGACATGATATCTGAGACTCAATTCAATAATTATTTTAAGGCAAAGGAGGCATGTTCTTTGAGCGACGGCGCACAGACAAGTATATTGCGACGCGCTTACAATACACTGCAAAGAATCTCGCTGCAGAGACTTGTAATGACTCCTCCTGAATATCGCCTTCAATATTCAAACCTTCAAGCTAAAACTATGTTCAGATCAAAACCCGTGGCCTTGTCAATCGATTTCCGAAAGAAATAGTAAGGTACCTTAAATCTGCACTGAAATACGCCCAGGCAAATGTACCCTGATGCCATCGGTTTAATAAGTGTAGCGGCAATACGACTGTCAACACAACACAAGTAGGGGGTATGTGTCAGAAGGTCTTTGCCTTCTAGTCATTATCATCAAAACTATTCCGTTCCAGAAGCTGAAAATTGACCTATCTGTAGCTTGACATGCTCTCGAGAGGATCCGATCGAAAGACAAGATATCTGAGACTCAATTCAAGAATTATTTTAAGCAAAGGAGGCATGTTCTTTGAGCGACGGCGAACAGCCAAGTATATTGCGACGCGCTTACAATACACTGCAAAGAATCTCGCTGCAGAGACTTGTAATGACTCCTCCTGAATATCGCCTTCAATATTCAAACCTTCAAGCTAAAACTATGTTCAGATCATAGCCCGTGGCCTTGTCAATCGATTTCCGAAAGAATTAGTAAGGTACCTTAAATCTGCACTGAAATACGCCCAGGCAAATGTACCCTGATGCCATCGGTTTAATAAGTGTAGCGGCAATACGACTGTCAACACAACACAAGTAGGGGGTATGTGTCAGAAGGTCTTTGCCTTCTAGTCATTATCATCAAAACAATTTCGTTCCAGAAGCTGAAAATTGACCTATCTGTAGCTTGACATGCTCTCGAGAGGATCCGATCGAAAGACAAGATATCTGAGACTCAATTCAAGAATTATTTTAAGGCAAAGGAGGCATGTTCTTTGAGCGACGGCGCACAGCCAAGTATATTGCGACGCGCTTACAATACACTGCAAAGAATCTCGCTGCAGAGACTTGTAATGACTCCTCCTGAATATCGCCTTTAATATTCAAACCTTCAAGCTAAAACTATGTTCAGATCATAGCCCGTGGCCTTGTCAATCGATTTCCGAAAGAATTAGTAAGGTACCTTAAATCTGCACTGAAATACGCCCAGGCAAATGTACCCTGATGCCATCGGTTTAATAAGTGTAGCGGCAATACGACTGTCAACACAACACAAGTAGGGGGTATGTGTCAGACGGTCTTTGCCTTCTAGTCTTTATCCTCAAAACTATTTCGTTCCAGAGTCTGAAAATTGACCTATCTGTAGCTTGACATGCTCTCGAGAGGATCCGATCGAAAGACAAGATATCTGAGACTCAATTTAAGAATTATTTTAAGGCAAAGGAGGCATGTTCTTTGAGCGACGGCGCACAGCCAAGTATATTGCGACGCGCTTACAATACACTGCAAAGAATCTCGCTGCAGAGACTTGTAATGACTCCTCCTGAATATCGCCTTCAATATTCAAACCTTCAAGCTAAAACTATGTTCAGATCATAGCCCGTGGCCTTGTCAATCGATTTCCGAAAGAATTAGTAAGGTACCTTAAATCTGCACTGAAATACGCCCAGGCAAATGTACCCTGATGCCATCGGTTTAATAAGTGTAGCGGCAATACGACTGTCAACACAACACAAGTAAGGGGTATGTGTCAGAAGGTCTTTGCCTTCTAGTCATTATCATCAAAACTATTTCGTTCCAGAAGCTGAAAATTGACATATCTGTAGCTTGACATGCTCTCGAGAGGATCCGATCGAAAGACAAGATATCTGAGACTCAATTCAAGAATTATTTTAAGGCAAAGGAGGCATGTTCTTTGAGCGACGGCGCACAGCCAAGTATATTGCGACGCGCTTACAATACACTGCAAAGAATCTCGCTGCAGAGACTTGTAATGACTCCTCCTGAATATCGCCTTCAATATTCAAACCTTCAAGCTAAAACTATGTTCAGATCATAGCCCGTGGCCTTGTCAATCGATTTCCGAAAGAATTAGTAAGGTACCTTAAATCTGCACTGAAATACGCCCAGGCAAATGTACCCTGATGCCATCGGTTTAATAAGTGTAGCGGCAATACGACTGTCAACAAAACACAAGTAGGGGGTATGTGTCAGAAGGTCTTTGCCTTCTAGTCATTATCATCAAAACTATTTCCTTCCAGAAGCTGAAAATTGACCTATCTGTAGCTTGACATGCTCTCGAGGGGATCCAATCGAAAGACATGATATCTGAGACTCAATTCAAGAATTATTTTAAGGCAAAGGAGGCATGTTCTTTGAGCGACGGCGCACAGCCAAGTATATTGCGACGCGCTTACAATACACTGCAAAGAATCTCGCTGCAGAGACTTGTAATGACTCCTCCTGAATATCGCCTTCAATATTCAAACCTTCAAGCTAAAACTATGTTCAGATCATAGCCCGTGGCCTTGTCAATCGATTTCCGAAAGAATTAGTAAGGTACCTTAAATCTGCACTGAAATACGCCCAGGCAAATGTACCCTGATGCCATCGGTTTAATAAGTGTAGCGGCAATACGACAGTCAACACAACACAAGTAGGGGGTGTGTGTCAGACGGTCTTTGCCTTCTAGTCTTTATCCTCAAAACTATTTCGTTCCAGAAGCTGAAAATTGACCTTTCTGTAGCTTGACATGCTCTCGAGAGGATCCGATCGAAAGACAAGATATCTGAGACTCAATTCAAGAATTATTTTAAGGCAAAGGAGGCATGTTCTTTGAGCGACGGCGCACAGCCAAGTATATTGCGACGCGCTTACAATACACTGCAAAGAATCTCGCTGCAGAGACTTGTAATGACTCCTCCTGAATATCGCCTTTAATATTCAAACCTTCAAGCTAAAACTATGTTCAGATCATAGCCCGTGGCCTTGTCAATCGATTTCCGAAAGAATTAATAAGGTACCTTAAATCTGCACTGAAATACGCCCAGGCAAATGTACCCTGATGCCATCGGTTTAATAAGTGTAGCGGCAATACGACTGTCAACAAAACACAAGTAGGGGGTATGTGTCAGACGGTCTTTGCCTTCTAGTCATTATCATCAAAACTATTTCGTTCCAGAAGCTGAAAATTGACCTATCTGTAGCTTGACATGCTCTCGAAAGGATCCGATCGAAGGACATGATATCTGAGACTCAATTCAAGAATTATTTTAAGGCAAAGGAGGCATGTTCTTTGAGCGACGGCGCACAGCCAAGTATATTGCAACGCGCTTACAATACACTGCAAAGAATCTTGCTGCAGAGACTTGTAATGACTCCTCCTGAAAATCGCCTTCAATATTCAAACCTTCAAGCTAGAACTATGTTCGTATCATAGCCCGTGGCCTTGTCAATTGATTTCCGGAAGAATTAGTAAGGTACCTTAAATCTGCACAGAAATACGCCCAGGCAAATGTACCCTGATGCCATCGGTTTAATAAGTGTAGCGGCAATACGACTGTCAACAAAACACAAGTAGGGGGTATGTGTCAGACGGTCTTTGCCTTCTAGTCATTATCATCAAAACTATTTCGTTCCAGAAGCTGAAAATTGACCTATCTGTAGCTTGACATGCTCTCGAGAGGATCCGATCGAAAGACAAGATATCTGAGACTTAATTCAAGAATTATTTTAAGGCAATGGAGGCATGTTCTTTGAGCGACGGCGCACAGCCAAGTATATTGCGACGCGCTTACAATACACTGCAAAGAATCTCGCTGCAGAGACTTGTAATGACTCCTCCCGAATATCGCCTTTAATATTCAAACCTTCAAGCTAAAACTATGTTCAGATCATAGCCCGTGGCCTTGTCAATCGATTTCCGAAAGAATTAGTAAGGTACCTTAAATCTGCACTGAAATACGCCCAGGCAAATGTACCCTGATGCCATCGGTTTAATAAGTGTAGCGGCAATACGACTGTCAACACAACACAAGTAGGGGGTATGTGTCAGACGGTCTTTGCCTTCTAGTCTTTATCCTCAAAACTATTTCGTTCCAGAGTCTGAAAATTGACCTATCGGTAGCTTGACATGCTCTCGAGAGGATCCGATCGAGAGACAAGATATCTGAGCCTCAATTCAAGAATTATTTTAAGGCAAAGGAGGCATGTTCTTTGAGCGACGGCGCACAGCCAAGTATATTGCGACGCGCTTACAATACACTGCAAAGAATCTCGCTGCAGAGACTTGTAATGACTCCTCCTGAATATCGCCTTCAATATTCAAACCTTCAAGCTAAAACTATGTTCAGATCATAGCCCGTGGCCTTGTCAATCGATTTCCGAAAGAATTAGTAAGGTACCTTAAATCTGCACTGAAATACGCCCAGGCAAATGTACCCTGATGCCATCGGTTTAATAAGTGTAGCGGCAATACGACTGTCAACAAAACACAAGTAGGGGGTATGTGTCAGACGGTCTTTGCCTTCTAGTCATTATCATCAAAACTATTTCGTTCCAGAGGCTGAAAATTGACCTATCTGTAGCTTGACATGCTCTCGAGAGGATCCGATCGAAGGACATGATATCTGAGACTCAATTCAAGAATTATTTTAAGGCAAAGGAGGCATGTTCTTTAAGCGAAGGCGCACAGCCAAGTATATTGCAACGCGCTTACAATACACTGCAAAGAATCTTGCTGCAGAGACTTGTAATGACTCCTCCTGAATATCGCCTTCAATATTCAAACCTTCAAGCTAGAACTATGTTCATATCATAGCCCGTGGCCTTGTCAATTGATTTCCGGAAGAATTAGTAAGGTACCTTAAATCTGCACAGAAATACGCCCAGGCAAATGTACCCTGATGCCATCGGTTTAATAAGTGTAGCGGCAATACGACTGTCAACACAACACAAGTAGGGGGTATGTGTCAGACGGTCTTTGCCTTCTAGTCTTTATCCTCAAAACTATTTCGTTCCAGAGTCTGAAAATTGACCTATCTGTAGCTTGACATGCTCTCGAGAGGATCCGATCGAAAGACAAGATATCTGAGACTCAATTCAAGAATTATTTTAAGGCAAAGGAGGCATGTTCTTTGAGCGACGGCGCACAGCCAAGTATATTGCGACGCGCTTACAATACACTGCAAAGAATCTCTCTGCAGAGACTTGTAATGACTCCTCCTGAATATCGCCTTCAATATTCAAACCTTCAAGCTAAAACTATGTTCAGATCATAGCCCGTGGCCTTGTCAATCGATTTCCGAAAGAATTAGTAAGGTACCTTAAATCTGCACTGAAATACGCCCAGGCAAATGTACCCTGATGCCATCGGTTTAATAGGTGTAGCGGCAATACGACTGTCAACAAAACACAAGTAGGGGGTATGTGTCAGACGGTCTTTGCCTTCTAGTCATTATCACCAAAACTATTTCGTTCCAGAAGCTGAAAATTGACCTATCTGTAGCTTGACATGCTCTCGAGAGGATCCGATCGAAAGACATGATATCTGAGACTCAATTCAAGAATTATTTTAAGGCAAAAGAGGCATGTTCTTTGAGCGACGGCGCACAGCCAAGTATATTGCGACGCACTTACAATACACTGCAAAGAATCTCGCTGCAGAGACTTGTAATGACTCCTCCTAAATATCGCCTTCAATATTCAAACCTTCAAGCTAAAACTATGTTCAGATCATAGCCCGTGGCCTTGTCAATCGATTTCCGAAAGAATTAGTAAGGTACCTTAAATCTGCACTGAAATACGCCCAGGCAAATGTACCCTGATGCCATCGGTTTAATAAGTGTAGCGGCAATACGACTGTCAACAAAACACAAGTAGGGGGTATGTGTCAGACGGTCTTTGCCTTCTAGTCATTATCAACAAAACTATTTCGTTCCAGAAGCTGAAAATTGACCTATCTGTAGCTTGACATGCTCTCGAGAGGATCCGATCGAAAGACAAGATATCTGAGACTCAATTCAAGAATTATTTTAAGGCAAAAGAGGCATGTTCTTTGAGCGACGGCGCACAGCCAAGTATATTGCGACGCGCTTACAATACACTGCAAAGAATCTCGCTGCAGAGACTTGTAATGACTCCTCCTGAATATCGCCTTCAATATTCAAACCTTCAAGCTAAAACTATGTTCAGATCATAGCCCGTGGCCTTGTCAATCGATTTCCGAAAGATTTAGTAAGGTACCTTAAATCTGCACTGAAATACGCCCAGGCAAATGTACCCTGATGCCATCGGTTTAATAAGTGTAGCGGCAATACGACTGTCAACACAACACAAGTAGGGGGTATGTGTCACACGGTCTTTGCCTTCTAGTCTTTATCCTCAAAACTATTTCGTTCCAGAGTCTCAAAATTGACCTATCTGTAGCTTGACATGCTCTCGAGAGGATCCGATCGAAAGACAAGATATCTGAGACTCAATTTAAGAATTATTTTAAGGCAAAGGAGGCATGTTCTTTGAGCGACGGCGCACAGCCAAGTATATTGCGACGCGCTTACAATACACTGCAAAGAATCTCGCTGCAGAGACTTGTAATGACTCCTCCTGAATATCGCCTTCAATATTCAAACCTTCAAGCTAAAACTATGTTCAGATCATAGCCCGTGGCCTTGTCAATCGATTTCCGAAAGAATTAGTAAGGTACCTTAAATCTGCACTGAAATACGCACAGGCAAATGTACCCTGATGCCTTCGGTTTAATAAGTGTAGCGGCAATACGACTGTCAACACAACACAAGTAGGGGGTATGTGTCAGAAGGTCTTTGCCTTCTAGTCATCATCATCAAAACTATTTCGTTCCAGAAGCTGAAAATTGACCTATCTGTAGCTTGACATGCTCTCGAGAGGATCCGATCGAAAGACAAGATATCTGAGACTCAATTCAAGAATTATTTTAAGGCAAAGGAGGCATGTTCTTTGAGCGACGGCGCACAGCCAAGTATATTGCGACGCGCTTACAATACACTGCAAAGAATCTCGCTGCAGAGACTTGTAATGACTCCTCCTGAATATCGCCTTTAATATTCAAACCTTCAAGCTAAAACTATGTTCATATCATAGCCCGTGGCCTTGTCAATTGATTTCCGAAAGAATTAGTAAGGTACCTTAAATCTGCACAGAAATACGCCCAGGCAAATGTACCCTGATGCCATCGGTTTAATAAGTCTAGCGGCAATACGACTGTCAACAAAACACAAGTAGGGGGTATGTGTCAGACGGTCTTTGCCTTCTAGTCATTATCATCAAAACTATTTCCTTCCAGAAGCTGAAAATTGACCTATCTGTAGCTTGACATGCTCTCGAGGGGATCCAATCGAAAGACATGATATCTGAGACTCAATTCAAGAATTATTTTAAGGCAAAGGAGGCATGTTCTTTGAGCGACGGCGCACAGCCAAGTATATTGCGACGCGCTTACAATACACTGCAAAGAATCTCGCTGCAGAGACTTGTAATGACTCCTCCTGAATATCGCCTTTAATATTCAAACCTTCAAGCTAAAACTATGTTCAGATCATAGCCCGTGGCCTTGTCAATCGATTTCCGAAAGAATTAGTAAGGTACCTTAAATCTGCACTGAAATACGCCCAGGCAAATGTACCCTGATGCCATCGGTTTAATAAGTGTAGCGGCAATACGACTGTCAACAAAACACAAGTAGGGGGTATGTGTCAGACGGTCTTTGCATTCTAGTCATTATCATCAAAACTATTTCGTTCCAGAAGCTGAAAATTTACCTATCTGTAGCTTGACATGCTCTCGAGAGGATCCAATCGAAAGACATGATATCTGAGACTCAATTCAAGAATTATTTTAAGGCAAAGGAGGCATGTTCTTTGAGCGACGGCGCACAGCCAAGTATATTGCGACGCGCTTACAATACACTGCAAAGAATCTCGCTGCAGAGACTTGTAGTGACTCCTCCTGAATATCGCCTTCAATATTCAAACCTTCAAGCTAGAACTATGTTCAGATCATAGCCCGTGGCCTTGTCAATCGATTTCCGAAAGAATTAGTAAGGTACCTTAAATCTGCACTGAAATACGCCCAGGCAAATGTACCCTGATGCCATCGGTTTAATAAGTGTAGCGGCAATACGACTGTCAACACAACACAAGTAGGGGGTATGTGTCAGACGGTCTTTGCCTTCTAGTCTTTATCCTCAAAACTATTTCGTTCCAGAGTCTGAAAATTGACCTATCTGTAGCTTGACATGCTCTCGAGAGGATCCGATCGAAAGACAAGATATCTGAGACTCAATTCAAGAATTATTTTAAGGCAAAGGAGGCATGTTCTTTGAGCGACGGCGCACAGCCAAGTATATTGCGACGCGCTTACAATACACTGCAAAGAATCTCTCTGCAGAGACTTGTAATGACTCCTCCTGAATATCGCCTTCAATATTCAAACCTTCAAGCTAAAACTATGTTCAGATCATAGCCCGTGGCCTTGTCAATCGATTTCCGAAAGAATTAGTAAGGTACCTTAAATCTGCACTGAAATACGCCCAGGCAAATGTACCCTGATGCCATCGGTTTAATAGGTGTAGCGGCAATACGACTGTCAACAAAACACAAGTAGGGGGTATGTGTCAGACGGTCTTTGCCTTCTAGTCATTATCACCAAAACTATTTCGTTCCAGAAGCTGAAAATTGACCTATCTGTAGCTTGACATGCTCTCGAGAGGATCCGATCGAAAGACATGATATCTGAGACTCAATTCAAGAATTATTTTAAGGCAAAAGAGGCATGTTCTTTGAGCGACGGCGCACAGCCAAGTATATTGCGACGCACTTACAATACACTGCAAAGAATCTCGCTGCAGAGACTTGTAATGACTCCTCCTAAATATCGCCTTCAATATTCAAACCTTCAAGCTAAAACTATGTTCAGATCATAGCCCGTGGCCTTGTCAATCGATTTCCGAAAGAATTAGTAAGGTACCTTAAATCTGCACTGAAATACGCCCAGGCAAATGTACCCTGATGCCATCGGTTTAATAAGTGTAGCGGCAATACGACTGTCAACAAAACACAAGTAGGGGGTATGTGTCAGACGGTCTTTGCCTTCTAGTCATTATCAACAAAACTATTTCGTTCCAGAAGCTGAAAATTGACCTATCTGTAGCTTGACATGCTCTCGAGAGGATCCGATCGAAAGACAAGATATCTGAGACTCAATTCAAGAATTATTTTAAGGCAAAAGAGGCATGTTCTTTGAGCGACGGCGCACAGCCAAGTATATTGCGACGCGCTTACAATACACTGCAAAGAATCTCGCTGCAGAGACTTGTAATGACTCCTCCTGAATATCGCCTTCAATATTCAAACCTTCAAGCTAAAACTATGTTCAGATCATAGCCCGTGGCCTTGTCAATCGATTTCCGAAAGATTTAGTAAGGTACCTTAAATCTGCACTGAAATACGCCCAGGCAAATGTACCCTGATGCCATCGGTTTAATAAGTGTAGCGGCAATACGACTGTCAACACAACACAAGTAGGGGGTATGTGTCACACGGTCTTTGCCTTCTAGTCTTTATCCTCAAAACTATTTCGTTCCAGAGTCTCAAAATTGACCTATCTGTAGCTTGACATGCTCTCGAGAGGATCCGATCGAAAGACAAGATATCTGAGACTCAATTTAAGAATTATTTTAAGGCAAAGGAGGCATGTTCTTTGAGCGACGGCGCACAGCCAAGTATATTGCGACGCGCTTACAATACACTGCAAAGAATCTCGCTGCAGAGACTTGTAATGACTCCTCCTGAATATCGCCTTCAATATTCAAACCTTCAAGCTAAAACTATGTTCAGATCATAGCCCGTGGCCTTGTCAATCGATTTCCGAAAGAATTAGTAAGGTACCTTAAATCTGCACTGAAATACGCACAGGCAAATGTACCCTGATGCCTTCGGTTTAATAAGTGTAGCGGCAATACGACTGTCAACACAACACAAGTAGGGGGTATGTGTCACAAGGTCTTTGCCTTCTAGTCATCATCATCAAAACTATTTCGTTCCAGAAGCTGAAAATTGACCTATCTGTAGCTTGACATGCTCTCGAGAGGATCCGATCGAAAGACAAGATATCTGAGACTCAATTCAAGAATTATTTTAAGGCAAAGGAGGCATGTTCTTTGAGCGACGGCGCACAGCCAAGTATATTGCGACGCGCTTACAATACACTGCAAAGAATCTCGCTGCAGAGACTTGTAATGACTCCTCCTGAATATCGCCTTTAATATTCAAACCTTCAAGCTAAAACTATGTTCAGATCATAGCCCGTGGCCTTGTCAATCGATTTCCGAAAGAATTAGTAAGGTACCTTAAATCTGCACTGAAATACGCCCAGGCAAATGTACCCTGATGCCATCGGTTTAATAAGTGTAGCGGCAATACGACTGTCAACAAAACACAAGTAGGGGGTATGTATCAGAAGGTCTTTGCCTTCTAGTCATTATCATCAAAACTATTTCCTTCCAGAAGCTGAAAATTGACCTATCTGTAGCTTGACATGCTCTCGAGGGGATCCAATCGAAAGACATGATATCTGAGACTCAATTCAAGAATTATTTTAAGGCAAAGGAGGCATGTTCTTTGAGCGACGGCGCACAGCCAAGTATATTGCGACGCGCTTACAATACACTGCAAAGAATCTCGCTGCAGAGACTTGTAATGACTCCTCCTGAATATCGCCTTCAATATTCAAACCTTCAAGCTAAAACTATGTTCAGATCATAGCCCGTGGCCTTGTCAATCGATTTCCGAAAGAATTAGTAAGGTACCTTAAATCTGCACTGAAATACGCCCAGGCAAATGTACCCTGATGCCATCGGTTTAATAAGTGTAGCGGCAATACGACAGTCAACACAACACAAGTAGGGGGTATGTGTCAGACGGTCTTTGCCTTCTAGTCTTTATCCTCAAAACTATTTCGTTCCAGAAGCTGAAAATTGACCTATCTGTAGCTTGACGAGCTCTCGAGAGGATCCGATCGAAAGACAAGATATCTGAGACTTAATTCAAGAATTATTTTAAGGCAAAGGAGGCATGTTCTTTGAGCGACGGCGCACAGCCAAGTATATTGCGACGCGCTTACAATACACTGCAAAGAATCTCGCTGCAGAGACTTGTAATGACTCCTCCTGAATATCGCCTTTAATATTCAAACCTTCAAGCTAAAACTATGTTCAGATCATAGCCCGTGGCCTTGTCAATCGATTTCCGAAAGAATTAATAAGGTACCTTAAATCTGCACTGAAATACGCCCAGGCAAATGTACCCTGATGCCATCGGATTAATAAGTGTAGCGGCAATACGACTGTCAACAAAACACAAGTAGGGGGTATGTGTCAGACGGTCTTTGCCTTCTAGTCATTATCATCAAAACTATTTCGTTCCAGAAGCTGAAAATTGACCTATCTGTAGCTTGACATGCTCTCGAAAGGATCCGATCGAAGGACATGATATCTGAGACTCAATTCAAGAATTATTTTAAGGCAAAGGAGGCATGTTCTTTGAGCGACGGCGCACAGCCAAGTATATTGCAACGCGCTTACAATACACTGCAAAGAATCTTGCTGCAGAGACTTGTAATGACTCCTCCTGAAAATCGCCTTCAATATTCAAACCTTCAAGCTAGAACTATGTTCGTATCATAGCCCGTGGCCTTGTCAATTGATTTCCGGAAGAATTAGTAAGGTACCTTAAATCTGCACTGAAATACGCCCAGGCAAATGTACCCTGATGCCATCGGTTTAATAAGTGTAGCGGCAATACGACAGTCAACACAACACAAGTAGGGGGTGTGTGTCAGACGGTCTTTGCCTTCTAGTCTTTATCCTCAAAACTATTTCGTTCCAGAAGCTGAAAATTGACCTTTCTGTAGCTTGACATGCTCTCGAGAGGATCCGATCGAAAGACAAGATATCTGAGACTCAATTCAAGAATTATTTTAAGGCAAAGGAGGCATGTTCTTTGAGCGACGGCGCACAGCCAAGTATATTGCGACGCGCTTACAATACACTGCAAAGAATCTCGCTGCAGAGACTTGTAATGACTCCTCCTGAATATCGCCTTTAATATTCAAACCTTCAAGCTAAAACTATGTTCAGATCATAGCCCGTGGCCTTGTCAATCGATTTCCGAAAGAATTAATAAGGTACCTTAAATCTGCACTGAAATACGCCCAGGCAAATGTACCCTGATGCCATCGGTTTAATAAGTGTAGCGGCAATACGACTGTCAACAAAACACAAGTAGGGGGTATGTGTCAGACGGTCTTTGCCTTCTAGTCATTATCATCAAAACTATTTCGTTCCAGAAGCTGAAAATTGACCTATCTGTAGCTTGACATGCTCTCGAAAGGATCCGATCGAAGGACATGATATCTGAGACTCAATTCAAGAATTATTTTAAGGCAAAGGAGGCATGTTCTTTGAGCGACGGCGCACAGCCAAGTATATTGCAACGCGCTTACAATACACTGCAAAGAATCTTGCTGCAGAGACTTGTAATGACTCCTCCTGAAAATCGCCTTCAATATTCAAACCTTCAAGCTAGAACTATGTTCGTATCATAGCCCGTGGCCTTGTCAATTGATTTCCGGAAGAATTAGTAAGGTACCTTAAATCTGCACAGAAATACGCCCAGGCAAATGTACCCTGATGCCATCGGTTTAATAAGTGTAGCGGCAATACGACTGTCAACAAAACACAAGTAGGGGGTATGTGTCAGACGGTCTTTGCCTTCTAGTCATTATCATCAAAACTATTTCGTTCCAGAAGCTGAAAATTGACCTATCTGTAGCTTGACATGCTCTCGAGAGGATCCGATCGAAAGACAAGATATCTGAGACTTAATTCAAGAATTATTTTAAGGCAATGGAGGCATGTTCTTTGAGCGACGGCGCACAGCCAAGTATATTGCGACGCGCTTACAATACACTGCAAAGAATCTCGCTGCAGAGACTTGTAATGACTCCTCCCGAATATCGCCTTTAATATTCAAACCTTCAAGCTAAAACTATGTTCAGATCATAGCCCGTGGCCTTGTCAATCGATTTCCGAAAGAATTAGTAAGGTACCTTAAATCTGCACTGAAATACGCCCAGGCAAATGTACCCTGATGCCATCGGTTTAATAAGTGTAGCGGCAATACGACTGTCAACACAACACAAGTAGGGGGTATGTGTCAGACGGTCTTTGCCTTCTAGTCTTTATCCTCAAAACTATTTCGTTCCAGAGTCTGAAAATTGACCTATCGGTAGCTTGACATGCTCTCGAGAGGATCCGATCGAGAGACAAGATATCTGAGCCTCAATTCAAGAATTATTTTAAGGCAAAGGAGGCATGTTCTTTGAGCGACGGCGCACAGCCAAGTATATTGCGACGCGCTTACAATACACTGCAAAGAATCTCGCTGCAGAGACTTGTAATGACTCCTCCTGAATATCGCCTTCAATATTCAAACCTTCAAGCTAAAACTATGTTCAGATCATAGCCCGTGGCCTTGTCAATCGATTTCCGAAAGAATTAGTAAGGTACCTTAAATCTGCACTGAAATACGCCCAGGCAAATGTACCCTGATGCCATCGGTTTAATAAGTGTAGCGGCAATACGACTGTCAACAAAACACAAGTAGGGGGTATGTGTCAGACGGTCTTTGCCTTCTAGTCATTATCATCAAAACTATTTCGTTCCAGAGGCTGAAAATTGACCTATCTGTAGCTTGACATGCTCTCGAGAGGATCCGATCGAAGGACATGATATCTGAGACTCAATTCAAGAATTATTTTAAGGCAAAGGAGGCATGTTCTTTAAGCGACGGCGCACAGCCAAGTATATTGCAACGCGCTTACAATACACTGCAAAGAATCTTGCTGCAGAGACTTGTAATGACTCCTCCTGAATATCGCCTTCAATATTCAAACCTTCAAGCTAGAACTATGTTCATATCATAGCCCGTGGCCTTGTCAATTGATTTCCGGAAGAATTAGTAAGGTACCTTAAATCTGCACAGAAATACGCCCAGGCAAATGTACCCTGATGCCATCGGTTTAATAAGTCTAGCGGCAATACGACTGTCAACAAAACACAAGTAGGGGGTATGTGTCAGACGGTCTTTGCCTTCTAGTCATTATCATAAAAACTATTTCGTTCCAGAAGCTGAAAATTGACCTATCTGTAGCTTGACATGCTCTCGAGAGGATCCGATCGAAAGACAAGATATCTGAGACTTAATTCAAGAATTATTTTAAGGCAAAGGAGGCATGTTCTTTGAGCGACGGCGCACAGCCAAGTATATTGCGACGCGCTTACAATACACTGCAAAGAATCTCGCTGCAGAGACTTGTAATGACTCCTCCTGAATATCGCCTTTAATATTCAAACCTTCAAGCTAAAACTATGTTCAGATCATAGCCCGTGGCCTTGTCAATCGATTTCCGAAAGAATTAGTAAGGTACCTTAAATCTGCACTGAAATACGCCCAGGCAAATGTACCCTGATGCCATCGGTTTAATAAGTGTAGCGGCAATACGACTGTCAACAAAACACAAGTAGGGGGTATGTGTCAGACGGTCTTTGCATTCTAGTCATTATCATCAAAACTATTTCGTTCCAGAAGCTGAAAATTTACCTATCTGTAGCTTGACATGCTCTCGAGAGGATCCAATCGAAAGACATGATATCTGAGACTCAATTCAAGAATTATTTTAAGGCAAAGGAGGCATGTTCTTTGAGCGACGGCGCACAGCCAAGTATATTGCGACGCGCTTACAATACACTGCAAAGAATCTCGCTGCAGAGACTTGTAGTGACTCCTCCTGAATATCGCCTTCAATATTCAAACCTTCAAGCTAGAACTATGTTCAGATCATAGCCCGTGGCCTTGTCAATCGATTTCCGAAAGAATTAGTAAGGTACCTTAAATCTGCACTGAAATACGCCCAGGCAAATGTACCCTGATGCCATCGGTTTAATAGGTGTAGCGGCAATACGACTGTCAACAAAACACAAGTAGGGGGTATGTGTCAGACGGTCTTTGCCTTCTAGTCATTATCACCAAAACTATTTCGTTCCAGAAGCTGAAAATTGACCTATCTGTAGCTTGACATGCTCTCGAGAGGATCCGATCGAAAGACATGATATCTGAGACTCAATTCAAGAATTATTTTAAGGCAAAAGAGGCATGTTCTTTGAGCGACGGCGCACAGCCAAGTATATTGCGACGCACTTACAATACACTGCAAAGAATCTCGCTGCAGAGACTTGTAATGACTCCTCCTAAATATCGCCTTCAATATTCAAACCTTCAAGCTAAAACTATGTTCAGATCATAGCCCGTGGCCTTGTCAATCGATTTCCGAAAGAATTAGTAAGGTACCTTAAATCTGCACTGAAATACGCCCAGGCAAATGTACCCTGATGCCATCGGTTTAATAAGTGTAGCGGCAATACGACTGTCAACACAACACAAGTAGGGGGTATGTGTCAGATGGTCTTTGCCTTCTAGTCTTTATCCTCAAAACTATTTCGTTCCAGAGTCTGAAAATTGACCTATCTGTAGCTTGACATGCTCTCGAGAGGATCCGATCGAAAGACAAGATATCTGAGACTCAATTCAAGAATTATTTTAAGGCAAAGGAGGCATGTTCTTTGAGCGACGGCGCACAGCCAAGTATATTGCGACGCGCTTACAATACACTGCAAAGAATCTCTCTGCAGAGACTTGTAATGACTCCTCCTGAATATCGCCTTCAATATTCAAACCTTCAAGCTAAAACTATGTTCAGATCATAGCCCGTGGCTTTGTCAATCGATTTCCGAAAGAATTAGTAAGGTACCTTAAATCTGCACTGAAATACGCCCAGGCAAATGTACCCTGATGCCATCGGTTTAATAAGTGTAGCGGCAATACGACTGTCAACACAACACAAGTAGGGGGTATGTGTCAGACGGTCTTTGCCTTCTAGTCTTTATCCTCAAAACTATTTCGTTCCAGAGTCTCAAAATTGACCTATCTGTAGCTTGACATGCTCTCGAGAGGATCCGATCGAAAGACAAGATATCTGAGACTCAATTTAAGAATTATTTTAAGGCAAAGGAGGCATGTTCTTTGAGCGACGGCGCACAGCCAAGTATATTGCGACGCGCTTACAATACACTGCAAAGAATCTCGCTGCAGAGACTTGTAATGACTCCTCCTGAATATCGCCTTCAATATTCAAACCTTCAAGCTAAAACTATGTTCAGATCATAGCCCGTGGCCTTGTCATTCGATTTCCGAAAGAATTAGTAAGGTACCTTAAATCTGCACTGAAATACGCCCAGGCAAATGTACCCTGATGCCATCGGTTTAATAAGTGTAGCGACAATACGACTGTCAACAAAACACAAGTAGGGGGTATGTGTCAGACGGTCTTTGCCTTCTAGTCATTATCATCAAAACTATTTCGTTCCAGAGGCTGAAAATTGACCTATCTGTAGCTTGACATGCTCTCGAGAGGATCCGATCGAAGGACATGATATCTGAGACTCAATTCAAGAATTATTTTAAGGCAAAGGAGGCATGTTCTTTGAGCGACGGCGCACAGCCAAGTATATTGCAACGCGCTTACAATACACTGCAAAGAATCTTGCTGCAGAGACTTGTAATGACTCCTCCTGAATATCGCCTTCAATATTCAAACCTTCAAGCTAGAACTATGTTCATATCATAGCCCGTGGCCTTGTCAATTGATTTCCGGAAGAATTAGTAAGGTACCTTAAATCTGCACAGAAATACGCCCAGGCAAATGTACCCTGATGCCATCGGTTTAATAAGTCTAGCGGCAATACGACTGTCAACAAAACACAAGTAGGGGGTATGTGTCAGACGGTCTTTGCCTTCTAGTCATTATGATAAAAACTATTTCGTTCCAGAAGCTGAAAATTGACCTATCTGTAGCTTGACATGCTCTCGAGAGGATCCGATCGAAAGACAAGATATCTGAGACTTAATTCAAGAATTATTTTAAGGCAAAGGAGGCATGTTCTTTGAGCGACGGCGCACAGCCAAGTATATTGCGACGCGCTTACAATACACTGCAAAGAATCTCGCTGCAGAGACTTGTAATGACTCCTCCTGAATATCGCCTTTAATATTCAAACCTTCAAGCTAAAACTATGTTCAGATCATAGCCCGTGGCCTTGTCAATCGATTTCCGAAAGAATTAGTAAGGTACCTTAAATCTGCACTGAAATACGCCCAGGCAAATGTACCCTGATGCCATCGGTTTAATAAGTGTAGCGGCAATACGACTGTCAACACAACACAAGTAGGGGGTATGTGTCAGATGGTCTTTGCCTTCTAGTCTTTATCCTCAAAACTATTTCGTTCCAGAGTCTGAAAATTGACCTATCAGTAGCTTGACATGCTCTCGAGAGGATCCGATCGAGAGACAAGATATCTGAGCCTCAATTCAAGAATTATTTTAAGGCAAAGGAGGCATGTTCTTTGAGCGACGGCGCACAGCCAAGTATATTGCGACGCGCTTACAATACACTGCAAAGAATCTCGCTGCAGAGACTTGTAATGACTCCTCCTGAATATCGCCTTCAATATTCAAACCTTCAAGCTAAAACTATGTTCAGATCATAGCCCGTGGCCTTGTCAATCGATTTCCGAAAGATTTAGTAAGGTACCTTAAATCTGCACTGAAATACGCCCAGGCAAATGTACCCTGATGCCATCGGTTTAATAAGTGTAGCGGCAATACGACTGTCAACAAAACACAAGTAGGGGGTATGTGTCAGACGGTCTTTGCCTTCTAGTCATTATCATCAAAACTATTTCGTTCCAGAGGCTGAAAATTGACCTATCTGTAGCTTGACATGCTCTCGAGAGGATCCGATCGAAGGACATGATATCTGAGACTCAATTCAAGAATTATTTTAAGGCAAAGGAGGCATGTTCTTTAAGCGACGGCGCACAGCCAAGTATATTGCAACGCGCTTACAATACACTGCAAAGAATCTTGCTGCAGAGACTTGTAATGACTCCTCCTGAATATCGCCTTCAATATTCAAACCTTCAAGCTAGAACTATGTTCATATCATAGCCCGTGGCCTTGTCAATTGATTTCCGGAAGAATTAGTAAGGTACCTTAAATCTGCACAGAAATACGCCCAGGCAAATGTACCCTGATGCCATCGGTTTAATAAGTCTAGCGGCAATACGACTGTCAACAAAACACAAGTAGGGGGTATGTGTCAGACGGTCTTTGCCTTCTAGTCATTATCATAAAAACTATTTCGTTCCAGAAGCTGAAAATTGACCTATCTGTAGCTTGACATGCTCTCGAGAGGATCCGATCGAAAGACAAGATATCTGAGACTTAATTCAAGAATTATTTTAAGGCAAAGGAGGCATGTTCTTTGAGCGACGGCGCACAGCCAAGTATATTGCGACGCGCTTACAATACACTGCAAAGAATCTCGCTGCAGAGACTTGTAATGACTCCTCCTGAATATCGCCTTTAATATTCAAACCTTCAAGCTAAAACTATGTTCAGATCATAGCCCGTGGCCTTGTCAATCGATTTCCGAAAGAATTAGTAAGGTACCTTAAATCTGCACTGAAATACGCCCAGGCAAATGTACCCTGATGCCATCGGTTTAATAAGTGTAGCGGCAATACGACTGTCAACAAAACACAAGTAGGGGGTATGTGTCAGACGGTCTTTGCCTTCTAGTCATTATCATCAAAACTATTTCGTTCCAGAAGCTGAAAATTTACCTATCTGTAGCTTGACATGCTCTCGAGAGGATCCAATCGAAAGACATGATATCTGACACTCAATTCAAGAATTATTTTAAGGCAAAGGAGGCATGTTCTTTGAGCGACGGCGCACAGCCAAGTATATTGCGACGCGCTTACAATACACTGCAAAGAATCTCGCTGCAGAGACTTGTAATGACTCCTCCTGAATATCGCCTTCAATATTCAAACCTTCAAGCTAAAACTATGTTCAGATCATAGCCCGTGGCCTTGTCAATCGATTTCCGAAAGAATTAGTAAGGTACCTTAAATCTGCACTGAAATACGCCCAGGCAAATGTACCCTGATGCCATCGGTTTAATAAGTGTAGCGGCAATACGACTGTCAACACAACACAAGTAGGGGGTATGTGTCAGATGGTCTTTGCCTTCTAGTCTTTATCCTCAAAACTATTTCGTTCCAGAGTCTGAAAATTGACCTATCTGTAGCTTGACATGCTCTCGAGAGGATCCGATCGAAAGACAAGATATCTGAGACTCAATTCAAGAATTATTTTAAGGCAAAGGAGGCATGTTCTTTGAGCGACGGCGCACAGCCAAGTATATTGCGACGCGCTTACAATACACTGCAAAGAATCTCTCTGCAGAGACTTGTAATGACTCCTCCTGAATATCGCCTTCAATATTCAAACCTTCAAGCTAAAACTATGTTCAGATCATAGCCCGTGGCCTTGTCAATCGATTTCCGAAAGAATTAGTAAGGTACCTTAAATCTGCACTGAAATACGCCCAGGCAAATGTACCCTGATGCCATCGGTTTAATAAGTGTAGCGGCAATACGACTGTCAACAAAACAGAAGTAGGGGGTATGTGTCAGACGGTCTTTGCCTTCTAGTCATTATCACCAAAACTATTTCGTTCCAGAAGCTGAAAATTGACCTATCTGTAGCTTGACATGCTCTCGAGAGGATCCGATCGAAAGACATGATATCTGAGACTCAATTCAAGAATTATTTTAAGGCAAAAGAGGCATGTTCTTTGAGCGACGGCGCACAGCCAAGTATATTGCGACGCGCTTACAATACACTGCAAAGAATCTCGCTGCAGAGACTTGTAATGACTCCTCCTAAATATCGCCTTCAATATTCAAACCTTCAAGCTAAAACTATGTTCAGATCATAGCCCGTGGCCTTGTCAATCGATTTCCGAAAGAATTAGTAAGGTACCTTAAATCTGCACTGAAATACGCCCAGGCAAATGTACCCTGATGCCATCGGTTTAATAAGTGTAGCGGCAATACGACTGTCAACAAAACACAAGTAGGGGGTATGTGTCAGACGGTCTTTGCCTTCTAGTCATTATCATCAAAACTATTTCGTTCCAGAAGCTGAAAATTTACCTATCTGTAGCTTGACATGCTCTCGAGAGGATCCAATCGAAAGACATGATATCTGACACTCAATTCAAGAATTATTTTAAGGCAAAGGAGGCATGTTCTTTGAGCGACGGCGCACAGCCAAGTATATTGCGACGCGCTTACAATACACTGCAAAGAATCTCGCTGCAGAGACTTGTAATGACTCCTCCTGAATATCGCCTTCAATATTCAAACCTTCAAGCTAAAACTATGTTCAGATCATAGCCCGTGGCCTTGTCAATCGATTTCCGAAAGAATTAGTAAGGTACCTTAAATCTGCACTGAAATACGCCCAGGCAAATGTACCCTGATGCCATCGGTTTAATAAGTGTAGCGGCAATACGACTGTCAACACAACACAAGTAGGGGGTATGTGTCAGATGGTCTTTGCCTTCTAGTCTTTATCCTCAAAACTATTTCGTTCCAGAGTCTGAAAATTGACCTATCTGTAGCTTGACATGCTCTCGAGAGGATCCGATCGAAAGACAAGATATCTGAGACTCAATTCAAGAATTATTTTAAGGCAAAGGAGGCATGTTCTTTGAGCGACGGCGCACAGCCAAGTATATTGCGACGCGCTTACAATACACTGCAAAGAATCTCTCTGCAGAGACTTGTAATGACTCCTCCTGAATATCGCCTTCAATATTCAAACCTTCAAGCTAAAACTATGTTCAGATCATAGCCCGTGGCTTTGTCAATCGATTTCCGAAAGAATTAGTAAGGTACCTTAAATCTGCACTGAAATACGCCCAGGCAAATGTACCCTGATGCCATCGGTTTAATAAGTGTAGCGGCAATACGACTGTCAACAAAACAGAAGTAGGGGGTATGTGTCAGACGGTCTTTGCCTTCTAGTCATTATCACCAAAACTATTTCGTTCCAGAAGCTGAAAATTGACCTATCTGTAGCTTGACATGCTCTCGAGAGGATCCGATCGAAAGACATGATATCTGAGACTCAATTCAAGAATTATTTTAAGGCAAAAGAGGCATGTTCTTTGAGCGACGGCGCACAGCCAAGTATATTGCGACGCGCTTACAATACACTGCAAAGAATCTCGCTGCAGAGACTTGTAATGACTCCTCCTAAATATCGCCTTCAATATTCAAACCTTCAAGCTAAAACTATGTTCAGATCATAGCCCGTGGCCTTGTCAATCGATTTCCGAAATAATTAGTAAGGTACCTTAAATCTGCACTGAAATACGCCCAGGCAAATGTACCCTGATGCCATCGGTTTAATAAGTGTAGCGGCAATACGACTGTCAACAAAACACAAGTAGGGGGTATGTGTCAGACGGTCTTTGCCTTCTAGTCATTATCACCAAAACTATTTCGTTCCAGAAGCTGAAAATTGACCTATCAGTAGCTTGACATGCTCTCGAGAGGATCCGATCGAAAGACATGATATCTGAGACTCAATTCAAGAATTATTTTAAGGCAAAAGAGGCATGTTCTTTGAGCGACGGCGCACAGCCAAGTATATTGCGACGCGCTTACAATACACTGCAAAGAATCTCGCTGCAGAGACTTGTAATGACTCCTCCTGAATATCGCCTTCAATATTCAAACCTTCAAGCTAAAACTATGTTCAGATCATAGCCCGTGGCCTTGTCAATCGATTTCCGAAAGAATTAGTAAGGTACCTTAAATCTGCACTGAAATACGCCCAGGCAAATGTACCCTGATGCCATCGGTTTAATAAGTGTAGCGACAATACGACTGTCAACAAAACACAAGTAGGGGGTATGTGTCAGACGGTCTTTGCCTTCTAGTCATTATCATCAAAACTATTTCGTTCCAGAAGCTGAAAATTTACCTATCTGTAGCTTGACATGCTCTCGAGAGGATCCAATCGAAAGACATGATATCTGACACTCAATTCAAGAATTATTTTAAGGCAAAGGAGGCATGTTCTTTGAGCGACGGCGCACAGCCAAGTATATTGCGACGCGCTTACAATACACTGCAAAGAATCTCGCTGCAGAGACTTGTAATGACTCCTCCTGAATATCGCCTTCAATATTCAAACCTTCAAGCTAAAACTATGTTCAGATCATAGCCCGTGGCCTTGTCAATCGATTTCCGAAAGAATTAGTAAGGTACCTTAAATCTGCACTGAAATACGCCCAGGCAAATGTACCCTGATGCCATCGGTTTAATAAGTGTAGCGGCAATACGACTGTCAACACAACACAAGTAGGGGGTATGTGTCAGATGGTCTTTGCCTTCTAGTCTTTATCCTCAAAACTATTTCGTTCCAGAGTCTGAAAATTGACCTATCTGTAGCTTGACATGCTCTCGAGAGGATCCGATCGAAAGACAAGATATCTGAGACTCAATTCAAGAATTATTTTAAGGCAAAAGAGGCATGTTCTTTGAGCGACGGCGCACAGCCAAGTATATTGCGACGCGCTTACAATACACTGCAAAGAATCTCTCTGCAGAGACTTGTAATGACTCCTCCTGAATATCGCCTTCAATATTCAAACCTTCAAGCTAAAACTATGTTCAGATCATAGCCCGTGGCCTTGTCAATCGATTTCCGAAAGAATTAGTAAGGTACCTTAAATCTGCACTGAAATACGCCCAGGCAAATGTACCCTGATGCCATCGGTTTAATAAGTGTAGCGGCAATACGACTGTCAACACAACACAAGTAGGGGGTATGTGTCAGATGGTCTTTGCCTTCTAGTCTTTATCCTCAAAACTATTTCGTTCCAGAGTCTGAAAATTGACCTATCTGTAGCTTGACATGCTCTCGAGAGGATCCGATCGAAAGACAAGATATCTGAGACTCAATTCAAGAATTATTTTAAGGCAAAGGAGGCATGTTCTTTGAGCGACGGCGCACAGCCAAGTATATTGCGACGCGCTTACAATACACTGCAAAGAATCTCTCTGCAGAGACTTGTAATGACTCCTCCTGAATATCGCCTTCAATATTCAAACCTTCAAGCTAAAACTATGTTCAGATCATAGCCCGTGGCCTTGTCAATCGATTTCCGAAAGAATTAGTAAGGTACCTTAAATCTGCACTGAAATACGCCCAGGCAAATGTACCCTGATGCCATCGGTTTAATAAGTGTAGCGGCAATACGACTGTCAACAAAACAGAAGTAGGGGGTATGTGTCAGACGGTCTTTGCCTTCTAGTCATTATCACCAAAACTATTTCGTTCCAGAAGCTGAAAATTGACCTATCTGTAGCTTGACATGCTCTCGAGAGGATCCGATCGAAAGACATGATATCTGAGACTCAATTCAAGAATTATTTTAAGGCAAAAGAGGCATGTTCTTTGAGCGACGGCGCACAGCCAAGTATATTGCGACGCGCTTACAATACACTGCAAAGAATCTCGCTGCAGAGACTTGTAATGACTCCTCCTAAATATCGCCTTCAATATTCAAACCTTCAAGCTAAAACTATGTTCAGATCATAGCCCGTGGCCTTGTCAATCGATTTCCGAAAGAATTAGTAAGGTACCTTAAATCTGCACTGAAATACGCCCAGGCAAATGTACCCTGATGCCATCGGTTTAATAAGTGTAGCGGCAATACGACTGTCAACAAAACACAAGTAGGGGGTATGTGTCAGACGGTCTTTGCCTTCTAGTCATTATCATCAAAACTATTTCGTTCCAGAAGCTGAAAATTTACCTATCTGTAGCTTGACATGCTCTCGAGAGGATCCAATCGAAAGACATGATATCTGACACTCAATTCAAGAATTATTTTAAGGCAAAGGAGGCATGTTCTTTGAGCGACGGCGCACAGCCAAGTATATTGCGACGCGCTTACAATACACTGCAAAGAATCTCGCTGCAGAGACTTGTAATGACTCCTCCTGAATATCGCCTTCAATATTCAAACCTTCAAGCTAAAACTATGTTCAGATCATAGCCCGTGGCCTTGTCAATCGATTTCCGAAAGAATTAGTAAGGTACCTTAAATCTGCACTGAAATACGCCCAGGCAAATGTACCCTGATGCCATCGGTTTAATAAGTGTAGCGGCAATACGACTGTCAACACAACACAAGTAGGGGGTATGTGTCAGATGGTCTTTGCCTTCTAGTCTTTATCCTCAAAACTATTTCGTTCCAGAGTCTGAAAATTGACCTATCTGTAGCTTGACATGCTCTCGAGAGGATCCGATCGAAAGACAAGATATCTGAGACTCAATTCAAGAATTATTTTAAGGCAAAGGAGGCATGTTCTTTGAGCGACGGCGCACAGCCAAGTATATTGCGACGCGCTTACAATACACTGCAAAGAATCTCTCTGCAGAGACTTGTAATGACTCCTCCTGAATATCGCCTTCAATATTCAAACCTTCAAGCTAAAACTATGTTCAGATCATAGCCCGTGGCTTTGTCAATCGATTTCCGAAAGAATTAGTAAGGTACCTTAAATCTGCACTGAAATACGCCCAGGCAAATGTACCCTGATGCCATCGGTTTAATAAGTGTAGCGGCAATACGACTGTCAACAAAACAGAAGTAGGGGGTATGTGTCAGACGGTCTTTGCCTTCTAGTCATTATCACCAAAACTATTTCGTTCCAGAAGCTGAAAATTGACCTATCTGTAGCTTGACATGCTCTCGAGAGGATCCGATCGAAAGACATGATATCTGAGACTCAATTCAAGAATTATTTTAAGGCAAAAGAGGCATGTTCTTTGAGCGACGGCGCACAGCCAAGTATATTGCGACGCGCTTACAATACACTGCAAAGAATCTCGCTGCAGAGACTTGTAATGACTCCTCCTAAATATCGCCTTCAATATTCAAACCTTCAAGCTAAAACTATGTTCAGATCATAGCCCGTGGCCTTGTCAATCGATTTCCGAAAGAATTAGTAAGGTACCTTAAATCTGCACTGAAATACGCCCAGGCAAATGTACCCTGATGCCATCGGTTTAATAAGTGTAGCGGCAATACGACTGTCAACAAAACACAAGTAGGGGGTATGTGTCAGACGGTCTTTGCCTTCTAGTCATTATCACCAAAACTATTTCGTTCCAGAAGCTGAAAATTGACCTATCAGTAGCTTGACATGCTCTCGAGAGGATCCGATCGAAAGACATGATATCTGAGACTCAATTCAAGAATTATTTTAAGGCAAAGGAGGCATGTTCTTTGAGCGACGGCGCACAGCCAAGTATATTGCGACGCGCTTACAATACACTGCAAAGAATCTCGCTGCAGAGACTTGTAATGACTCCTCCTGAATATCGCCTTCAATATTCAAACCTTCAAGCTAAAACTATGTTCAGATCATAGCCCGTGGCCTTGTCAATCGATTTCCGAAAGAATTAGTAAGGTACCTTAAATCTGCACTGAAATACGCCCAGGCAAATGTACCCTGATGCCATCGGTTTAATAAGTGTAGCGGCAATACGACTGTCAACACAACACAAGTAGGGGGTATGTGTCAGATGGTCTTTGCCTTCTAGTCTTTATCCTCAAAACTATTTCGTTCCAGAGTCTGAAAATTGACCTATCTGTAGCTTGACATGCTCTCGAGAGGATCCGATCGAAAGACAAGATATCTGAGACTCAATTCAAGAATTATTTTAAGGCAAAAGAGGCATGTTCTTTGAGCGACGGCGCACAGCCAAGTATATTGCGACGCGCTTACAATACACTGCAAAGAATCTCTCTGCAGAGACTTGTAATGACTCCTCCTGAATATCGCCTTCAATATTCAAACCTTCAAGCTAAAACTATGTTCAGATCATAGCCCGTGGCCTTGTCAATCGATTTCCGAAAGAATTAGTAAGGTACCTTAAATCTGCACTGAAATACGCCCAGGCAAATGTACCCTGATGCCATCGGTTTAATAAGTGTAGCGGCAATACGACTGTCAACAAAACAGAAGTAGGGGGTATGTGTCAGACGGTCTTTGCCTTCTAGTCATTATCACCAAAACTATTTCGTTCCAGAAGCTGAAAATTGACCTATCTGTAGCTTGACATGCTCTCGAGAGGATCCGATCGAAAGACATGATATCTGAGACTCAATTCAAGAATTATTTTAAGGCAAAAGAGGCATGTTCTTTGAGCGACGGCGCACAGCCAAGTATATTGCGACGCGCTTACAATACACTGCAAAGAATCTCGCTGCAGAGACTTGTAATGACTCCTCCTAAATATCGCCTTCAATATTCAAACCTTCAAGCTAAAACTATGTTCAGATCATAGCCCGTGGCCTTGTCAATCGATTTCCGAAAGAATTAGTAAGGTACCTTAAATCTGCACTGAAATACGCCCAGGCAAATGTACCCTGATGCCATCGGTTTAATAAGTGTAGCGGCAATACGACTGTCAACAAAACACAAGTAGGGGGTATGTGTCAGACGGTCTTTGCCTTCTAGTCATTATCATCAAAACTATTTCGTTCCAGAAGCTGAAAATTTACCTATCTGTAGCTTGACATGCTCTCGAGAGGATCCAATCGAAAGACATGATATCTGACACTCAATTCAAGAATTATTTTAAGGCAAAGGAGGCATGTTCTTTGAGCGACGGCGCACAGCCAAGTATATTGCGACGCGCTTACAATACACTGCAAAGAATCTCGCTGCAGAGACTTGTAATGACTCCTCCTGAATATCGCCTTCAATATTCAAACCTTCAAGCTAAAACTATGTTCAGATCATAGCCCGTGGCCTTGTCAATCGATTTCCGAAAGAATTAGTAAGGTACCTTAAATCTGCACTGAAATACGCAAAGGCAAATGTACCCTGATGCCATCGGTTTAATAAGTGTAGCGGCAATACGACTGTCAACACAACACAAGTAGGGGGTATGTGTCAGATGGTCTTTGCCTTCTAGTCTTTATCCTCAAAACTATTTCGTTCCAGAAGCTGAAAATTTACCTATCTGTAGCTTGACATGCTCTCGAGAGGATCCAATCGAAAGACATGATATCTGACACTCAATTCAAGAATTATTTTAAGGCAAAGGAGGCATGTTCTTTGAGCGACGGCGCACAGCCAAGTATATTGCGACGCGCTTACAATACACTGCAAAGAATCTCGCTGCAGAGACTTGTAATGACTCCTCCTGAATATCGCCTTCAATATTCAAACCTTCAAGCTAAAACTATGTTCAGATCATAGCCCGTGGCCTTGTCAATCGATTTCCGAAAGAATTAGTAAGGTACCTTAAATCTGCACTGAAATACGCAAAGGCAAATGTACCCTGATGCCATCGGTTTAATAAGTGTAGCGGCAATACGACTGTCAACACAACACAAGTAGGGGGTATGTGTCAGATGGTCTTTGCCTTCTAGTCTTTATCCTCAAAACTATTTCGTTCCAGAGTCTGAAAATTGACCTATCTGTAGCTTGACATGCTCTCGAGAGGATCCGATCGAAAGACAAGATATCTGAGACTCAATTCAAGAATTATTTTAAGGCAAAGGAGGCATGTTCTTTGAGCGACGGCGCACAGCCAAGTATATTGCGACGCGCTTACAATACACTGCAAAGAATCTCTCTGCAGAGACTTGTAATGACTCCTCCTGAATATCGCCTTCAATATTCAAACCTTCAAGCTAAAACTATGTTCAGATCATAGCCCGTGGCTTTGTCAATCGATTTCCGAAAGAATTAGTAAGGTACCTTAAATCTGCACTGAAATACGCCCAGGCAAATGTACCCTGATGCCATCGGTTTAATAAGTGTAGCGGCAATACGACTGTCAACAAAACAGAAGTAGGGGGTATGTGTCAGACGGTCTTTGCCTTCTAGTCATTATCACCAAAACTATTTCGTTCCAGAAGCTGAAAATTGACCTATCTGTAGCTTGACATGCTCTCGAGAGGATCCGATCGAAAGACATGATATCTGAGACTCAATTCAAGAATTATTTTAAGGCAAAAGAGGCATGTTCTTTGAGCGACGGCGCACAGCCAAGTATATTGCGACGCGCTTACAATACACTGCAAAGAATCTCGCTGCAGAGACTTGTAATGACTCCTCCTAAATATCGCCTTCAATATTCAAACCTTCAAGCTAAAACTATGTTCAGATCATAGCCCGTGGCCTTGTCAATCGATTTCCGAAAGAATTAGTAAGGTACCTTAAATCTGCACTGAAATACGCCCAGGCAAATGTACCCTGATGCCATCGGTTTAATAAGTGTAGCGGCAATACGACTGTCAACAAAACACAAGTAGGGGGTATGTGTCAGACGGTCTTTGCCTTCTAGTCATTATCACCAAAACTATTTCGTTCCAGAAGCTGAAAATTGACCTATCAGTAGCTTGACATGCTCTCGAGAGGATCCGATCGAAAGACATGATATCTGAGACTCAATTCAAGAATTATTTTAAGGCAAAAGAGGCATGTTCTTTGAGCGACGGCGCACAGCCAAGTATATTGCGACGCGCTTACAATACACTGCAAAGAATCTCGCTGCAGAGACTTGTAATGACTCCTCCTGAATATCGCCTTCAATATTCAAACCTTCAAGCTAAAACTATGTTCAGATCATAGCCCGTGGCCTTGTCAATCGATTTCCGAAAGATTTAGTAAGGTACCTTAAATCTGCACTGAAATACGCCCAGGCAAATGTACCCTGATGCCATCGGTTTAATAAGTGTAGCGGCAATTCGACTGTCAACACAACACAAGTAGGGGGTATGTGTCAGACGGTCTTTGCCTTCTAGTCTTTATCCTCAAAACTATTTCGTTCCAGAGTCTCAAAATTGACCTATCTGTAGCTTGACATGCTCTCGAGAGGATCCGATCGAAAGACAAGATATCTGAGACTCAATTTAAGAATTATTTTAAGGCAAAGGAGGCATGTTCTTTGAGCGACGGCGCACAGCCAAGTATATTGCGACGCGCTTACAATACACTGCAAAGAATCTCGCTGCAGAGACTTGTAATGACTCCTCCTGAATATCGCCTTCAATATTCAAACCTTCAAGCTAAAACTATGTTCAGATCATAGCCCGTGGCCTTGTCAATCGATTTCCGAAAGAATTAGTAAGGTACCTTAAATCTGCACTGAAATACGCCCAGGCAAATGTACCCTGATGCCATCGGTTTAATAAGTGTAGCGACAATACGACTGTCAACAAAACACAAGTAGGGGGTATGTGTCAGACGGTCTTTGCCTTCTAGTCATTATCATCAAAACTATTTCGTTCCAGAGGCTGAAAATTGACCTATCTGTAGCTTGACATGCTCTCGAGAGGATCCGATCGAAGGACATGATATCTGAGACTCAATTCAAGAATTATTTTAAGGCAAAGGAGGCATGTTCTTTGAGCGACGGCGCACAGCCAAGTATATTGCAACGCGCTTACAATACACTGCAAAGAATCTTGCTGCAGAGACTTGTAATGACTCCTCCTGAATATCGCCTTCAATATTCAAACCTTCAAGCTAGAACTATGTTCATATCATAGCCCGTGGCCTTGTCAATTGATTTCCGGAAGAATTAGTAAGGTACCTTAAATCTGCAAAGAAATAGGCCCAGGCAAATGTACCCTGATGCCATCGGTTTAATAAGTCTAGCGGCAATACGACTGTCAACAAAACACAAGTAGGGGGTATGTGTCAGACGGTCTTTGCCTTCTAGTCATTATGATAAAAACTATTTCGTTCCAGAAGCTGAAAATTGACCTATCTGTAGCTTGACATGCTCTCGAGAGGATCCGATCGAAAGACAAGATATCTGAGACTTAATTCAAGAATTATTTTAAGGCAAAGGAGGCATGTTCTTTGAGCGACGGCGCACAGCCAAGTATATTGCGACGCGCTTACAATACACTGCAAAGAATCTCGCTGCAGAGACTTGTAATGACTCCTCCTGAATATCGCCTTTAATATTCAAACCTTCAAGCTAAAACTATGTTCAGATCATAGCCCGTGGCCTTGTCAATCGATTTCCGAAAGAATTAGTAAGGTACCTTAAATCTGCACTGAAATACGCCCAGGCAAATGTACCCTGATGCCATCGGTTTAATAAGTGTAGCGGCAATACGACTGTCAACACAACACAAGTAGGGGGTATGTGTCAGATGGTCTTTGCCTTCTAGTCTTTATCCTCAAAACTATTTCGTTCCAGAGTCTGAAAATTGACCTATCTGTAGCTTGACATGCTCTCGAGAGGATCCGATCGACAGACAAGATATCTGAGACTCAATTCAAGAATTATTTTAAGGCAAAGGAGGCATGTTCTTTGAGCGACGGCGCACAGCCAAGTATATTGCGACGCGCTTACAATACACTGCAAAGAATCTCTCTGCAGAGACTTGTAATGACTCCTCCTGAATATCGCCTTCAATATTCAAACCTTCAAGCTAAAACTATGTTCAGATCATAGCCCGTGGCCTTGTCAATCGATTTCCGAAAGAATTAGTAAGGTACCTTAAATCTGCACTGAAATACGCCCAGGCAAATGTACCCTGATGCCATCGGTTTAATAAGTGTAGCGGCAATACGACTGTCAACAAAACAGAAGTAGGGGGTATGTGTCAGACGGTCTTTGCCTTCTAGTCATTATCACCAAAACTATTTCGTTCCAGAAGCTGAAAATTGACCTATCTGTAGCTTGACATGCTCTCGAGAGGATCCGATCGAAAGACATGATATCTGAGACTCAATTCAAGAATTATTTTAAGGCAAAAGAGGCATGTTCTTTGAGCGACGGCGCACAGCCAAGTATATTGCGACGCGCTTACAATACACTGCAAAGAATCTCGCTGCAGAGACTTGTAATGACTCCTCCTAAATATCGCCTTCAATATTCAAACCTTCAAGCTAAAACTATGTTCAGATCATAGCCCGTGGCCTTGTCAATCGATTTCCGAAAGAATTAGTAAGGTACCTTAAATCTGCACTGAAATACGCCCAGGCAAATGTACCCTGATGCCATCGGTTTAATAAGTGTAGCGGCAATACGACTGTCAACAAAACACAAGTAGGGGGTATGTGTCAGACGGTCTTTGCCTTCTAGTCATTATCACCAAAACTATTTCGTTCCAGAAGCTGAAAATTGACCTATCAGTAGCTTGACATGCTCTCGAGAGGATCCGATCGAAAGACATGATATCTGAGACTCAATTCAAGAATTATTTTAAGGCAAAAGAGGCATGTTCTTTGAGCGACGGCGCACAGCCAAGTATATTGCGACGCGCTTACAATACACTGCAAAGAATCTCGCTGCAGAGACTTGTAATGACTCCTCCTGAATATCGCCTTCAATATTCAAACCTTCAAGCTAAAACTATGTTCAGATCATAGCCCGTGGCCTTGTCAATCGATTTCCGAAAGATTTAGTAAGGTACCTTAAATCTGCACTGAAATACGCCCAGGCAAATGTACCCTGATGCCATCGGTTTAATAAGTGTAGCGGCAATACGACTGTCAACAAAACACAAGTAGGGGGTATGTGTCAGACGGTCTTTGCCTTCTAGTCATTATCATCAAAACTATTTCGTTCCAGAGGCTGAAAATTGACCTATCTGTAGCTTGACATGCTCTCGAGAGGATCCGATCGAAGGACATGATATCTGAGACTCAATTCAAGAATTATTTTAAGGCAAAGGAGGCATGTTCTTTGAGCGACGGCGCACAGCCAAGTATATTGCAACGCGCTTACAATACACTGCAAAGAATCTTGCTGCAGAGACTTGTAATGACTCCTCCTGAATATCGCCTTCAATATTCAAACCTTCAAGCTAGAACTATGTTCATATCATAGCCCGTGGCCTTGTCAATTGATTTCCGGAAGAATTAGTAAGGTACCTTAAATCTGCACAGAAATACGCCCAGGCAAATGTACCCTGATGCCATCGGTTTAATAAGTCTAGCGGCAATACGACTGTCAACAAAACACAAGTAGGGGGTATGTGTCAGACGGTCTTTGCCTTCTAGTCATTATCATAAAAACTATTTCGTTCCAGAAGCTGAAAATTGACCTATCTGTAGCTTGACATGCTCTCGAAAGGATCCGATCGAAAGACAAGATATCTGAGACTTAATTCAAGAATTATTTTAAGGCAAAGGAGGCATGTTCTTTGAGCGACGGCGCACAGCCAAGTATATTGCGACGCGCTTACAATACACTGCAAAGAATCTCGCTGCAGAGACTTGTAATGACTCCTCCTGAATATCGCCTTTAATATTCAAACCTTCAAGCTAAAACTATGTTCAGATCATAGCCCGTGGCCTTGTCAATCGATTTCCGAAAGAATTAGTAAGGTACCTTAAATCTGCACTGAAATACGCCCAGGCAAATGTACCCTGATGCCATCGGTTTAATAAGTGTAGCGGCAATACGACTGTCAACAAAACACAAGTAGGGGGTATGTGTCAGACGGTCTTTGCCTTCTAGTCATTATCATCAAAACTATTTCGTTCCAGAAGGTGAAAATTTACCTATCTGTAGCTTGACATGCTCTCGAGAGGATCCAATCGAAAGACATGATATCTGACACTCAATTCAAGAATTATTTTAAGGCAAAGGAGGCATGTTCTTTGAGCGACGGCGCACAGCCAAGTATATTGCGACGCGCTTACAATACACTGCAAAGAATCTCGCTGCAGAGACTTGTAATGACTCCTCCTGAATATCGCCTTCAATATTCAAACCTTCAAGCTAAAACTATGTTCAGATCATAGCCCGTGGCCTTGTCAATCGATTTCCGAAAGAATTAGTAAGGTACCTTAAATCTGCACTGAAATACGCCCAGGCAAATGTACCCTGATGCCATCGGTTTAATAAGTGTAGCGGCAATACGACTGTCAACACAACACAAGTAGGGGGTATGTGTCAGATGGTCTTTGCCTTCTAGTCTTTATCCTCAAAACTATTTCGTTCCAGAGTCTGAAAATTGACCTATCTGTAGCTTGACATGCTCTCGAGAGGATCCGATCGAAAGACAAGATATCTGAGACTCAATTCAAGAATTATTTTAAGGCAAAGGAGGCATGTTCTTTGAGCGACGGCGCACAGCCAAGTATATTGCGACGCGCTTACAATACACTGCAAAGAATCTCTCTGCAGAGACTTGTAATGACTCCTCCTGAATATCGCCTTCAATATTCAAACCTTCAAGCTAAAACTATGTTCAGATCATAGGCCGTGGCCTTGTCAATCGATTTCCGAAAGAATTAGTAAGGTACCTTAAATCTGCACTGAAATACGCCCAGGCAAATGTACCCTGATGCCATCGGTTTAATAAGTGTAGCGGCAATACGACTGTCAACAAAACAGAAGTAGGGGGTATGTGTCAGACGGTCTTTGCCTTCTAGTCATTATCACCAAAACTATTTCGTTCCAGAAGCTGAAAATTGACCTATCTGTAGCTTGACATGCTCTCGAGAGGATCCGATCGAAAGACATGATATCTGAGACTCAAATCAAGAATTATTTTAAGGCAAAAGAGGCATGTTCTTTGAGCGACGGCGCACAGCCAAGTATATTGCGACGCGCTTACAATACACTGCAAAGAATCTCGCTGCAGAGACTTGTAATGACTCCTCCTAAATATCGCCTTCAATATTCAAACCTTCAAGCTAAAACTATGTTCAGATCATAGCCCGTGGCCTTGTCAATCGATTTCCGAAAGAATTAGTAAGGTACCTTAAATCTGCACTGAAATACGCCCAGGCAAATGTACCCTGATGCCATCGGTTTAATAAGTGTAGCGGCAATACGACTGTCAACAAAACACAAGTAGGGGGTATGTGTCAGACGGTCTTTGCCTTCTAGTCATTATCACCAAAACTATTTCGTTCCAGAAGCTGAAAATTGACCTATCAGTAGCTTGACATGCTCTCGAGAGGATCCGATCGAAAGACATGATATCTGAGACTCAATTCAAGAATTATTTTAAGGCAAAAGAGGCATGTTCTTTGAGCGACGGCGCACAGCCAAGTATATTGCGACGCGCTTACAATACACTGCAAAGAATCTCGCTGCAGAGACTTGTAATGACTCCTCCTGAATATCGCCTTCAATATTCAAACCTTCAAGCTAAAACTATGTTCAGATCATAGCCCGTGGCCTTGTCAATCGATTTCCGAAAGATTTAGTAAGGTACCTTAAATCTGCACTGAAATACGCCCAGGCAAATGTACCCTGATGCCATCGGTTTAATAAGTGTAGCGGCAATACGACTGTCAACACAACACAAGTAGGGGGTATGTGTCAGACGGTCTTTGCCTTCTAGTCTTTATCCTCAAAACTATTTCGTTCCAGAGTCTCAAAATTGACCTATCTGTAGCTTGACATGCTCTCGAGAGGATCCGATCGAAAGACAAGATATCTGAGACTCAATTTAAGAATTATTTTAAGGCAAAGGAGGCATGTTCTTTGAGCGACGGCGCACAGCCAAGTATATTGCGACGCGCTTACAATACACTGCAAAGAATCTCGCTGCAGAGACTTGTAATGACTCCTCCTGAATATCGCCTTCAATATTCAAACCTTCAAGCTAAAACTATGTTCAGATCATAGCCCGTGGCCTTGTCAATCGATTTCCGAAAGAATTAGTAAGGTACCTTAAATCTGCACTGAAATACGCACAGGCAAATGTACCCTGATGCCTTCGGTTTAATAAGTGTAGCGGCAATACGACTGTCAACACAACACAAGTAGGGGGTATGTGTCAGAAGGTCTTTGCCTTCTAGTCATTATCATCAAAACTATTTCGTTCCAGAAGCTGAAAATTGACCTATCTGTAGCTTGACATGCTCTCGAGCGGATCCGATCGAAAGACAAGATATCTGAGACTCAATTCAAGAATTATTTTAAGGCAAAGGAGGCATGTTCTTTGAGCGACGGCGCACAGCCAAGTATATTGCGACGCGCTTACAATACACTGCAAAGAATCTCGCTGCAGAGACTTGTAATGACTCCTCCTGAATATCGCCTTCAATATTCAAACCTTCAAGCTAAAACTATGTTCAGATCATAGCCCGTGGCCTTGTCAATCGATTTCCGAAAGATTTAGTAAGGTACCTTAAATCTGCACTGAAATACGCCCAGGCAAATGTACCCTGATGCCATCGGTTTAATAAGTGTAGCGGCAATACGACTGTCAACACAACACAAGTAGGGGGTATGTGTCAGACGGTCTTTGCCTTCTAGTCTTTATCCTCAAAACTATTTCGTTCCAGAAGCTGAAAATTGACCTATCTGTAGCTTGACATGCTCTCGAGAGGATCCGATCGAAAGACAAGATATCTGAGACTCAATTCAAGAATTATTTTAAGGCAAAGGAGGCATGTTCTTTGAGCGACGGCGCACAGCCAAGTATATTGCGACGCACTTACAATACACTGCAAAGAATCTCGCTGCAGAGACTTGTAATGACTCCTCCTGAATATCGCCTTCAATATTCAAACCTTCAAGCTAAAACTGTGTTCAGATCATAGCCCGTGGCCTTGTCAATCGATTTCCGAAAGAATTAGTAAGGTACCTTAAATCTGCACTGAAATACGCCCAGGCAAATGTACCCTGATGCCATCGGTTTAATAAGTGTAGCGGCAATACGACTGTCAACAAAACACAAGTAGGGGGTATGTGTCAGACGGTCTTTGCCTTCTTGTCATTATCATCAAAACTATTTCGTTCCAAAAGCTGAAAATTGACCTATCTGTAGCTTGACGAGCTCTCGAGAGGATCCGATCGAAAAACAAGATATCTGAGACTTAATTCAAGAATTATTTTAAGGCAAAGGAGGCATGTTCTTTGAGCGACGGCGCACAGCCAAGTATATTGCGACGCGCTTACAATACACTGCAAAGAATCTCGCTGCAGAGACTTGTAATGACTCCTCCTGAATATCGCCTTTAATATTCAAACCTTCAAGCTAAAACTATGTTCAGATCATAGCCCGTGGCCTTGTCTATCGATTTCCGAAAGAATTAATAAGGTACCTTAAATCTGCACTGAAATACGCCCAGGCAAATGTACCCTGATGCCATCGGTTTAATAAGTGTAGCGGCAATACGACTGTCAACAAAACACAAGTAGGGGGTATGTGTCAGACGGTCTTTGCCTTCTAGTCATTATCATCAAAACTATTTCGTTCCAGAAGCTGAAAATTGACCTATCTGTAGCTTGACATGCTCTCGAAAGGATCCGATCGAAGGACATGATATCTGAGACTCAATTCAAGAATTATTTTAAGGCAAAGGAGGCATGTTCTTTGAGCGACGGCGCACAGCCAAGTATATTGCAACGCGCTTACAATACACTGCAAAGAATCTTGCTGCAGAGACTTGTAATGACTCCTCCTGAAAATCGCCTTCAATATTCAAACCTTCAAGCTAGAACTATGTTCGTATCATAGCCCGTGGCCTTGTCAATTGATTTCCGGAAGAATTAGTAAGGTACCTTAAATCTGCACTAAAATACGCCCAGGCAAATGTACCCTGATGCCATCGGTTTAATAAGTGTAGCGGCAATACGACTGTCAACAAAACACAAGTAGGGGGTATGTGTCAGACGGTCTTTGCCTTCTAGTCATTATCATCAAAACTATTTCGTTCCAGAAGCTGAAAATTTACCTATCTGTAGCTTGACATGCTCTCGAGAGGATCCAATCGAAAGACATGATATCTGAGACTCAATTCAAGAATTATTTTAAGGCAAAGGAGGCATGTTCTTTGAGCGACGGCGCACAGCCAAGTATATTGCGACGCGCTTACAATACACTGCAAAGAATCTCGCTGCAGAGACTTGTAATGACTCCTCCTGAATATCGCCTTCAATATTCAAACCTTCAAGCTAAAACTATGTTCAGATCATAGCCCGTGGCCTTGTCAATCGATTTCCGAAAGAATTAGTAAGGTACCTTAAATCTGCACTGAAATACGCCCAGGCAAATGGACCCTGATGCCATCGGTTTAATAAGTGTAGCGGCAATACGACTGTCAACACAACACAAGTAGGGGGTATGTGTCAGACGGTCTTTGCCTTCTAGTCATTATCACCAAAACTATTTCGTTCCAGAAGCTGAAAATTGACCTATCTGTAGCTTGACATGCTCTCGAGAGGATCCGATCGAAAGACATGATATCTGAGACTCAATTCAAGAATTATTTTAAGGCAAAAGAGGCATGTTCTTTGAGCGACGGCGCACAGCCAAGTATATTGCGACGCGCTTACAATACACTGCAAAGAATCTCGCTGCAGAGACTTGTAATGACTCCTCCTGAATATCGCCTTCAATATTCAAACCTTCAAGCTAAAACTATGTTCAGATCATAGCCCGTGGCCTTGTCAATCGATTTCCGAAAGAATTAGTAAGGTACCTTAAATCTGCACTGAAATACGCCCAGGCAAATGTACCCTGATGCCATCGGTTTAATAAGTGTAGCGGCAATACGACTGTCAACACAACACAAGTAGGGGGTATGTGTCAGACGGTCTTTGCCTTCTAGTCTTTATCCTCAAAACTATTTCGTTCCAGAGTCTGAAAATTGACCTATCTGTAGCTTGACATGCTCTCGAGGGGATCCAATCGAAAGACATGATATCTGAGACTCAATTCAAGAATTATTTTAAGGCAAAGGAGGCATGTTCTTTGAGCGACGGCGCACAGCCAAGTATATTGCGACGCGCTTACAATACACTGCAAAGAATCTCGCTGCAGAGACTTGTAATGACTCCTCCTGAATATCGCCTTCAATATTCAAACCTTCAAGCTAAAACTATGTTCAGATCAAAGCCCGTGGCCTTGTCAATCGATTTCCGAAAGAATTAGTAAGGTACCTTAAATCTGAACTGAAATACGCCCAGGCAAATGTACCCTGATGCCATCGGTTTAATAAGTGTAGCGGCAATACGACAGTCAACACAACACAAGTAGGGGGTATGTGTCAGACGGTCTTTGCCTTCTAGTCTTTATCCTCAAAACTATTTCGTTCCAGAAGCTGAAAATTGACCTATCTGTAGCTTGACATGCTCTCGAGAGGATCCGATCGAAAGACAAGATATCTGAGACTCAATTCATGAATTATTTTAAGGCAAAGGAGGCATGTTCTTTGAGCGACGGCGCACAGCCAAGTATATTGCGACGCGCTTACAATACACTGCAAAGAATCTCGCTGCAGAGACTTGTAATGACTCCTCCTGAATATCGCCTTCAATATTCAAACCTTCAAGCTAAAACTGTGTTCAGATCATAGCCCGTGGCCTTGTCAATCGATTTCCGAAAGAATTAGTAAGGTACCTTAAATCTGCACTGAAATACGCCCAGGCAAATGTACCCTGATGCCATCGGTTTAATAAGTTTAGCGGCAATACGACTGTCAACAAAACACAAGTAGAGGGTATGTGTCAGACGGTCTTTGCCTTCTAGTCATTATCATCAAAACTATTTCGTTCCAGAAGCTGAAAATTGACCTATCTGAAGCTTGACGAGCTCTCGAGAGGATCCGATCGAAAGACAAGATATCTGAGACTTAATTCAAGAATTATTTTAAGGCAAAGGAGGCATGTTCTTTGAGCGACGGCGCACAGCCAAGTATATTGCGACGCGCTTACAATACACTGCAAAGAATCTCGCTGCAGAGACTTGTAATGACTCCTCCTGAATATCGCCTTTAATATTCAAACCTTCAAGCTAAAACTATGTTCAGATCATAGCCTGTGGCCTTGTCAATCGATTTCCGAAAGAATTAATAAGGTACCTTAAATCTGCACTGAAATACGCCCAGGCAAATGTACCCTGATGCCATCGGTTTAATAAGTGTAGCGGCAATACGACTGTCAACAAAACACAAGTAGGGGGTATGTGTCAGACGGTCTTTGCCTTCTAGTCATTATCATCAAAACTATTTCGTTTCCAGAAGCTGAAAATTGACCTATCTGTAGCTTGACATGCTCTCGAAAGGATCCGATCGAAGGACATGATATCTGAGACTCAATTCAAGAATTATTTTAAGGCAAAGGAGGCATGTTCTTTGAGCGACGGCGCACAGCCAAGTATATTGCAACGCGCTTACAATACACTGCAAAGAATCTTGCTGCAGAGACTTGTAGAGACTCCTCCTGAAAATCGCCTTCAATATTCAAACCTTCAAGCTAGAACTATGTTCGTATCATAGCCCGTGGCCTTGTCAATTGATTTCCGGAAGAATTAGTAAGGTACCTTAAATCTGCACTAAAATACGCCCAGGCAAATGTACCCTGATGCCATCGGTTTAATAAGTGTAGCGGCAATACGACTGTCAACAAAACACAAGTAGGGGGTATGTGTCAGACGGTCTTTGCCTTCTAGTCATTATCATCAAAACTATTTCGTTCCAGAAGCTGAAAATTTACCTATCTGTAGCTTGACATGCTCTCGAGAGGATCCAATCGAAAGACATGATATCTGAGACTCAGTTCAAGAATTATTTTAAGGCAAAGGAGGCATGTTCTTTGAGCGACGGCGCACAGCCAAGTATATTGCGACGCGCTTACAATACACTGCAAAGAATCTCGCTGCAGAGACTTGTAATGACTCCTCCTGAATATCGCCTTTAATATTCAAACCTTCAAGCTAAAACTATGTTCAGATCATAGCCCGTGGCCTTGTCAATCGATTTCCGAAAGAATTAATAAGGTACCTTAAATCTGCACTGAAATACGCCCAGGCAAATGTACCCTGATGCCATCGGTTTAATAAGTGTAGCGGCAATACGACTGTCAACAAAACACAAGTAGGGGGTATGTGTCAGACGGTCTTTGCCTTCTAGTCATTATCATCAAAACTATTTCGTTTCCAGAAGCTGAAAATTGACCTATCTGTAGCTTGACATGCTCTCGAAAGGATCCGATCGAAGGACATGATATCTGAGACTCAATTCAAGAATTATTTTAAGGCAAAGGAGGCATGTTCTTTGAGCGACGGCGCACAGCCAAGTATATTGCAACGCGCTTACAATACACTGCAAAGAATCTTGCTGCAGAGACTTGTAGAGACTCCTCCTGAAAATCGCCTTCAATATTCAAACCTTCAAGCTAGAACTATGTTCGTATCATAGCCCGTGGCCTTGTCAATTGATTTCCGGAAGAATTAGTAAGGTACCTTAAATCTGCACTAAAATACGCCCAGGCAAATGTACCCTGATGCCATCGGTTTAATAAGTGTAGCGGCAATACGACTGTCAACAAAACACAAGTAGGGGGTATGTGTCAGACGGTCTTTGCCTTCTAGTCATTATCATCAAAACTATTTCGTTCCAGAAGCTGAAAATTTACCTATCTGTAGCTTGACATGCTCTCGAGAGGATCCAATCGAAAGACATGATATCTGAGACTCAATTCAAGAATTATTTTAAGGCAAAGGAGGCATGTTCTTTGAGCGACGGCGCACAGCCAAGTATATTGCGACGCGCTTACAATACACTGCAAAGAATCTCGCTGCAGAGACTTGTAATGACTCCTCCTGAATATCGCCTTCAATATTCAAACCTTCAAGCTAAAACTATGTTCAGATCATAGCCCGTGGCCTTGTCAATCGATTTCCGAAAGAATTAGTAAGGTACCTTAAATCTGCACTGAAATACGCCCAGGCAAATGTACCCTGATGCCATCGGTTTAATAAGTGTAGCGGCAATACGACTGTCAACACAACACAAGTAGGGGGTATGTGTCAGACGGTCTTTGCCTTCTAGTCTTTATCCTCAAAACTATTTCGTTCCAGAGTCTGAAAATTGACCTATCTGTAGCTTGACATGCTCTCGAGAGGATCCGATCGAAAGACAAGATATCTGAGACTCAATTCAAGAATTATTTTAAGGCAAAGGAGGCATGTTCTTTGAGCGACGGCGCACAGCCAAGTATATTGCGACGCGCTTACAATACACTGCAAAGAATCTCGCTGCAGAGACTTGTAATGACTCCTCCTGAATATCGCCTTCAATATTCAAACCTTCAAGCTAAAACTATGTTCAGATCATAGCCCGTGGCCTTGTCAATCGATTTCCGAAAGAATTAGTAAGGTACCTTAAATCTGCACTGAAATACGCCCAGGCAAATGTACCCTGATGCCATCGGTTTAATAAGTGTAGCGGCAATACGACTGTCAACAAAACACAAGTAGGGGGTATGTGTCAGACGGTCTTTGCCTTCTAGTCATTATCACCAAAACTATTTCGTTCCAGAAGCTGAAAATTGACCTATCTGTAGCTTGACATGCTCTCGAGAGGATCCGATCGAAAGACATGATATCTGAGACTCAATTCAAGAATTATTTTAAGGCAAAAGAGGCATGTTCTTTGAGCGACGGCGCACAGCCAAGTATATTGCGACGCGCTTACAATACACTGCAAAGAATCTCGCTGCAGAGACTTGTAATGACTCCTCCTGAATATCGCCTTCAATATTCAAACCTTCAAGCTAAAACTATGTTCAGATCATAGCCCGTGGCCTTGTCAATCGATTTCCGAAAGAATTAGTAAGGTACCTTAAATCTGCACTGAAATACGCCCAGGCAAATGTACCCTGATGCCATCGGTTTAATAAGTGTAGCGGCAATACGACTGTCAACACAACACAAGTAGGGGGTATGTGTCAGAAGGTCTTTGCCTTCTAGTCATTATCATCAAAACAATTTCGTTCCAGAAGCTGAAAATTGACCTATCTGTAGCTTGACATGCTCTCGAGAGGATCCGATCGAAAGACAAGATATCTGAGACTCAATTCAAGAATTATTTTAAGGCAAAGGAGGCATGTTCTTTGAGCGACGGCGCACAGCCAAGTATATTGCGACGCGCTTACAATACACTGCAAAGAATCTCGCTGCAGAGACTTGTAATGACTCCTCCTGAATATCGCCTTTAATATTCAAACCTTCAAGCTAAAACTATGTTCAGATCATAGCCCGTGGCCTTGTCAATCGATTTCCGAAAGAATTAGTAAGGTACCTTAAATCTGCACTGAAATACGCCCAGGCAAATGTACCCTGATGCCATCGGTTTAATAAGTGTAGCGGCAATACGACTGTCAACACAACACAAGTAGGGGGTATGTGTCAGACAGTCTTTGCCTTCTAGTCTTTATCCTCAAAACTATTTCTTTCCAGAGTCTCAAAATTGACCTATCTGTAGCTTGACATGCTCTCGAGAGGATCCGATCGAAAGACAAGATATCTGAGACTCAATTTAAGAATTATTTTAAGGCAAAGGAGGCATGTTCTTTGAGCGACGGCGCACAGCCAAGTATATTGCGACGCGCTTACAATACACTGCAAAGAATCTCGCTGCAGAGACTTGTAATGACTCCTCCTGAATATCGCCTTCAATATTCAAACCTTTAAGCTAAAACTATGTTCAGATCATAGCCCGTGGCCTTGTCAATCGATTTCCGAAAGAATTAGTAAGGTACCTTAAATCTGCACTGAAATACGCCCAGGCAAATGTACCCTGATGCCATCGGTTTAATAAGTGTAGCGGCAATACGACAGTCAACACAACACAAGTAGGGGGTATGTGTCAGACGGTCTTTGCCTTCTAGTCTTTATCCTCAAAACTATTTCGTTCCAGAAGCTGAAAATTGACCTATCTGTAGCTTGACATGCTCTCGAGAGGATCCGATCGAAAGACAAGATATCTGAGACTCAATTCAAGAATTATTTTAAGGCAAAGGAGGCATGTTCTTTGAGCGACGGCGCACAGCCAAGTATATTGCGACGCGCTTACAATACACTGCAAAGAATCTCGCTGCAGAGACTTGTAATGACTCCTCCTGAATATCGCCTTCAATATTCAAACCTTCAAGCTAAAACTGTGTTCAGATCATAGCCCGTGGCCTTGTCAATCGATTTCCGAAAGAATTAGTAAGGTACCTTAAATCTGCACTGAAATACGCCCAGGCAAATGTACCCTGATGCCATCGGTTTAATAAGTGTAGCGGCAATACGACTGTCAACAAAACACAAGTAGGGGGTATGTGTCAGACGGTCTTTGCCTTCTAGTCATTATCACCAAAACTATTTCGTTCCAGAAGCTGAAAATTGACCTATCTGTAGCTTGACATGCTCTCGAGAGGATCCGATCGAAAGACATGATATCTGAGACTCAATTCAAGAATTATTTTAAGGCAAAAGAGGCATGTTCTTTGAGCGACGGCGCACAGCCAAGTATATTGCGACGCGCTTACAATACACTGCAAAGAATCTCGCTGCAGAGACTTGTAATGACTCCTCCTAAATATCGCCTTCAATATTCAAACCTTCAAGCTAAAACTATGTTCAGATCATAGCCCGTGGCCTTGTCAATCGATTTCCGAAAGAATTAGTAAGGTACCTTAAATCTGCACTGAAATACGCCCAGGCAAATGTACCCTGATGCCATCGGTTTAATAAGTGTAGCGGCAATACGACTGTCAACAAAACACAAGTAGGGGGTATGTGTCAGACGGTCTTTGCCTTCTAGTCATTATCACCAAAACTATTTCGTTCCAGAAGCTGAAAATTGACCTATCAGTAGCTTGACATGCTCTCGAGAGGATCCGATCGAAAGACATGATATCTGAGACTCAATTCAAGAATTATTTTAAGGCAAAAGAGGCATGTTCTTTGAGCGACGGCGCACAGCCAAGTATATTGCGACGCGCTTACAATACACTGCAAAGAATCTCGCTGCAGAGACTTGTAATGACTCCTCCTGAATATCGCCTTCAATATTCAAACCTTCAAGCTAAAACTATGTTCAGATCATAGCCCGTGGCCTTGTCAATCGATTTCCGAAAGAATTAGTAAGGTACCTTAAATCTGCACTGAAATACGCCCAGGCAAATGTACCCTGATGCCATCGGTTTAATAAGTGTAGCGGCAATACGACTGTCAACACAACACAAGTAGGGGGTATGTGTCAGAAGGTCTTTGCCTTCTAGTCATTATCATCAAAACAATTTCGTTCCAGAAGCTGAAAATTGACCTATCTGTAGCTTGACATGCTCTCGAGAGGATCCGATCGAAAGACAAGATATCTGAGACTCAATTCAAGAATTATTTTAAGGCAAAAGAGGCATGTTCTTTGAGCGACGGCGCACAGCCAAGTATATTGCGACGCGCTTACAATACACTGCAAAGAATCTCGCTGCAGAGACTTGTAATGACTCCTCCTAAATATCGCCTTCAATATTCAAACCTTCAAGCTAAAACTATGTTCAGATCATAGCCCGTGGCCTTGTCAATCGATTTCCGAAAGAATTAGTAAGGTACCTTAAATCTGCACTGAAATACGCCCAGGCAAATGTACCCTGATGCCATCGGTTTAATAAGTGTAGCGGCAATACGACTGTCAACAAAACACAAGTAGGGGGTATGTGTCAGACGGTCTTTGCCTTCTAGTCATTATCACCAAAACTATTTCGTTCCAGAAGCTGAAAATTGACCTATCAGTAGCTTGACATGCTCTCGAGAGGATCCGATCGAAAGACATGATATCTGAGACTCAATTCAAGAATTATTTTAAGGCAAAAGAGGCATGTTCTTTGAGCGACGGCGCACAGCCAAGTATATTGCGACGCGCTTACAATACACTGCAAAGAATCTCGCTGCAGAGACTTGTAATGACTCCTCCTGAATATCGCCTTCAATATTCAAACCTTCAAGCTAAAACTATGTTCAGATCATAGCCCGTGGCCTTGTCAATCGATTTCCGAAAGAATTAGTAAGGTACCTTAAATCTGCACTGAAATACGCCCAGGCAAATGTACCCTGATGCCATCGGTTTAATAAGTGTAGCGGCAATACGACTGTCAACACAACACAAGTAGGGGGTATGTGTCAGAAGGTCTTTGCCTTCTAGTCATTATCATCAAAACAATTTCGTTCCAGAAGCTGAAAATTGACCTATCTGTAGCTTGACATGCTCTCGAGAGGATCCGATCGAAAGACAAGATATCTGAGACTCAATTCAAGAATTATTTTAAGGCAAAGGAGGCATGTTCTTTGAGCGACGGCGCACAGCCAAGTATATTGCGACGCGCTTACAATACACTGCAAAGAATCTCGCTGCAGAGACTTGTAATGACTCCTCCTGAATATCGCCTTTAATATTCAAACCTTCAAGCTAAAACTATGTTCAGATCATAGCCCGTGGCCTTGTCAATCGATTTCCGAAAGAATTAGTAAGGTACCTTAAATCTGCACTGAAATACGCCCAGGCAAATGTACCCTGATGCCATCGGTTTAATAAGTGTAGCGGCAATACGACTGTCAACACAACACAAGTAGGGGGTATGTGTCAGACAGTCTTTGCCTTCTAGTCTTTATCCTCAAAACTATTTCTTTCCAGAGTCTCAAAATTGACCTATCTGTAGCTTGACATGCTCTCGAGAGGATCCGATCGAAAGACAAGATATCTGAGACTCAATTTAAGAATTATTTTAAGGCAAAGGAGGCATGTTCTTTGAGCGACGGCGCACAGCCAAGTATATTGCGACGCGCTTACAATACACTGCAAAGAATCTCGCTGCAGAGACTTGTAATGACTCCTCCTGAATATCGCCTTCAATATTCAAACCTTCAAGCTAAAACTATGTTCAGATCATAGCCCGTGGCCTTGTCAATCGATTTCCGAAAGAATTAGTAAGGTACCTTAAATCTGCACTGAAATACGCCCAGGCAAATGTACCCTGATGCCATCGGTTTAATAAGTGTAGCGGCAATACGACTGTCAACACAACACAAGTAGGGGGTATGTGTCAGAAGGTCTTTGCCTTCTAGTCATTATCATCAAAACTATTCCGTTCCAGAAGCTGAAAATTGACCTATCTGTAGCTTGACATGCTCTCGAGAGGATCCGATCGAAAGACAAGATATCTGAGACTCAATTCAAGAATTATTTTAAGGCAAAGGAGGCATGTTCTTTGAGCGACGGCGCACAGCCAAGTATATTGCGACGCGCTTACAATACACTGCAAAGAATCTCGCTGCAGAGACTTGTAATGACTCCTCCCGAATATCGCCTTTAATATTCAAACGTTCAAGCTAAAACTATGTTCAGATCATAGCCCGTGGCCTTGTCAATCGATTTCCAAATGAATTAGTAAGGTACCTTAAATCTGCACTGAAATACGCCCAGGCAAATGTACCCTGATGCCATCGGTTTAATAAGTGTAGCGGCAATACGACTGTCAACAAAACACAAGTAGGGGGTATGTGTCAGAAGGTCTTTGCCTTCTAGTCATTATCATCAAAACTATTTCCTTCCAGAAGCTGAAAATTGACCTATCTGTAGCTTGACATGCTCTCGAGGGGATCCAATCGAAAGACATGATATCTTAGACTCAATTCAAGAATTATTTTAAGGCAAAGGAGGCATGTTCTTTGAGCGACGGCGCACAGCCAAGTATATTGCGACGCGCTTACAATACACTGCAAAGAATCTCGCTGCAGAGACTTGTAATGACTCCTCCTGAATATCGCCTTCAATATTCAAACCTTTAAGCTAAAACTATGTTCAGATCATAGCCCGTGGCCTTGTCAATCGATTTCCGAAAGAATTAGTAAGGTACCTTAAATCTGCACTGAAATACGCCCAGGCAAATGTACCCTGATGCCATCGGTTTAATAAGTGTAGCGGCAATACGACAGTCAACACAACACAAGTAGGGGGTATGTGTCAGACGGTCTTTGCCTTCTAGTCTTTATCCTCAAAACTATTTCGTTCCAGAAGCTGAAAATTGACCTATCTGTAGCTTGACATGCTCTCGAGAGGATCCGATCGAAAGACAAGATATCTGAGACTCAATTCAAGAATTATTTTAAGGCAAAGGAGGCATGTTCTTTGAGCGACGGCGCACAGCCAAGTATATTGCGACGCGCTTACAATACACTGCAAAGAATCTCGCTGCAGAGACTTGTAATGACTCCTCCTGAATATCGCCTTCAATATTCAAACCTTCAAGCTAAAACTGTGTTCAGATCATAGCCCGTGGCCTTGTCAATCGATTTCCGAAAGAATTAGTAAGGTACCTTAAATCTGCACTGAAATACGCCCAGGCAAATGTACCCTGATGCCATCGGTTTAATAAGTGTAGCGGCAATACGACTGTCAACAAAACACAAGTAGGGGGTATGTGTCAGACGGTCTTTGCCTTCTAGTCATTATCACCAAAACTATTTCGTTCCAGAAGCTGAAAATTGACCTATCTGTAGCTTGACATGCTCTCGAGAGGATCCGATCGAAAGACATGATATCTGAGACTCAATTCAAGAATTATTTTAAGGCAAAAGAGGCATGTTCTTTGAGCGACGGCGCACAGCCAAGTATATTGCGACGCGCTTACAATACACTGCAAAGAATCTCGCTGCAGAGACTTGTAATGACTCCTCCTAAATATCGCCTTCAATATTCAAACCTTCAAGCTAAAACTATGTTCAGATCATAGCCCGTGGCCTTGTCAATCGATTTCCGAAAGAATTAGTAAGGTACCTTAAATCTGCACTGAAATACGCCCAGGCAAATGTACCCTGATGCCATCGGTTTAATAAGTGTAGCGGCAATACGACTGTCAACAAAACACAAGTAGGGGGTATGTGTCAGACGGTCTTTGCCTTCTAGTCATTATCACCAAAACTATTTCGTTCCAGAAGCTGAAAATTGACCTATCTGTAGCTTGACATGCTCTCGAGAGGATCCGATCGAAAGACATGATATCTGAGACTCAATTCAAGAATTATTTTAAGGCAAAAGAGGCATGTTCTTTGAGCGACGGCGCACAGCCAAGTATATTGCGACGCGCTTACAATACACTGCAAAGAATCTCGCTGCAGAGACTTGTAATGACTCCTCCTGAATATCGCCTTCAATATTCAAACCTTCAAGCTAAAACTATGTTCAGATCATAGCCCGTGGCCTTGTCAATCGATTTCCGAAAGAATTAGTAAGGTACCTTAAATCTGCACTGAAATACGCCCAGGCAAATGTACCCTGATGCCATCGGTTTAATAAGTGTAGCGGCAATACGACTGTCAACACAACACAAGTAGGGGGTATGTGTCAGAAGGTCTTTGCCTTCTAGTCATTATCATCAAAACAATTTCGTTCCAGAAGCTGAAAATTGACCTATCTGTAGCTTGACATGCTCTCGAGAGGATCCGATCGAAAGACAAGATATCTGAGACTCAATTCAAGAATTATTTTAAGGCAAAGGAGGCATGTTCTTTGAGCGACGGCGCACAGCCAAGTATATTGCGACGCGCTTACAATACACTGCAAAGAATCTCGCTGCAGAGACTTGTAATGACTCCTCCTGAATATCGCCTTTAATATTCAAACCTTCAAGCTAAAACTATGTTCAGATCATAGCCCGTGGCCTTGTCAATCGATTTCCGAAAGAATTAGTAAGGTACCTTAAATCTGCACTGAAATACGCCCAGGCAAATGTACCCTGATGCCATCGGTTTAATAAGTGTAGCGGCAATACGACTGTCAACACAACACAAGTAGGGGGTATGTGTCAGAAGGTCTTTGCCTTCTAGTCATTATCATCAAAACTATTCCGTTCCAGAAGCTGAAAATTGACCTATCTGTAGCTTGACATGCTCTCGAGAGGATCCGATCGAAAGACAAGATATCTGAGACTCAATTCAAGAATTATTTTAAGGCAAAGGAGGCATGTTCTTTGAGCGACGGCGCACAGCCAAGTATATTGCGACGCGCTTACAATACACTACAAAGAATCTCGCTGCAGAGACTTGTAATGACTCCTCCTGAATATCGCCTTTAATATTCAAACCGTCAAGCTAAAACTATGTTCAGATCATAGCCCGTGGCCTTGTCAATCGATTTCCGAAAGAATTAGTAAGGTACCTTAAATCTGCACTGAAATACGCCCAGGCAAATGTACCCTGATGCCATCGGTTTAATAAGTGTAGCGGGAATACGACTGTCAACAAAACACAAGTAGGGGGTATGTGTCAGAAGGTCTTTGCCTTCTAGTCATTATCATCAAAACTATTTCCTTCCAGAAGCTGAAAATTGACCTATCTGTAGCTTGACATGCTCTCGAGGGGATCCAATCGAAAGACATGATATCTGAGACTCAATTCAAGAATTATTTTAAGGCAAAGGAGGCATGTTCTTTGAGCGACGGCGCACAGCCAAGTATATTGCGACGCGCTTACAATACACTGCAAAGAATCTCGCTGCAGAGACTTGTAATGACTCCTCCTGAATATCGCCTTCAATATTCAAACCTTCAAACTAAAACTATGTTCAGATCATAGCCCGTGGCCTTGTCAATCGATTTCCGAAAGAATTAGTAAGGTACCTTAAATCTGCACTGAAATACGCCCAGGCAAATGTACCCTGATGCCATCGGTTTAATAAGTGTAGCGGCAATACGACAGTCAACACAACACAAGTAGGGGGTATGTGTCAGACGGTCTTTGCCTTCTAGTCTTTATCCTCAAAACTATTTCGTTCCAGAAGCTGAAAATTGACCTATCTGTAGCTTGACATGCTCTCGAGAGGATCCGATCGAAAGACAAGATATCTGAGACTCAATTCAAGAATTATTTTAAGGCAAAGGAGGCATGTTCTTTGAGCGACGGCGCACAGCCAAGTATATTGCGACGCGCTTACAATACACTGCAAAGAATCTCGCTGCAGAGACTTGTAATGACTCCTCCTGAATTTCGCCTTCAATATTCAAACCTTCAAGCTAAAACTGTGTTCAGATCATAGCCCGTGGCCTTGTCAATCGATTTCCGAAAGAATTAGTAAGGTACCTTAAATCTGCACTGAAATACGCCCAGGCAAATGTACCCTGATGCCATCGGTTTAATAAGTGTAGCGGCAATACGACAGTCAACACAACACAAGTAGGGGGTATGTGTCAGACGGTCTTTGCCTTCTAGTCTTTATCCTCAAAACTATTTCGTTCCAGAAGCTGAAAATTGACCTATCTGTAGCTTGACATGCTCTCGAGAGGATCCGATCGAAAGACAAGATATCTGAGACTCAATTCAAGAATTATTTTAAGGCAAAGGAGGCATGTTCTTTGAGCGACGGCGCACAGCCAAGTATATTGCGACGCGCTTACAATACACTGCAAAGAATCTCGCTGCAGAGACTTGTAATGACTCCTCCTGAATTTCGCCTTCAATATTCAAACCTTCAAGCTAAAACTGTGTTCAGATCATAGCCCGTGGCCTTGTCAATCGATTTCCGAAAGAATTAGTAAGGTACCTTAAATCTGCACTGAAATACGCCCAGGCAAATGTACCCTGATGCCATCGGTTTAATAAGTGTAGCGGCAATACGACTGTCAACAAAACACAAGTAGGGGGTATGTGTCAGACGGTCTTTGCCTTCTAGTCATTATCATCAAAACTATTTCGTTCCAGAAGCTGAAAATTGACCTATCTGAAGCTTGACGAGCTCTCGAGAGGATCCGATCGAAAGACAAGATATCTGAGACTTAATTCAAGAATTATTTTAAGGCAAAGGAGGCATGTTCTTTGAGCGACGGCGCACAGCCAAGTATATTGCGACGCGCTTACAATACACTGCAAAGAATCTCGCTGCAGAGACTTGTAATGACTCCTCCTGAATATCGCCTTTAATATTCAAACCTTCAAGCTAAAACTATGTTCAGATCATAGCCCGTGGCCTTGTCAATCGATTTCCGAAAGAATTAGTAAGGTACCTTAAATCTGCACTGAAATACGCCCAGGCAAATGTACCCTGATGCCATCGGTTTAATAAGTGTAGCGGCAATACGACTGTCAACAAAACACAAGTAGGGGGTATGTGTCAGACGGTCTTTGCCTTCTAGTCATTATCATCAAAACTATTTCGTTCCAGAAGCTGAAAATTGACCTATCTGTAGCTTGACATGCTCTCGAAAGGATCCGATCGAAGGACATGATATCTGAGACTCAATTCAAGAATTATTTTAAGGCAAAGGAGGCATGTTCTTTGAGCTACGGCGCACAGCCAAGTATATTGCAACGCGCTTACAATACACTGCAAAGAATCTTGCTGCAGAGACTTGTAATGACTCCTCCTGAAAATCGCCTTCAATATTCAAACCTTCAAGCTAGAACTATGTTCGTATCATAGCCCGTGGCCTTGTCAATTGATTTCCGGAAGAATTAGTAAGGTACCTTAAATCTGCACAGAAATACGCCCAGGCAAATGTACCCTGATGCCATCGGTTTAATAAGTCTAGCGGCAATACGACTGTCAACAAAACACAAGTAGGGGGTATGTGTCAGACGGTCTTTGCCTTCTAGTCATTATCATCAAAACTATTTCGTTCCAGAAGCTGAAAATTGACCTATCTGTAGCTTGACATGCTCTCGAGAGGATCCGATCGAAAGACAAGATATCTGAGACTTAATTCAAGAATTATTTTAAGGCAAAGGAGGCATGTTCTTTGAGCGACGGCGCACAGCCAAGTATATTGCGACGCGCTTACAATACACTGCAAAGAATCTCGCTGCAGAGACTTGTAATGACTCCTCCCGAATATCGCCTTTAATATTCAAACCTTCAAGCTAAAACTATGTTCAGATCATAGCCCGTGGCCTTGTCAATCGATTTCCGAAAGAATTAGTAAGGTACCTTAAATCTGCACTGAAATACGCCCAGGCAAATGTACCCTGATGCCATCGGTTTAATAAGTGTAGCGGCAATACGACTGTCAACACAACACAAGTAGGGGGTATTTGTCAGACGGTCTTTGCCTTCTAGTCTTTATCCTCAAAACTATTTCGTTCCAGAGTCTGAAAATTGACCTATCGGTAGCTTGACATGCTCTCGAGAGGATCCGATCGAGAGACAAGATATCTGAGCCTCAATTCAAGAATTATTTTAAGGCAAAGGAGGCATGTTCTTTGAGCGACGGCGCACAGCCAAGTATATTGCGACGCGCTTACAATACACTGCAAAGAATCTCGCTGCAGAGACTTGTAATGACTCCTCCTGAATATCGCCTTCAATATTCAAACCTTCAAGCTAAAACTATGTTCAGATCATAGCCCGTGGCCTTGTCAATCGATTTCCGAAAGAATTAGTAAGGTACCTTAAATCTGCACTGAAATACGCCCAGGCAAATGTACCCTGATGCCATCGGTTTAATAAGTGTAGCGGCAATACGACAGTCAACACAACACAAGTAGGGGGTATGTGTCAGACGGTCTTTGCCTTCTAGTCTTTATCCTCAAAACTATTTCGTTCCAGAAGCTGAAAATTGACCTATCTGTAGCTTGACATGCTCTCGAGAGGATCCGATCGAAAGACAAGATATCTGAGACTCAATTCAAGAATTATTTTAAGGCAAAGGAGGCATGTTCTTTGAGCGACGGCGCACAGCCAAGTATATTGCGACGCGCTTACAATACACTGCAAAGAATCTCGCTGCAGAGACTTGTAATGACTCCTCCTGAATATCGCCTTCAATATTCAAACCTTCAAGCTAAAACTGTGTTCAGATCATAGCCCGTGGCCTTGTCAATCGATTTCCGAAAGAATTAGTAAGGTACCTTAAATCTGCACTGAAATACGCCCAGGCAAATGTACCCTGATGCCATCGGTTTAATAAGTGTAGCGGCAATACGACTGTCAACAAAACACAAGTAGGGGGTATGTGTCAGACGGTCTTTGCCTTCTAGTCATTATCATCAAAACTATTTCGTTCCAGAAGCTGAAAATTGACCTATCTGAAGCTTGACGAGCTCTCGAGAGGATCCGATCGAAAGACAAGATATCTGAGACTTAATTCAAGAATTATTTTAAGGCAAAGGAGGCATGTTCTTTGAGCGACGGCGCACAGCCAAGTATATTGCGACGCGCTTACAATACACTGCAAAGAATCTCGCTGCAGAGACTTGTAATGACTCCTCCTGAATATCGCCTTTAATATTCAAACCTTCAAGCTAAAACTATGTTCAGATCATAGCCCGTGGCCTTGTCAATCGATTTCCGAAAGAATTAATAAGGTACCTTAAATCTGCACTGAAATACGCCCAGGCAAATGTACCCTGATGCCATCGGTTTAATAAGTGTAGCGGCAATACGACTGTCAACAAAACACAAGTAGGGGGTATGTGTCAGACGGTCTTTGCCTTCTAGTCATTATCATCAAAACTATTTCGTTCCAGAAGCTGAAAATTGACCTATCTGTAGCTTGACATGCTCTCGAAAGGATCCGATCGAAGGACATGATATCTGAGACTCAATTCAAGAATTATTTTAAGGCAAAGGAGGCATGTTCTTTGAGCTACGGCGCACAGCCAAGTATATTGCAACGCGCTTACAATACACTGCAAAGAATCTTGCTGCAGAGACTTGTAATGACTCCTCCTGAAAATCGCCTTCAATATTCAAACCTTCAAGCTAGAACTATGTTCGTATCATAGCCCGTGGCCTTGTCAATTGATTTCCGGAAGAATTAGTAAGGTACCTTAAATCTGCACTGAAATACGCCCAGGCAAATGTACCCTGATGCCATCGGTTTAATAAGTCTAGCGGCAATACGACTGTCAACAAAACACAAGTAGGGGGTATGTGTCAGACGGTCTTTGCCTTCTAGTCATTATCATCAAAACTATTTCGTTCCAGAAGCTGAAAATTGACCTATCTGTAGCTTGACATGCTCTCGAGAGGATCCGATCGAAAGACAAGATATCTGAGACTTAATTCAAGAATTATTTTAAGGCAAAGGAGGCATGTTCTTTGAGCGACGGTGCACAGCCAAGTATATTGCGACGCGCTTACAATACACTGCAAAGAATCTCGCTGCAGAGACTTGTAATGACTCCTCCCAAATATCGCCTTTAATATTCAAACCTTCAAGCTAAAACTATGTTCAGATCATAGCCCGTGGCCTTGTCAATCGATTTCCGAAAGAATTAGTAAGGTACCTTAAATCTGCACTGAAATACGCCCAGGCAAATGTACCCTGATGCCATCGGTTTAATAAGTGTAGCGGCAATACGACTGTCAACACAACACAAGTAGGGGGTATGTGTCAGACGGTCTTTGCCTTCTAGTCTTTATCCTCAAAACTATTTCGTTCCAGAGTCTGAAAATTAACCTATCGGTAGCTTGACATGCTCTCGAGAGGATCCGATCGAGAGACAAGATATCTGAGCCTCAATTCAAGAATTATTTTAAGGCAAAGGAGGCATGTTCTTTGAGCGACGGCGCACAGCCAAGTATATTGCGACGCGCTTACAATACACTGCAAAGAATCTCGCTGCAGAGACTTGTAATGACTCCTCCTGAATATCGCCTTCAATATTCAAACCTTCAAGCTAAAACTATGTTCAGATCATAGCCCGTGGCCTTGTCAATCGATTTCCGAAAGAATTAGTAAGGTACCTTAAATCTGCACTGAAATACGCCCAGGCAAATGTACCCTGATGCCATCGGTTTAATAAGTGTAGCGGCAATACGACTGTCAACAAAACACAAGTAGGGGGTATGTGTCAGACGGTCTTTGCCTTCTAGTCATTATCATAAAAACTATTTCGTTCCAGAAGCTGAAAATTGACCTATCTGTAGCTTGACATGCTCTCGAGAGGATCCGATCGAAAGACAAGATATCTGAGACTTAATTCAAGAATTATTTTAAGGCAAAGGAGGCATGTTCTTTGAGCGACGGCGCACAGCCAAGTATATTGCGACGCGCTTACAATACACTGCAAAGAATCTCGCTGCAGAGACTTGTAATGACTCCTCCCGAATATCGCCTTTAATATTCAAACCTTCAAGCTAAAACTATGTTCAGATCATAGCCCGTGGCCTTGTCAATCGATTTCCGAAAGAATTAGTAAGGTACCTTAAATCTGCACTGAAATACGCCCAGGCAAATGTACCCTGATGCCATCGGTTTAATAAGTGTAGCGGCAATACGACTGTCAACACAACACAAGTAGGGGGTATGTGTCAGACGGTCTTTGCCTTCTAGTCTTTATCCTCAAAACTATTTCGTTCCAGAGTCTGAAAATTAACCTATCGGTAGCTTGACATGCTCTCGAGAGGATCCGATCGAGAGACAAGATATCTGAGCCTCAATTCAAGAATTATTTTAAGGCAAAGGAGGCATGTTCTTTGAGCGACGGCGCACAGCCAAGTATATTGCGACGCGCTTACAATACACTGCAAAGAATCTCGCTGCAGAGACTTGTAATGACTCCTCCTGAATATCGCCTTCAATATTCAAACCTTCAAGCTAAAACTATGTTCAGATCATAGCCCGTGGCCTTGTCAATCGATTTCCGAAAGAATTAGTAAGGTACCTTAAATCTGCACTGAAATACGCCCAGGCAAATGTACCCTGATGCCATCGGTTTAATAAGTGTAGCGGCAATACGACTGTCAACAAAACACAAGTAGGGGGTATGTGTCAGACGGTCTTTGCCTTCTAGTCATTATCATCAAAACTATTTCGTTCCAGAAGCTGAAAATTGACCTATCTGAAGCTTGACGAGCTCTCGAGAGGATCCGATCGAAAGACAAGATATCTGAGACTTAATTCAAGAATTATTTTAAGGCAAAGGAGGCATGTTCTTTGAGCGACGGCGCACAGCCAAGTATATTGCGACGCGCTTACAATACACTGCAAAGAATCTCGCTGCAGAGACTTGTAATGACTCCTCCTGAATATCGCCTTTAATATTCAAACCTTCAAGCTAAAACTATGTTCAGATCATAGCCCGTGGCCTTGTCAATCGATTTCCGAAAGAATTAATAAGGTACCTTAAATCTGCACTGAAATACGCCCAGGCAAATGTACCCTGATGCCATCGGTTTAATAAGTGTAGCGGCAATACGACTGTCAACAAAACACAAGTAGGGGGTATGTGTCAGACGGTCTTTGCCTTCTAGTCATTATCATCAAAACTATTTCGTTCCAGAAGCTGAAAATTGACCTATCTGTAGCTTGACATGCTCTCGAAAGGATCCGATCGAAGGACATGATATCTGAGACTCAATTCAAGAATTATTTTAAGGCAAAGGAGGCATGTTCTTTGAGCTACGGCGCACAGCCAAGTATATTGCAACGCGCTTACAATACACTGCAAAGAATCTTGCTGCAGAGACTTGTAATGACTCCTCCTGAAAATCGCCTTCAATATTCAAACCTTCAAGCTAGAACTATGTTCGTATCATAGCCCGTGGCCTTGTCAATTGATTTCCGGAAGAATTAGTAAGGTACCTTAAATCTGCACTGAAATACGCCCAGGCAAATGTACCCTGATGCCATCGGTTTAATAAGTCTAGCGGCAATACGACTGTCAACAAAACACAAGTAGGGGGTATGTGTCAGACGGTCTTTGCCTTCTAGTCATTATCATCAAAACTATTTCGTTCCAGAAGCTGAAAATTGACCTATCTGTAGCTTGACATGCTCTCGAGAGGATCCGATCGAAAGACAAGATATCTGAGACTTAATTCAAGAATTATTTTAAGGCAAAGGAGGCATGTTCTTTGAGCGACGGTGCACAGCCAAGTATATTGCGACGCGCTTACAATACACTGCAAAGAATCTCGCTGCAGAGACTTGTAATGACTCCTCCCAAATATCGCCTTTAATATTCAAACCTTCAAGCTAAAACTATGTTCAGATCATAGCCCGTGGCCTTGTCAATCGATTTCCGAAAGAATTAGTAAGGTACCTTAAATCTGCACTGAAATACGCCCAGGCAAATGTACCCTGATGCCATCGGTTTAATAAGTGTAGCGGCAATACGACTGTCAACACAACACAAGTAGGGGGTATGTGTCAGACGGTCTTTGCCTTCTAGTCTTTATCCTCAAAACTATTTCGTTCCAGAGTCTGAAAATTAACCTATCGGTAGCTTGACATGCTCTCGAGAGGATCCGATCGAGAGACAAGATATCTGAGCCTCAATTCAAGAATTATTTTAAGGCAAAGGAGGCATGTTCTTTGAGCGAAGGCGCACAGCCAAGTATATTGCGACGCGCTTACAATACACTGCAAAGAATCTCGCTGCAGAGACTTGTAATGACTCCTCCTGAATATCGCCTTCAATATTCAAACCTTCAAGCTAAAACTATGTTCAGATCATAGCCCGTGGCCTTGTCAATCGATTTCCGAAAGAATTAGTAAGGTACCTTAAATCTGCACTGAAATACGCCCAGGCAAATGTACCCTGATGCCATCGGTTTAATAAGTGTAGCGGCAATACGACTGTCAACAAAACACAAGTAGGGGGTATGTGTCAGACGGTCTTTGCCTTCTAGTCATTATCATAAAAACTATTTCGTTCCAGAAGCTGAAAATTGACCTATCTGTAGCTTGACATGCTCTCGAGAGGATCCGATCGAAAGACAAGATATCTGAGACTTAATTCAAGAATTATTTTAAGGCAAAGGAGGCATGTTCTTTGAGCGACGGCGCACAGCCAAGTATATTGCGACGCGCTTACAATACACTGCAAAGAATCTCGCTGCAGAGACTTGTAATGACTCCTCCCGAATATCGCCTTTAATATTCAAACCTTCAAGCTAAAACTATGTTCAGATCATAGCCCGTGGCCTTGTCAATCGATTTCCGAAAGAATTAGTAAGGTACCTTAAATCTGCACTGAAATACGCCCAGGCAAATGTACCCTGATGCCATCGGTTTAATAAGTGTAGCGGCAATACGACTGTCAACACAACACAAGTAGGGGGTATGTGTCAGACGGTCTTTGCCTTCTAGTCTTTATCCTCAAAACTATTTCGTTCCAGAGTCTGAAAATTAACCTATCGGTAGCTTGACATGCTCTCGAGAGGATCCGATCGAGAGACAAGATATCTGAGCCTCAATTCAAGAATTATTTTAAGGCAAAGGAGGCATGTTCTTTGAGCGACGGCGCACAGCCAAGTATATTGCGACGCGCTTACAATACACTGCAAAGAATCTCGCTGCAGAGACTTGTAATGACTCCTCCTGAATATCGCCTTCAATATTCAAACCTTCAAGCTAAAACTATGTTCAGATCATAGCCCGTGGCCTTGTCAATCGATTTCCGAAAGAATTAGTAAGGTACCTTAAATCTGCACTGAAATACGCCCAGGCAAATGTACCCTGATGCCATCGGTTTAATAAGTGTAGCGGCAATACGACTGTCAACAAAACACAAGTAGGGGGTATGTGTCAGACGGTCTTTGCCTTCTAGTCATTATCATCAAAACTATTTCGTTCCAGAGGCTGAAAATTGACCTATCTGTAGCTTGACATGCTCTCGAGAGGATCCGATCGAAGGACATGATATCTGAGACTCAATTCAAGAATTATTTTAAGGCAAAGGAGGCATGTTCTTTGAGCGACGGCGCACAGCCAAGTATATTGCAACGCGCTTACAATACACTGCAAAGAATCTTGCTGCAGAGACTTGTAATGACTCCTCCTGAATATCGCCTTCAATATTCAAACCTTCAAGCTAGAACTATGTTCATATCATAGCCCGTGGCCTTGTCAATTGATTTCCGGAAGAATTAGTAAGGTACCTTAAATCTGCACAGAAATACGCCCAGGCAAATGTACCCTGATGCCATCGGTTTAATAAGTCTAGCGGCAATACGACTGTCAACAAAACACAAGTAGGGGGTATGTGTCAGACGGTCTTTGCCTTCTAGTCATTATCATAAAAACTATTTCGTTCCAGAAGCTGAAAATTGACCTATCTGTAGCTTGACATGCTCTCGAGAGGATCCGATCGAAAGACAAGATATCTGAGACTTAATTCAAGAATTATTTTAAGGCAAAGGAGGCATGTTCTTTGAGCGACGGCGCACAGCCAAGTATATTGCGACGCGCTTACAATACACTGCAAAGAATCTCGCTGCAGAGACTTGTAATGACTCCTCCTGAATATCGCCTTTAATATTCAAACCTTCAAGCTAAAACTATGTTCAGATCATAGCCCGTGGCCTTGTCAATCGATTTCCGAAAGAATTAGTAAGGTACCTTAAATCTGCACTGAAATACGCCCAGGCAAATGTACCCTGATGCCATCGGTTTAATAAGTATAGCGGCAATACGACTGTCAACAAAACACAAGTAGGGGGTATGTGTCAGACGGTCTTTGCCTTCTAGTCATTATCATCAAAACTATTTCGTTCCAGAAGCTGAAAATTGACCTATCTGTAGCTTGACATGCTCTCGAGAGGATCCAATCGAAAGACATGATATCTGAGACTCAATTCAAGAATTATTTTAAGGCAAAGGAGGCATGTTCTTTGAGCGACGGCGCACAGCCAAGTATATTGCGACGCGCTTACAATACACTGCAAAGAATCTCGCTGCAGAGACTTGTAATGACTCCTCCTGAATATCGCCTTCAATATTCAAACCTTCAAGCTAAAACTATGTTCAGATCATAGCCCGTGGCCTTGTCAATCGATTTCCGAAAGAATTAGTAAGGTACCTTAAATCTGCACTGAAATACGCCCAGGCAAATGTACCCTGATGCCATCGGTTTAATAAGTGTAGCGGCAATACGACTGTCAACACAACACAAGTAGGGGGTATGTGTCAGACGGTCTTTGCCTTCTAGTCTTTATCCTCAAAACTATTTCGTTCCAGAGTCTGAAAATTGACCTATCTGTAGCTTGACATGCTCTCGAGAGGATCCGATCGAAAGACAAGATATCTGAGACTCAATTCAAGAATTATTTTAAGGCAAAGGAGGCATGTTCTTTGAGCGACGGCGCACAGCCAAGTATATTGCGACGCGCTTACAATACACTGCAAAGAATCTCGCTGCAGAGACTTGTAATGACTCCTCCTGAATATCGCCTTCAATATTCAAACCTTCAAGCTAAAACTGTGTTCAGATCATAGCCCGTGGCCTTGTCAATCGATTTCCGAAAGAATTAGTAAGGTACCTTAAATCTGCACTGAAATACGCCCAGGCAAATGTACCCTGATGCCATCGGTTTAATAAGTGTAGCGGCAATACGACTGTCAACAAAACACAAGTAGGGGGTATGTGTCAGACGGTCTTTGCCTTCTAGTCATTATCATCAAAACTATTTCGTTCCAGAAGCTGAAAATTGACCTATCTGAAGCTTGACGAGCTCTCGAGAGGATCCGATCGAAAGACAAGATATCTGAGACTTAATTCAAGAATTATTTTAAGGCAAAGGAGGCATGTTCTTTGAGCGACGGCGCACAGCCAAGTATATTGCGACGCGCTTACAATACACTGCAAAGAATCTCGCTGCAGAGACTTGTAATGACTCCTCCTGAATATCGCCTTTAATATTCAAACCTTCAAGCTAAAACTATGTTCAGATCATAGCCCGTGGCCTTGTCAATCGATTTCCGAAAGAATTAATAAGGTACCTTAAATCTGCACTGAAATACGCCCAGGCAAATGTACCCTGATGCCATCGGTTTAATAAGTGTAGCGGCAATACGACTGTCAACAAAACACAAGTAGGGGGTATGTGTCAGACGGTCTTTGCCTTCTAGTCATTATCATCAAAACTATTTCGTTCCAGAAGCTGAAAATTGACCTATCTGTAGCTTGACATGCTCTCGAAAGGATCCGATCGAAGGACATGATATCTGAGACTCAATTCAAGAATTATTTTAAGGCAAAGGAGGCATGTTCTTTGAGCTACGGCGCACAGCCAAGTATATTGCAACGCGCTTACAATACACTGCAAAGAATCTTGCTGCAGAGACTTGTAATGACTCCTCCTGAAAATCGCCTTCAATATTCAAACCTTCAAGCTAGAACTATGTTCGTATCATAGCCCGTGGCCTTGTCAATTGATTTCCGGAAGAATTAGTAAGGTACCTTAAATCTGCACAGAAATACGCCCAGGCAAATGTACCCTGATGCCATCGGTTTAATAAGTCTAGCGGCAATACGACTGTCAACAAAACACAAGTAGGGGGTATGTGTCAGACGGTCTTTGCCTTCTAGTCATTATCATCAAAACTATTTCGTTCCAGAAGCTGAAAATTGACCTATCTGTAGCTTGACATGCTCTCGAGAGGATCCGATCGAAAGACAAGATATCTGAGACTTAATTCAAGAATTATTTTAAGGCAAAGGAGGCATGTTCTTTGAGCTACGGCGCACAGCCAAGTATATTGCAACGCGCTTACAATACACTGCAAAGAATCTTGCTGCAGAGACTTGTAATGACTCCTCCTGAAAATCGCCTTCAATATTCAAACCTTCAAGCTAGAACTAGGTTCGTATCATAGCCCGTGGCCTTGTCAATTGATTTCCGGAAGAATTAGTAAGGTACCTTAAATCTGCACAGAAATACGCCCAGGCAAATGTACCCTGATGCCATCGGTTTAATAAGTCTAGCGGCAATACGACTGTCAACAAAACACAAGTAGGGGGTATGTGTCAGACGGTCTTTGCCTTCTAGTCATTATCATCAAAACTATTTCGTTCCAGAAGCTGAAAATTGACCTATCTGTAGCTTGACATGCTCTCAAAAGGATCCGATCAAAAGACAAGATATCTGAGACTTAATTCAAGAATTATTTTAAGGCAAAGGAGGCATGTTCTTTGAGCGACGGCGCACAGCCAAGTATATTGCGACGCGCTTACAATACACTGCAAAGAATCTCGCTGCAGAGACTTGTAATGACTCCTCCCGAATATCGCCTTTAATATTCAAACCTTCAAGCTAAAACTATGTTCAGATCATAGCCCGTGGCCTTGTCAATCGATTTCTGAAAGAATTAGTAAGGTACCTTAAATCTGCACTGAAATACGCCCAGGCAAATGTACCCTGATGCCATCGGTTTAATAAGTGTAGCGGCAATACGACTGTCAACACAACACAAGTAGGGGGTATGTGTCAGACGGTCTTTGCCTTCTAGTCTTTATCCTCAAAACCATTTCGTTCCAAAGTCTGAAAATTGACCTATCGGTAGCTTGACATGCTCTCGAGAGGATCCGATCGAGAGACAAGATATCTGAGCCTCAATTCAAGAATTATTTTAAGGCAAAGGAGGCATGTTCTTTGAGCGACGGCGCACAGCCAAGTATATTGCGACGCGCTTACAATACACTGCAAAGAATCTCGCTGCAGAGACTTGTAATGACTCCTCCTGAATATCGCCTTCAATATTCAAACCTTCAAGCTAAAACTATGTTCATATCATAGCCCGTGGCCTTGTCAATTGATTTCCGGAAGAATTAGTAAGGTACCTTAAATCTGCACAGAAATACGCCCAGGCAAATGTACCCTGATGCCATCGGTTTAATAAGTCTAGCGGCAATACGACTGTCAACAAAACACAAGTAGGGGGTATGTGTCAGACGGTCTTTGCCTTCTAGTCATTATCATAAAAACTATTTCGTTCCAGAAGCTGAAAATTGACCTATCTGTAGCTTGACATGCTCTCGAGAGGATCCGATCGAAAGACAAGATATCTGAGACTTAATTCAAGAATTATTTTAAGGCAAAGGAGGCATGTTCTTTGAGCGACGGCGCACAGCCAAGTATATTGCGACGCGCTTACAATACACTGCAAAGAATCTCGCTGCAGAGACTTGTAATGACTCCTCCTGAATATCGCCTTTAATATTCAAACCTTCAAGCTAAAACTATGTTCAGATCATAGCCCGTGGCCTTGTCAATCGATTTCCGAAAGAATTAGTAAGGTACCTTAAATCTGCACTGAAATACGCCCAGGCAAATGTACCCTGATGCCATCGGTTTAATAAGTGTAGCGGCAATACGACTGTCAACAAAACACAAGTAGGGGGTATGTGTCAGACGGTCTTTGCCTTCTAGTCATTATCATCAAAACTATTTCGTTCCAGAAGCTGAAAATTGACCTATCTGTAGCTTGACATGCTCTCGAGAGGATCCAATCGAAAGACATGATATCTGAGACTCAATTCAAGAATTATTTTAAGGCAAAGGAGGCATGTTCTTTGAGCGACGGCGCACAGCCAAGTATATTGCGACGCGCTTACAATACACTGCAAAGAATCTCGCTGCAGAGACTTGTAATGACTCGTCCTGAATATCGCCTTCAATATTCAAACCTTCAAGCTAGAACTATGTTCGTATCATAGCCCGTGGCCTTGTCAATTGATTTCCGGAAGAATTAGTAAGGTACCTTAAATCTGCACAGAAATACGCCCAGGCAAATGTACCCTGATGCCATCGGTTTAATAAGTCTAGCGGCAATACGACTGTCAACAAAACACAAGTAGGGGGTATGTGTCAGACGGTCTTTGCCTTCTAGTCATTATCATAAAAACTATTTCGTTCCAGAAGCTGAAAATTGACCTATCTGTAGCTTGACATGCTCTCGAGAGGATCCGATCGAAAGACAAGATATCTGAGACTTAATTCAAGAATTATTTTAAGGCAAAGGAGGCATGTTCTTTGAGCGACGGCGCACAGCCAAGTATATTGCGACGCGCTTACAATACACTGCAAAGAATCTCGCTGCAGAGACTTGTAATGACTCCTCCTGAATATCGCCTTTAATATTCAAACCTTCAAGCTAAAACTATGTTCAGATCATAGCCCGTGGCCTTGTCAATCGATTTCCGAAAGAATTAGTAAGGTACCTTAAATCTGCACTGAAATACGCCCAGGCAAATGTACCCTGATGCCATCGGTTTAATAAGTATAGCGGCAATACGACTGTCAACAAAACACAAGTAGGGGGTATGTGTCAGACGGTCTTTGCCTTCTAGTCATTATCATCAACACTATTTCGTTCCAGAAGCTGAAAATTGACCTATCTGTAGCTTGACATGCTCTCGAGAGGATCCAATCGAAAGACATGATATCTGAGACTCAATTCAAGAATTATTTTAAGGCAAAGGAGGCATGTTCTTTGAGCGACGGCGCACAGCCAAGTATATTGCGACGCGCTTACAATACACTGCAAAGAATCTCGCTGCAGAGACTTGTAATGACTCCTCCTGAATATCGCCTTCAATATTCAAACCTTCAAGCTAAAACTATGTTCAGATCATAGCCCGTGGCCTTGTCAATCGATTTCCGAAAGAATTAGTAAGGTACCTTAAATCTGCACTGAAATACGCCCAGGCAAATGTACCCTGATGCCATCGGTTTAATAAGTGTAGCGGCAATACGACTGTCAACACAACACAAGTAGGGGGTATGTGTCAGACGGTCTTTGCCTTCTAGTCTTTATCCTCAAAACTATTTCGTTCCAGAGTCTGAAAATTGACCTATCTGTAGCTTGACATGCTCTCGAGAGGATCCGATCGAAAGACAAGATATCTGAGACTCAATTCAAGAATTATTTTAAGGCAAAGGAGGCATGTTCTTTGAGCGACGGCGCACAGCCAAGTATATTGCGACGCGCTTACAATACACTGCAAAGAATCTCGCTGCAGAGACTTGTAATGACTCCTCCTGAATATCGCCTTCAATATTCAAACCTTCAAGCTAAAACTGTGTTCAGATCATAGCCCGTGGCCTTGTCAATCGATTTCCGAAAGAATTAGTAAGGTACCTTAAATCTGCACTGAAATACGCCCAGGCAAATGTACCCTGATGCCATCGGTTTAATAAGTGTAGCGGCAATACGACTGTCAACAAAACACAAGTAGGGGGTATGTGTCAGACGGTCTTTGCCTTCTAGTCATTATCATCAAAACTATTTCGTTCCAGAAGCTGAAAATTGACCTATCTGAAGCTTGACGAGCTCTCGAGAGGATCCGATCGAAAGACAAGATATCTGAGACTTAATTCAAGAATTATTTTAAGGCAAAGGAGGCATGTTCTTTGAGCGACGGCGCACAGCCAAGTATATTGCGACGCGCTTACAATACACTGCAAAGAATCTCGCTGCAGAGACTTGTAATGACTCCTCCTGAATATCGCCTTTAATATTCAAACCTTCAAGCTAAAACTATGTTCAGATCATAGCCCGTGGCCTTGTCAATCGATTTCCGAAAGAATTAATAAGGTACCTTAAATCTGCACTGAAATACGCCCAGGCAAATGTACCCTGATGCCATCGGTTTAATAAGTGTAGCGGCAATACGACTGTCAACAAAACACAAGTAGGGGGTATGTGTCAGACGGTCTTTGCCTTCTAGTCATTATCATCAAAACTATTTCGTTCCAGAAGCTGAAAATTGACCTATCTGTAGCTTGACATGCTCTCGAAAGGATCCGATCGAAGGACATGATATCTGAGACTCAATTCAAGAATTATTTTAAGGCAAAGGAGGCATGTTCTTTGAGCTACGGCGCACAGCCAAGTATATTGCAACGCGCTTACAATACACTGCAAAGAATCTTGCTGCAGAGACTTGTAATGACTCCTCCTGAAAATCGCCTTCAATATTCAAACCTTCAAGCTAGAACTATGTTCGTATCATAGCCCGTGGCCTTGTCAATTGATTTCCGGAAGAATTAGTAAGGTACCTTAAATCTGCACAGAAATACGCCCAGGCAAATGTACCCTGATGCCATCGGTTTAATAAGTCTAGCGGCAATACGACTGTCAACAAAACACAAGTAGGGGGTATGTGTCAGACGGTCTTTGCCTTCTAGTCATTATCATCAAAACTATTTCGTTCCAGAAGCTGAAAATTGACCTATCTGTAGCTTGACATGCTCTCGAGAGGATCCGATCGAAAGACAAGATATCTGAGACTTAATTCAAGAATTATTTTAAGGCAAAGGAGGCATGTTCTTTGAGCTACGGCGCACAGCCAAGTATATTGCAACGCGCTTACAATACACTGCAAAGAATCTTGCTGCAGAGACTTGTAATGACTCCTCCTGAAAATCGCCTTCAATATTCAAACCTTCAAGCTAGAACTAGGTTCGTATCATAGCCCGTGGCCTTGTCAATTGATTTCCGGAAGAATTAGTAAGGTACCTTAAATCTGCACAGAAATACGCCCAGGCAAATGTACCCTGATGCCATCGGTTTAATAAGTCTAGCGGCAATACGACTGTCAACAAAACACAAGTAGGGGGTATGTGTCAGACGGTCTTTGCCTTCTAGTCATTATCATCAAAACTATTTCGTTCCAGAAGCTGAAAATTGACCTATCTGTAGCTTGACATGCTCTCGAGAGGATCCGATCAAAAGACAAGATATCTGAGACTTAATTCAAGAATTATTTTAAGGCAAAGGAGGCATGTTCTTTGAGCGACGGCGCACAGCCAAGTATATTGCGACGCGCTTACAATACACTGCAAAGAATCTCGCTGCAGAGACTTGTAATGACTCCTCCCGAATATCGCCTTTAATATTCAAACCTTCAAGCTAAAACTATGTTCAGATCATAGCCCGTGGCCTTGTCAATCGATTTCTGAAAGAATTAGTAAGGTACCTTAAATCTGCACTGAAATACGCCCAGGCAAATGTACCCTGATGCCATCGGTTTAATAAGTGTAGCGGCAATACGACTGTCAACACAACACAAGTAGGGGGTATGTGTCAGACGGTCTTTGCCTTCTAGTCTTTATCCTCAAAACCATTTCGTTCCAAAGTCTGAAAATTGACCTATCGGTAGCTTGACATGCTCTCGAGAGGATCCGATCGAGAGACAAGATATCTGAGCCTCAATTCAAGAATTATTTTAAGGCAAAGGAGGCATGTTCTTTGAGCGACGGCGCACAGCCAAGTATATTGCGACGCGCTTACAATACACTGCAAAGAATCTCGCTGCAGAGACTTGTAATGACTCCTCCTGAATATCGCCTTCAATATTCAAACCTTCAAGCTAAAACTATGTTCAGATCATAGCCCGTGGCCTTGTCAATCGATTTCCGAAAGAATTAGTAAGGTATCTTAAATCTGCACTGAAATACGCCCAGGCAAATGTACCCTGATGCCATCGGTTTAATAAGTGTAGCGGCAATACGACTGTCAACAAAACACAAGTAGGGGGTATGTGTCAGACGGTCTTTGCCTTCTAGTCATTATCATCAAAACTATTTCGTTCCAGAGGCTGAAAATTGACCTATCTGTAGCTTGACATGCTCTCGAGAGGATCCGATCGAAGGACATGATATCTGAGACTCAATTCAAGAATTATTTTAAGGCAAAGGAGGCATGTTCTTTGAGCGACGGCGCACAGCCAAGTATATTGCAACGCGCTTACAATACACTGCAAAGAATCTTGCTGCAGAGACTTGTAATGACTCCTTCTGAATATCGCCTTCAATATTCAAACCTTCAAGCTAGAACTATGTTCATATCATAGCCCGTGGCCTTGTCAATTGATTTCCGGAAGAATTAGTAAGGTACCTTAAATCTGCACAGAAATACGCCCAGGCAAATGTACCCTGATGCCATCGGTTTAATAAGTCTAGCGGCAATACGACTGTCAACAAAACACAAGTAGGGGGTATGTGTCAGACGGTCTTTGCCTTCTAGTCATTATCATAAAAACTATTTCGTTCCAGAAGCTGAAAATTGACCTATCTGTAGCTTGACATGCTCTCGAGAGGATCCGATCGAAAGACAAGATATCTGAGACTTAATTCAAGAATTATTTTAAGGCAAAGGAGGCATGTTCTTTGAGCGACGGCGCACAGCCAAGTATATTGCGACGCGCTTACAATACACTGCAAAGAATCTCGCTGCAGAGACTTGTAATGACTCCTCCTGAATATCGCCTTTAATATTCAAACCTTCAAGCTAAAACTATGTTCAGATCATAGCCCGTGGCCTTGTCAATCGATTTCCGAAAGAATTAGTAAGGTACCTTAAATCTGCACTGAAATACGCCCAGGCAAATGTACCCTGATGCCATCGGTTTAATAAGTGTAGCGGCAATACGACTGTCAACAAAACACAAGTAGGGGGTATGTGTCAGACGGTCTTTGCCTTCTAGTCATTATCATCAAAACTATTTCGTTCCAGAAGCTGAAAATTGACCTATCTGTAGCTTGACATGCTCTCGAGAGGATCCAATCGAAAGACATGATATCTGAGACTCAATTCAAGAATTATTTTAAGGCAAAGGAGGCATGTTCTTTGAGCGACGGCGCACAGCCAAGTATATTGCGACGCGCTTACAATACACTGCAAAGAATCTCGCTGCAGAGACTTGTAATGACTCGTCCTGAATATCGCCTTCAATATTCAAACCTTCAAGCTAGAACTATGTTCGTATCATAGCCCGTGGCCTTGTCAATTGATTTCCGGAAGAATTAGTAAGGTACCTTAAATCTGCACAGAAATACGCCCAGGCAAATGTACCCTGATGCCATCGGTTTAATAAGTCTAGCGGCAATACGACTGTCAACAAAACACAAGTAGGGGGTATGTGTCAGACGGTCTTTGCCTTCTAGTCATTATCATCAAAACTATTTCGTTCCAGAAGCTGAAAATTGACCTATCTGTAGCTTGACATGCTCTCGAGAGGATCCGATCGAAAGACAAGATATCTGAGACTTAATTCAAGAATTATTTTAAGGCAAAGGAGGCATGTTCTTTGAGCTACGGCGCACAGCCAAGTATATTGCAACGCGCTTACAATACACTGCAAAGAATCTTGCTGCAGAGACTTGTAATGACTCCTCCTGAAAATCGCCTTCAATATTCAAACCTTCAAGCTAGAACTATGTTCGTATCATAGCCCGTGGCCTTGTCAATTGATTTCCGGAAGAATTAGTAAGGTACCTTAAATCTGCACAGAAATACGCCCAGGCAAATGTACCCTGATGCCATCGGTTTAATAAGTCTAGCGGCAATACGACTGTCAACAAAACACAAGTAGGGGGTATGTGTCAGACGGTCTTTGCCTTCTAGTCATTATCATCAAAACTATTTCGTTCCAGAAGCTGAAAATTGACCTATCTGTAGCTTGACATGCTCTCGAGAGGATCCGATCAAAAGACAAGATATCTGAGACTTAATTCAAGAATTATTTTAAGGCAAAGGAGGCATGTTCTTTGAGCGACGGCGCACAGCCAAGTATATTGCGACGCGCTTACAATACACTGCAAAGAATCTCGCTGCAGAGACTTGTAATGACTCCTCCCGAATATCGCCTTTAATATTCAAACCTTCAAGCTAAAACTATGTTCAGATCATAGCCCGTGGCCTTGTCAATCGATTTCTGAAAGAATTAGTAAGGTACCTTAAATCTGCACTGAAATACGCCCAAGCAAATGTACCCTGATGCCATCGGTTTAATAAGTGTAGCGGCAATACGACTGTCAACACAACACAAGTAGGGGGTATGTGTCAGACGGTCTTTGCCTTCTAGTCTTTATCCTCAAAACCATTTCGTTCCAGAGTCTGAAAATTGACCTATCGGTAGCTTGACATGCTCTCGAGAGGATCCGATCGAGAGACAAGATATCTGAGCCTCAATTCAAGAATTATTTTAAGGCAAAGGAGGCATGTTCTTTGAGCGACGGCGCACAGCCAAGTATATTGCGACGCGCTTACAATACACTGCAAAGAATCTCGCTGCAGAGACTTGTAATGACTCCTCCTGAATATCGCCTTCAATATTCAAACCTTCAAGCTAGAACTATGTTCGTATCATAGCCCGTGGCCTTGTCAATTGATTTCCAGAAGAATTAGTAAGGTACCTTAAATCTGCACAGAAATACGCCCAGGCAAATGTACCCTGATGCCATCGGTTTAATAAGTCTAGCGGCAATACGACTGTCAACAAAACACAAGTAGGGGGTATGTGTCAGACGGTCTTTGCCTTCTAGTCATTATCATCAAAACTATTTCGTTCCAGAAGCTGAAAATTGACCTATCTGTAGCTTGACATGCTCTCGAGAGGATCCGATCGAAAGACAAGATATCTGAGACTTAATTCAAGAATTATTTTAAGGCAAAGGAGGCATGTTCTTTGAGCGACGGCGCACAGCCAAGTATATTGCGACGCGCTTACAATACACTGCAAAGAATCTCGCTGCAGAGACTTGTAATGACTCCTCCCGAATATCGCCTTTAATATTCAAACCTTCAAGCTAAAACTATGTTCAGATCATAGCCCGTGGCCTTGTCAATCGATTTCCGAAAGAATTAGTAAGGTATCTTAAATCTGCACTGAAATACGCCCAGGCAAATGTACCCTGATGCCATCGGTTTAATAAGTGTAGCGGCAATACGACTGTCAACAAAACACAAGTAGGGGGTATGTGTCAGACGGTCTTTGCCTTCTAGTCATTATCATCAAAACTATTTCGTTCCAGAGGCTGAAAATTGACCTATCTGTAGCTTGACATGCTCTCGAGAGGATCCGATCGAAGGACATGATATCTGAGACTCAATTCAAGAATTATTTTAAGGCAAAGGAGGCATGTTCTTTGAGCGACGGCGCACAGCCAAGTATATTGCAACGCGCTTACAATACACTGCAAAGAATCTTGCTGCAGAGACTTGTAATGACTCCTCCTGAATATCGCCTTCAATATTCAAACCTTCAAGCTAGAACTATGTTCATATCATAGCCCGTGGCCTTGTCAATTGATTTCCGGAAGAATTAGTAAGGTACCTTAAATCTGCACAGAAATACGCCCAGGCAAATGTACCCTGATGCCATCGGTTTAATAAGTCTAGCGGCAATACGACTGTCAACAAAACACAAGTAGGGGGTATGTGTCAGACGGTCTTTGCCTTCTAGTCATTATCATAAAAACTATTTCGTTCCAGAAGCTGAAAATTGACCTATCTGTAGCTTGACATGCTCTCGAGAGGATCCGATCGAAAGACAAGATATCTGAGACTTAATTCAAGAATTATTTTAAGGCAAAGGAGGCATGTTCTTTGAGCGACGGCGCACAGCCAAGTATATTGCAACGCGCTTACAATACACTGCAAAGAATCTTGCTGCAGAGACTTGTAATGACTCCTCCTGAATATCGCCTTCAATATTCAAACCTTCAAGCTAAAACTATGTTCAGATCATAGCCCGTGGCCTTGTCAATCGATTTCCGAAAGAATTAGTAAGGTATCTTAAATCTGCACTGAAATACGCCCAGGCAAATGTACCCTGATGCCATCGGTTTAATAAGTGTAGCGGCAATACGACTGTCAACAAAACACAAGTAGGGGGTATGTGTCAGACGGTCTTTGCCTTCTAGTCATTATCATCAAAACTATTTCGTTCCAGAGGCTGAAAATTGACCTATCTGTAGCTTGACATGCTCTCGAGAGGATCCGATCGAAGGACATGATATCTGAGACTCAATTCAAGAATTATTTTAAGGCAAAGGAGGCATGTTCTTTGAGCGACGGCGCACAGCCAAGTATATTGCAACGCGCTTACAATACACTGCAAAGAATCTTGCTGCAGAGACTTGTAATGACTCCTCCTGAATATCGCCTTCAATATTCAAACCTTCAAGCTAGAACTATGTTCATATCATAGCCCGTGGCCTTGTCAATTGATTTCCGGAAGAATTAGTAAGGTACCTTAAATCTGCACAGAAATACGCCCAGGCAAATGTACCCTGATGCCATCGGTTTAATAAGTCTAGCGGCAATACGACTGTCAACAAAACACAAGTAGGGGGTATGTGTCAGACGGTCTTTGCCTTCTAGTCATTATCATAAAAACTATTTCGTTCCAGAAGCTGAAAATTGACCTATCTGTAGCTTGACATGCTCTCGAGAGGATCCGATCGAAAGACAAGATATCTGAGACTTAATTCAAGAATTATTTTAAGGCAAAGGAGGCATGTTCTTTGAGCGACGGCGCACAGCCAAGTATATTGCGACGCGCTTACAATACACTGCAAAGAATCTCGCTGCAGAGACTTGTAATGACTCCTCCCGAATATCGCCTTTAATATTCAAACCTTCAAGCTAAAACTATGTTCAGATCATAGCCCGTGGCCTTGTCAATCGATTTCTGAAAGAATTAGTAAGGTACCTTAAATCTGCACTGAAATACGCCCAAGCAAATGTACCCTGATGCCATCGGTTTAATAAGTGTAGCGGCAATACGACTGTCAACACAACACAAGTAGGGGGTATGTGTCAGACGGTCTTTGCCTTCTAGTCTTTATCCTCAAAACCATTTCGTTCCAGAGTCTGAAAATTGACCTATCGGTAGCTTGACATGCTCTCGAGAGGATCCGATCGAGAGACAAGATATCTGAGCCTCAATTCAAGAATTATTTTAAGGCAAAGGAGGCATGTTCTTTGAGCGACGGCGCACAGCCAAGTATATTGCGACGCGCTTACAATACACTGCAAAGAATCTCGCTGCAGAGACTTGTAATGACTCCTCCTGAATATCGCCTTCAATATTCAAACCTTCAAGCTAGAACTATGTTCGTATCATAGCCCGTGGCCTTGTCAATTGATTTCCAGAAGAATTAGTAAGGTACCTTAAATCTGCACAGAAATACGCCCAGGCAAATGTACCCTGATGCCATCGGTTTAATAAGTCTAGCGGCAATACGACTGTCAACAAAACACAAGTAGGGGGTATGTGTCAGACGGTCTTTGCCTTCTAGTCATTATCATCAAAACTATTTCGTTCCAGAAGCTGAAAATTGACCTATCTGTAGCTTGACATGCTCTCGAGAGGATCCGATCGAAAGACAAGATATCTGAGACTTAATTCAAGAATTATTTTAAGGCAAAGGAGGCATGTTCTTTGAGCGACGGCGCACAGCCAAGTATATTGCGACGCGCTTACAATACACTGCAAAGAATCTCGCTGCAGAGACTTGTAATGACTCCTCCCGAATATCGCCTTTAATATTCAAACCTTCAAGCTAAAACTATGTTCAGATCATAGCCCGTGGCCTTGTCAATCGATTTCCGAAAGAATTAGTAAGGTATCTTAAATCTGCACTGAAATACGCCCAGGCAAATGTACCCTGATGCCATCGGTTTAATAAGTGTAGCGGCAATACGACTGTCAACAAAACACAAGTAGGGGGTATGTGTCAGACGGTCTTTGCCTTCTAGTCATTATCATCAAAACTATTTCGTTCCAGAGGCTGAAAATTGACCTATCTGTAGCTTGACATGCTCTCGAGAGGATCCGATCGAAGGACATGATATCTGAGACTCAATTCAAGAATTATTTTAAGGCAAAGGAGGCATGTTCTTTGAGCGACGGCGCACAGCCAAGTATATTGCAACGCGCTTACAATACACTGCAAAGAATCTTGCTGCAGAGACTTGTAATGACTCCTCCTGAATATCGCCTTCAATATTCAAACCTTCAAGCTAGAACTATGTTCATATCATAGCCCGTGGCCTTGTCAATTGATTTCCGGAAGAATTAGTAAGGTACCTTAAATCTGCACAGAAATACGCCCAGGCAAATGTACCCTGATGCCATCGGTTTAATAAGTCTAGCGGCAATACGACTGTCAACAAAACACAAGTAGGGGGTATGTGTCAGACGGTCTTTGCCTTCTAGTCATTATCATAAAAACTATTTCGTTCCAGAAGCTGAAAATTGACCTATCTGTAGCTTGACATGCTCTCGAGAGGATCCGATCGAAAGACAAGATATCTGAGACTTAATTCAAGAATTATTTTAAGGCAAAGGAGGCATGTTCTTTGAGCGACGGCGCACAGCCAAGTATATTGCAACGCGCTTACAATACACTGCAAAGAATCTTGCTGCAGAGACTTGTAATGACTCCTCCTGAATATCGCCTTCAATATTCAAACCTTCAAGCTAAAACTATGTTCAGATCATAGCCCGTGGCCTTGTCAATCGATTTCCGAAAGAATTAGTAAGGTATCTTAAATCTGCACTGAAATACGCCCAGGCAAATGTACCCTGATGCCATCGGTTTAATAAGTGTAGCGGCAATACGACTGTCAACAAAACACAAGTAGGGGGTATGTGTCAGACGGTCTTTGCCTTCTAGTCATTATCATCAAAACTATTTCGTTCCAGAGGCTGAAAATTGACCTATCTGTAGCTTGACATGCTCTCGAGAGGATCCGATCGAAGGACATGATATCTGAGACTCAATTCAAGAATTATTTTAAGGCAAAGGAGGCATGTTCTTTGAGCGACGGCGCACAGCCAAGTATATTGCAACGCGCTTACAATACACTGCAAAGAATCTTGCTGCAGAGACTTGTAATGACTCCTCCTGAATATCGCCTTCAATATTCAAACCTTCAAGCTAGAACTATGTTCATATCATAGCCCGTGGCCTTGTCAATTGATTTCCGGAAGAATTAGTAAGGTACCTTAAATCTGCACAGAAATACGCCCAGGCAAATGTACCCTGATGCCATCGGTTTAATAAGTCTAGCGGCAATACGACTGTCAACAAAACACAAGTAGGGGGTATGTGTCAGACGGTCTTTGCCTTCTAGTCATTATCATAAAAACTATTTCGTTCCAGAAGCTGAAAATTGACCTATCTGTAGCTTGACATGCTCTCGAGAGGATCCGATCGAAAGACAAGATATCTGAGACTTAATTCAAGAATTATTTTAAGGCAAAGGAGGCATGTTCTTTGAGCGACGGCGCACAGCCAAGTATATTGCGACGCGCTTACAATACACTGCAAAGAATCTCGCTGCAGAGACTTGTAATGACTCCTCCTGAATATCGCCTTTAATATTCAAACCTTCAAGCTAAAACTATGTTCAGATCATAGCCCGTGGCCTTGTCAATCGATTTCCGAAAGAATTAGTAAGGCACCTTAAATCTGCACTGAAATACGCCCAGGCAAATGTACCCTGATGCCATCGGTTTAATAAGTGTAGCGGCAATACGACTGTCAACAAAACACAAGTAGGGGGTATGTGTCAGACGGTCTTTGCCTTCTAGTCATTATCATCAAAACTATTTCGTTCCAGAAGCTGAAAATTGACCTATCTGTAGCTTGACATGCTCTCGAGAGGATCCAATCGAAAGACATGATATCTGAGACTCAATTCAAGAATTATTTTAAGGCAAAGGAGGCATGTTCTTTGAGCGACGGCGCACAGCCAAGTATATTGCGACGCGCTTACAATACACTGCAAAGAATCTCGCTGCAGAGACTTGTAATGACTCGTCCTGAATATCGCCTTCAATATTCAAACCTTCAAGCTAAAACTATGTTCAGATCATAGCCCGTGGCCTTGTCAATCGATTTCCGAAAGAATTAGTAAGGTACCTTAAATCTGCACTGAAATACGCCCAGGCAAATGTACCCTGATGCCATCGGTTTAATAAGTGTAGCGGCAATACGACTGTCAACACAACACAAGTAGGGGGTATGTGTCAGACGGTCTTTGCCTTCTAGTCTTTATCCTCAAAACAATTTCGTTCCAGAGTCTGAAAATTGACCTATCTGTAGCTTGACATGCTCTCGAGAGGATCTGATCGAAAGACAAGATATCTGAGACTCAATTCAAGAATTATTTTAAGGCAAAGGAGGCATGTTCTTTGAGCGACGGCGCACAGCCAAGTATATTGCGACGCGCTTACAATACACTGCAAAGAATCTCGCTGCAGAGACTTGTAATGACTCCTCCTGAATATCGCCTTTAATATTCAAACCTTCAAGCTAAAACTATGTTCAGATCATAGCCCGTGGCCTTGTCAATCGATTTCCGAAAGAATTAGTAAGGTACCTTAAATCTGCACTGAAATACGCCCAGGCAAATGTACCCTGATGCCATCGGTTTAATAAGTGTAGCGGCAATACGACTGTCAACACAACACAAGTAGGGGGTATGTGTCAGACGGTCTTTGCCTTCTAGTCTTTATCCTCAAAACCATTTCGTTCCAGAGTCTGAAAATTGACCTATCGGTAGCTTGACATGCTCTCGAGAGGATCCGATCGAGAGACAAGATATCTGAGCCTCAATTCAAGAATTATTTTAAGGCAAAGGAGGCATGTTCTTTGAGCGACGGCGCACAGCCAAGTATATTGCGACGCGCTTACAATACACTGCAAAGAATCTCGCTGCAGAGACTTGTAATGACTCCTCCTGAATATCGCCTTCAATATTCAAACCTTCAAGCTAAAACTATGTTCAGATCATAGCCCGTGGCCTTGTCAATCGATTTCCGAAAGAATTAGTAAGGTATCTTAAATCTGCACTGAAATACGCCCACGCAAATGTACCCTGATGCCATCGGTTTAATAAGTGTAGCGGCAATACGACTGTCAACAAAACACAAGTAGGGGGTATGTGTCAGACGGTCTTTGCCTTCTAGTCATTATCATCAAAACTATTTCGTTCCAGAGGCTGAAAATTGACCTATCTGTAGCTTGACATGCTCTCGAGAGGATCCGATCGAAGGACATGATATCTGAGACTCAATTCAAGAATTATTTTAAGGCAAAGGAGGCATGTTCTTTGAGCGACGGCGCACAGCCAAGTATATTGCAACGCGCTTACAATACACTGCAAAGAATCTTGCTGCAGAGACTTGTAATGACTCCTCCTGAATATCGCCTTCAATATTCAAACCTTCAAGCTAGAACTATGTTCATATCATAGCCCGTGGCCTTGTCAATTGATTTCCGGAAGAATTAGTAAGGTACCTTAAATCTGCACAGAAATACGCCCAGGCAAATGTACCCTGATGCCATCGGTTTAATAAGTCTAGCGGCAATACGACTGTCAACAAAACACAAGTAGGGGGTATGTGTCAGACGGTCTTTGCCTTCTAGTCATTATCATAAAAACTATTTCGTTCCAGAAGCTGAAAATTGACCTATCTGTAGCTTGACATGCTCTCGAGAGGATCTGATCGAAAGACAAGATATCTGAGACTCAATTCAAGAATTATTTTAAGGCAAAGGAGGCATGTTCTTTGAGCGACGGCGCACAGCCAAGTATATTGCGACGCGCTTACAATACACTGCAAAGAATCTCGCTGCAGAGACTTGTAATGACTCCTCCTGAATATCGCCTTTAATATTCAAACCTTCAAGCTAAAACTATGTTCAGATCATAGCCCGTGGCCTTGTCAATCGATTTCCGAAAGAATTAGTAAGGTACCTTAAATCTGCACTGAAATACGCCCAGGCAAATGTACCCTGATGCCATCGGTTTAATAAGTGTAGCGGCAATACGACTGTCAACACAACACAAGTAGGGGGTATGTGTCAGACGGTCTTTGCCTTCTAGTCTTTATCCTCAAAACCATTTCGTTCCAGAGTCTGAAAATTGACCTATCGGTAGCTTGACATGCTCTCGAGAGGATCCGATCGAGAGACAAGATATCTGAGCCTCAATTCAAGAATTATTTTAAGGCAAAGGAGGCATGTTCTTTGAGCGACGGCGCACAGCCAAGTATATTGCGACGCGCTTACAATACACTGCAAAGAATCTCGCTGCAGTGACTTGTAATGACTCCTCCTGAATATCGCCTTCAATATTCAAACCTTCAAGCTAAAACTATGTTCAGATCATAGCCCGTGGCCTTGTCAATCGATTTCCGAAAGAATTAGTAAGGTATCTTAAATCTGCACTGAAATACGCCCAGGCAAATGTACCCTGATGCCATCGGTTTAATAAGTGTAGCGGCAATACGACTGTCAACAAAACACAAGTAGGGGGTATGTGTCAGACGGTCTTTGCCTTCTAGTCATTATCATCAAAACTATTTCGTTCCAGAAGCTGAAAATTGACCTATCTGTAGCTTGACATGCTCTCGAGAGGATCCGATCGAAAGACAAGATATCTGAGACTTAATTCAAGAATTATTTTAAGGCAAAGGAGGCATGTTCTTTGAGCGACGGCGCACAGCCAAGTATATTGCGACGCGCTTACAATACACTGCAAAGAATCTCGCTGCAGAGACTTGTAATGACTCCTCCCGAATATCGCCTTTAATATTCAAACCTTCAAGCTAAAACTATGTTCAGATCATAGCCCGTGGCCTTGTCAATCGATTTCCGAAAGAATTAGTAAGGTATCTTAAATCTGCACTGAAATACGCCCAGGCAAATGTACCCTGATGCCATCGGTTTAATAAGTGTAGCGGCAATACGACTGTCAACAAAACACAAGTAGGGGGTATGTGTCAGACGGTCTTTGCCTTCTAGTCATTATCATCAAAACTATTTCGTTCCAGAGGCTGAAAATTGACCTATCTGTAGCTTGACATGCTCTCGAGAGGATCCGATCGAAGGACATGATATCTGAGACTCAATTCAAGAATTATTTTAAGGCAAAGGAGGCATGTTCTTTGAGCGACGGCGCACAGCCAAGTATATTGCAACGCGCTTACAATACACTGCAAAGAATCTTGCTGCAGAGACTTGTAATGACTCCTCCTGAATATCGCCTTCAATATTCAAACCTTCAAGCTAGAACTATGTTCATATCATAGCCCGTGGCCTTGTCAATTGATTTCCGGAAGAATTAGTAAGGTACCTTAAATCTGCACAGAAATACGCCCAGGCAAATGTACCCTGATGCCATCGGTTTAATAAGTCTAGCGGCAATACGACTGTCAACAAAACACAAGTAGGGGGTATGTGTCAGACGGTCTTTGCCTTCTAGTCATTATCATAAAAACTATTTCGTTCCAGAAGCTGAAAATTGACCTATCTGTAGCTTGACATGCTCTCGAGAGGATCCGATCGAAAGACAAGATATCTGAGACTTAATTCAAGAATTATTTTAAGGCAAAGGAGGCATGTTCTTTGAGCGACGGCGCACAGCCAAGTATATTGCAACGCGCTTACAATACACTGCAAAGAATCTTGCTGCAGAGACTTGTAATGACTCCTCCTGAATATCGCCTTCAATATTCAAACCTTCAAGCTAAAACTATGTTCAGATCATAGCCCGTGGCCTTGTCAATCGATTTCCGAAAGAATTAGTAAGGTATCTTAAATCTGCACTGAAATACGCCCAGGCAAATGTACCCTGATGCCATCGGTTTAATAAGTGTAGCGGCAATACGACTGTCAACAAAACACAAGTAGGGGGTATGTGTCAGACGGTCTTTGCCTTCTAGTCATTATCATCAAAACTATTTCGTTCCAGAGGCTGAAAATTGACCTATCTGTAGCTTGACATGCTCTCGAGAGGATCCGATCGAAGGACATGATATCTGAGACTCAATTCAAGAATTATTTTAAGGCAAAGGAGGCATGTTCTTTGAGCGACGGCGCACAGCCAAGTATATTGCAACGCGCTTACAATACACTGCAAAGAATCTTGCTGCAGAGACTTGTAATGACTCCTCCTGAATATCGCCTTCAATATTCAAACCTTCAAGCTAGAACTATGTTCATATCATAGCCCGTGGCCTTGTCAATTGATTTCCGGAAGAATTAGTAAGGTACCTTAAATCTGCACAGAAATACGCCCAGGCAAATGTACCCTGATGCCATCGGTTTAATAAGTCTAGCGGCAATACGACTGTCAACAAAACACAAGTAGGGGGTATGTGTCAGACGGTCTTTGCCTTCTAGTCATTATCATAAAAACTATTTCGTTCCAGAAGCTGAAAATTGACCTATCTGTAGCTTGACATGCTCTCGAGAGGATCCGATCGAAAGACAAGATATCTGAGACTTAATTCAAGAATTATTTTAAGGCAAAGGAGGCATGTTCTTTGAGCGACGGCGCACAGCCAAGTATATTGCGACGCGCTTACAATACACTGCAAAGAATCTCGCTGCAGAGACTTGTAATGACTCCTCCTGAATATCGCCTTTAATATTCAAACCTTCAAGCTAAAACTATGTTCAGATCATAGCCCGTGGCCTTGTCAATCGATTTCCGAAAGAATTAGTAAGGCACCTTAAATCTGCACTGAAATACGCCCAGGCAAATGTACCCTGATGCCATCGGTTTAATAAGTGTAGCGGCAATACGACTGTCAACAAAACACAAGTAGGGGGTATGTGTCAGACGGTCTTTGCCTTCTAGTCATTATCATCAAAACTATTTCGTTCCAGAAGCTGAAAATTGACCTATCTGTAGCTTGACATGCTCTCGAGAGGATCCAATCGAAAGACATGATATCTGAGACTCAATTCAAGAATTATTTTAAGGCAAAGGAGGCATGTTCTTTGAGCGACGGCGCACAGCCAAGTATATTGCGACGCGCTTACAATACACTGCAAAGAATCTCGCTGCAGAGACTTGTAATGACTCGTCCTGAATATCGCCTTCAATATTCAAACCTTCAAGCTAAAACTATGTTCAGATCATAGCCCGTGGCCTTGTCAATCGATTTCCGAAAGAATTAGTAAGGTACCTTAAATCTGCACTGAAATACGCCCAGGCAAATGTACCCTGATGCCATCGGTTTAATAAGTGTAGCGGCAATACGACTGTCAACACAACACAAGTAGGGGGTATGTGTCAGACGGTCTTTGCCTTCTAGTCTTTATCCTCAAAACAATTTCGTTCCAGAGTCTGAAAATTGACCTATCTGTAGCTTGACATGCTCTCGAGAGGATCTGATCGAAAGACAAGATATCTGAGACTCAATTCAAGAATTATTTTAAGGCAAAGGAGGCATGTTCTTTGAGCGACGGCGCACAGCCAAGTATATTGCGACGCGCTTACAATACACTGCAAAGAATCTCGCTGCAGAGACTTGTAATGACTCCTCCTGAATATCGCCTTTAATATTCAAACCTTCAAGCTAAAACTATGTTCAGATCATAGCCCGTGGCCTTGTCAATCGATTTCCGAAAGAATTAGTAAGGTACCTTAAATCTGCACTGAAATACGCCCAGGCAAATGTACCCTGATGCCATCGGTTTAATAAGTGTAGCGGCAATACGACTGTCAACACAACACAAGTAGGGGGTATGTGTCAGACGGTCTTTGCCTTCTAGTCTTTATCCTCAAAACCATTTCGTTCCAGAGTCTGAAAATTGACCTATCGGTAGCTTGACATGCTCTCGAGAGGATCCGATCGAGAGACAAGATATCTGAGCCTCAATTCAAGAATTATTTTAAGGCAAAGGAGGCATGTTCTTTGAGCGACGGCGCACAGCCAAGTATATTGCGACGCGCTTACAATACACTGCAAAGAATCTCGCTGCAGAGACTTGTAATGACTCCTCCTGAATATCGCCTTCAATATTCAAACCTTCAAGCTAAAACTATGTTCAGATCATAGCCCGTGGCCTTGTCAATCGATTTCCGAAAGAATTAGTAAGGTATCTTAAATCTGCACTGAAATACGCCCACGCAAATGTACCCTGATGCCATCGGTTTAATAAGTGTAGCGGCAATACGACTGTCAACAAAACACAAGTAGGGGGTATGTGTCAGACGGTCTTTGCCTTCTAGTCATTATCATCAAAACTATTTCGTTCCAGAGGCTGAAAATTGACCTATCTGTAGCTTGACATGCTCTCGAGAGGATCCGATCGAAGGACATGATATCTGAGACTCAATTCAAGAATTATTTTAAGGCAAAGGAGGCATGTTCTTTGAGCGACGGCGCACAGCCAAGTATATTGCAACGCGCTTACAATACACTGCAAAGAATCTTGCTGCAGAGACTTGTAATGACTCCTCCTGAATATCGCCTTCAATATTCAAACCTTCAAGCTAGAACTATGTTCATATCATAGCCCGTGGCCTTGTCAATTGATTTCCGGAAGAATTAGTAAGGTACCTTAAATCTGCACAGAAATACGCCCAGGCAAATGTACCCTGATGCCATCGGTTTAATAAGTCTAGCGGCAATACGACTGTCAACAAAACACAAGTAGGGGGTATGTGTCAGACGGTCTTTGCCTTCTAGTCATTATCATAAAAACTATTTCGTTCCAGAAGCTGAAAATTGACCTATCTGTAGCTTGACATGCTCTCGAGAGGATCCGATCGAAAGACAAGATATCTGAGACTTAATTCAAGAATTATTTTAAGGCAAAGGAGGCATGTTCTTTGAGCGACGGCGCACAGCCAAGTATATTGCGACGCGCTTACAATACACTGCAAAGAATCTCGCTGCAGAGACTTGTAATGACTCCTCCTGAATATCGCCTTTAATATTCAAACCTTCAAGCTAAAACTATGTTCAGATCATAGCCCGTGGCCTTGTCAATCGATTTCCGAAAGAATTAGTAAGGTACCTTAAATCTGCACTGAAATACGCCCAGGCAAATGTACCCTGATGCCATCGGTTTAATAAGTGTAGCGGCAATACGACTGTCAACAAAACACAAGTAGGGGGTATGTGTCAGACGGTCTTTGCCTTCTAGTCATTATCATCAAAACTATTTCGTTCCAGAAGCTGAAAATTGACCTATCTGTAGCTTGACATGCTCTCGAGAGGATCCAATCGAAAGACAAGATATCTGAGACTCAATTCAAGAATTATTTTAAGGCAAAGGAGGCATGTTCTTTGAGCGACGGCGCACAGCCAAGTATATTGCGACGCGCTTACAATACACTGCAAAGAATCTCGCTGCAGAGACTTGTAATGACTCCTCCTGAATATCGCCTTCAATATTCAAACCTTCAAGCTAAAACTATGTTCAGATCATAGCCCGTGGCCTTGTCAATCGATTTCCGAAAGAATTAGTAAGGTACCTTAAATCTGCACTGAAATACGCCCAGGCAAATGTACCCTGATGCCATCGGTTTAATAAGTGTAGCGGCAATACGACTGTCAACACAACACAAGTAGGGGGTATGTGTCAGAAGGTCTTTGCCTTCTAGTCATTATCATCAAAACAATTTCGTTCCAGAAGCTGAAAATTGACCTATCTGTAGCTTGACATGCTCTCGAGAGGATCTGATCGAAAGACAAGATATCTGAGACTCAATTCAAGAATTATTTTAAGGCAAAGGAGGCATGTTCTTTGAGCGACGGCGCACAGCCAAGTATATTGCGACGCGCTTACAATACACTGCAAAGAATCTCGCTGCAGAGACTTGTAATGACTCCTCCTGAATATCGCCTTTAATATTCAAACCTTCAAGCTAAAACTATGTTCAGATCATAGCCCGTGGCCTTGTCAATCGATTTCCGAAAGAATTAGTAAGGTACCTTAAATCTGCACTGAAATACGCCCAGGCAAATGTACCCTGATGCCATCGGTTTAATAAGTGTAGCGGCAATACGACTGTCAACACAACACAAGTAGGGGGTATGTGTCAGACGGTCTTTGCCTTCTAGTCTTTATCCTCAAAACCATTTCGTTCCAGAGTCTGAAAATTGACCTATCGGTAGCTTGACATGCTCTCGAGAGGATCCGATCGAGAGACAAGATATCTGAGCCTCAATTCAAGAATTATTTTAAGGCAAAGGAGGCATGTTCTTTGAGCGACGGCGCACAGCCAAGTATATTGCGACGCGCTTACAATACACTGCAAAGAATCTCGCTGCAGTGACTTGTAATGACTCCTCCTGAATATCGCCTTCAATATTCAAACCTTCAAGCTAAAACTATGTTCAGATCATAGCCCGTGGCCTTGTCAATCGATTTCCGAAAGAATTAGTAAGGTATCTTAAATCTGCACTGAAATACGCCCAGGCAAATGTACCCTGATGCCATCGGTTTAATAAGTGTAGCGGCAATACGACTGTCAACAAAACACAAGTAGGGGGTATGTGTCAGACGGTCTTTGCCTTCTAGTCATTATCATCAAAACTATTTCGTTCCAGAGGCTGAAAATTGACCTATCTGTAGCTTGACATGCTCTCGAGAGGATCCGATCGAAGGACATGATATCTGAGACTCAATTCAAGAATTATTTTAAGGCAAAGGAGGCATGTTCTTTGAGCGACGGCGCACAGCCAAGTATATTGCAACGCGCTTACAATACACTGCAAAGAATCTTGCTGCAGAGACTTGTAATGACTCCTCCTGAATATCGCCTTCAATATTCAAACCTTCAAGCTAGAACTATGTTCATATCATAGCCCGTGGCCTTGTCAATTGATTTCCGGAAGAATTAGTAAGGTACCTTAAATCTGCACAGAAATACGCCCAGGCAAATGTACCCTGATGCCATCGGTTTAATAAGTCTAGCGGCAATACGACTGTCAACAAAACACAAGTAGGGGGTATGTGTCAGACGGTCTTTGCCTTCTAGTCATTATCATAAAAACTATTTCGTTCCAGAAGCTGAAAATTGACCTATCTGTAGCTTGACATGCTCTCGAGAGGATCCGATCGAAAGACAAGATATCTGAGACTTAATTCAAGAATTATTTTAAGGCAAAGGAGGCATGTTCTTTGAGCGACGGCGCACAGCCAAGTATATTGCGACGCGCTTACAATACACTGCAAAGAATCTCGCTGCAGAGACTTGTAATGACTCCTCCTGAATATCGCCTTTAATATTCAAACCTTCAAGCTAAAACTATGTTCAGATCATAGCCCGTGGCCTTGTCAATCGATTTCCGAAAGAATTAGTAAGGCACCTTAAATCTGCACTGAAATACGCCCAGGCAAATGTACCCTGATGCCATCGGTTTAATAAGTGTAGCGGCAATACGACTGTCAACAAAACACAAGTAGGGGGTATGTGTCAGACGGTCTTTGCCTTCTAGTCATTATCATCAAAACTATTTCGTTCCAGAAGCTGAAAATTGACCTATCTGTAGCTTGACATGCTCTCGAGAGGATCCAATCGAAAGACATGATATCTGAGACTCAATTCAAGAATTATTTTAAGGCAAAGGAGGCATGTTCTTTGAGCGACGGCGCACAGCCAAGTATATTGCGACGCGCTTACAATACACTGCAAAGAATCTCGCTGCAGAGACTTGTAATGACTCGTCCTGAATATCGCCTTCAATATTCAAACCTTCAAGCTAAAACTATGTTCAGATCATAGCCCGTGGCCTTGTCAATCGATTTCCGAAAGAATTAGTAAGGTACCTTAAATCTGCACTGAAATACGCCCAGGCAAATGTACCCTGATGCCATCGGTTTAATAAGTGTAGCGGCAATACGACTGTCAACACAACACAAGTAGGGGGTATGTGTCAGACGGTCTTTGCCTTCTAGTCTTTATCCTCAAAACAATTTCGTTCCAGAGTCTGAAAATTGACCTATCTGTAGCTTGACATGCTCTCGAGAGGATCTGATCGAAAGACAAGATATCTGAGACTCAATTCAAGAATTATTTTAAGGCAAAGGAGGCATGTTCTTTGAGCGACGGCGCACAGCCAAGTATATTGCGACGCGCTTACAATACACTGCAAAGAATCTCGCTGCAGAGACTTGTAATGACTCCTCCTGAATATCGCCTTTAATATTCAAACCTTCAAGCTAAAACTATGTTCAGATCATAGCCCGTGGCCTTGTCAATCGATTTCCGAAAGAATTAGTAAGGTACCTTAAATCTGCACTGAAATACGCCCAGGCAAATGTACCCTGATGCCATCGGTTTAATAAGTGTAGCGGCAATACGACTGTCAACACAACACAAGTAGGGGGTATGTGTCAGACGGTCTTTGCCTTCTAGTCTTTATCCTCAAAACCATTTCGTTCCAGAGTCTGAAAATTGACCTATCGGTAGCTTGACATGCTCTCGAGAGGATCCGATCGAGAGACAAGATATCTGAGCCTCAATTCAAGAATTATTTTAAGGCAAAGGAGGCATGTTCTTTGAGCGACGGCGCACAGCCAAGTATATTGCGACGCGCTTACAATACACTGCAAAGAATCTCGCTGCAGAGACTTGTAATGACTCCTCCTGAATATCGCCTTCAATATTCAAACCTTCAAGCTAAAACTATGTTCAGATCATAGCCCGTGGCCTTGTCAATCGATTTCCGAAAGAATTAGTAAGGTATCTTAAATCTGCACTGAAATACGCCCACGCAAATGTACCCTGATGCCATCGGTTTAATAAGTGTAGCGGCAATACGACTGTCAACAAAACACAAGTAGGGGGTATGTGTCAGACGGTCTTTGCCTTCTAGTCATTATCATCAAAACTATTTCGTTCCAGAGGCTGAAAATTGACCTATCTGTAGCTTGACATGCTCTCGAGAGGATCCGATCGAAGGACATGATATCTGAGACTCAATTCAAGAATTATTTTAAGGCAAAGGAGGCATGTTCTTTGAGCGACGGCGCACAGCCAAGTATATTGCAACGCGCTTACAATACACTGCAAAGAATCTTGCTGCAGAGACTTGTAATGACTCCTCCTGAATATCGCCTTCAATATTCAAACCTTCAAGCTAGAACTATGTTCATATCATAGCCCGTGGCCTTGTCAATTGATTTCCGGAAGAATTAGTAAGGTACCTTAAATCTGCACAGAAATACGCCCAGGCAAATGTACCCTGATGCCATCGGTTTAATAAGTCTAGCGGCAATACGACTGTCAACAAAACACAAGTAGGGGGTATGTGTCAGACGGTCTTTGCCTTCTAGTCATTATCATAAAAACTATTTCGTTCCAGAAGCTGAAAATTGACCTATCTGTAGCTTGACATGCTCTCGAGAGGATCCGATCGAAAGACAAGATATCTGAGACTTAATTCAAGAATTATTTTAAGGCAAAGGAGGCATGTTCTTTGAGCGACGGCGCACAGCCAAGTATATTGCGACGCGCTTACAATACACTGCAAAGAATCTCGCTGCAGAGACTTGTAATGACTCCTCCTGAATATCGCCTTTAATATTCAAACCTTCAAGCTAAAACTATGTTCAGATCATAGCCCGTGGCCTTGTCAATCGATTTCCGAAAGAATTAGTAAGGTACCTTAAATCTGCACTGAAATACGCCCAGGCAAATGTACCCTGATGCCATCGGTTTAATAAGTGTAGCGGCAATACGACTGTCAACAAAACACAAGTAGGGGGTATGTGTCAGACGGTCTTTGCCTTCTAGTCATTATCATCAAAACTATTTCGTTCCAGAAGCTGAAAATTGACCTATCTGTAGCTTGACATGCTCTCGAGAGGATCCAATCGAAAGACAAGATATCTGAGACTCAATTCAAGAATTATTTTAAGGCAAAGGAGGCATGTTCTTTGAGCGACGGCGCACAGCCAAGTATATTGCGACGCGCTTACAATACACTGCAAAGAATCTCGCTGCAGAGACTTGTAATGACTCCTCCTGAATATCGCCTTCAATATTCAAACCTTCAAGCTAAAACTATGTTCAGATCATAGCCCGTGGCCTTGTCAATCGATTTCCGAAAGAATTAGTAAGGTACCTTAAATCTGCACTGAAATACGCCCAGGAAAATGTACCCTGATGCCATCGGTTTAATAAGTGTAGCGGCAATACGACTGTCAACACAACACAAGTAGGGGGTATGTGTCAGAAGGTCTTTGCCTTCTAGTCATTATCATCAAAACAATTTCGTTCCAGAAGCTGAAAATTGACCTATCTGTAGCTTGACATGCTCTCGAGAGGATCTGATCGAAAGACAAGATATCTGAGACTCAATTCAAGAATTATTTTAAGGCAAAGGAGGCATGTTCTTTGAGCGACGGCGCACAGCCAAGTATATTGCGACGCGCTTACAATACACTGCAAAGAATCTCGCTGCAGAGACTTGTAATGACTCCTCCTGAATATCGCCTTTAATATTCAAACCTTCAAGCTAAAACTATGTTCAGATCATAGCCCGTGGCCTTGTCAATCGATTTCCGAAAGAATTAGTAAGGTACCTTAAATCTGCACTGAAATACGCCCAGGCAAATGTACCCTGATGCCATCGGTTTAATAAGTGTAGCGGCAATACGACTGTCAACACAACACAAGTAGGGGGTATGTGTCAGACGGTCTTTGCCTTCTAGTCTTTATCCTCAAAACCATTTCGTTCCAGAGTCTGAAAATTGACCTATCGGTAGCTTGACATGCTCTCGAGAGGATCCGATCGAGAGACAAGATATCTGAGCCTCAATTCAAGAATTATTTTAAGGCAAAGGAGGCATGTTCTTTGAGCGACGGCGCACAGCCAAGTATATTGCGACGCGCTTACAATACACTGCAAAGAATCTCGCTGCAGTGACTTGTAATGACTCCTCCTGAATATCGCCTTCAATATTCAAACCTTCAAGCTAAAACTATGTTCAGATCATAGCCCGTGGCCTTGTCAATCGATTTCCGAAAGAATTAGTAAGGTATCTTAAATCTGCACTGAAATACGCCCACGCAAATGTACCCTGATGCCATCGGTTTAATAAGTGTAGCGGCAATACGACTGTCAACAAAACACAAGTAGGGGGTATGTGTCAGACGGTCTTTGCCTTCTAGTCATTATCATCAAAACTATTTCGTTCCAGAGGCTGAAAATTGACCTATCTGTAGCTTGACATGCTCTCGAGAGGATCCGATCGAAGGACATGATATCTGAGACTCAATTCAAGAATTATTTTAAGGCAAAGGAGGCATGTTCTTTGAGCGACGGCGCACAGCCAAGTATATTGCAACGCGCTTACAATACACTGCAAAGAATCTTGCTGCAGAGACTTGTAATGACTCCTCCTGAATATCGCCTTCAATATTCAAACCTTCAAGCTAGAACTATGTTCATATCATAGCCCGTGGCCTTGTCAATTGATTTCCGGAAGAATTAGTAAGGTACCTTAAATCTGCACAGAAATACGCCCAGGCAAATGTACCCTGATGCCATCGGTTTAATAAGTCTAGCGGCAATACGACTGTCAACAAAACACAAGTAGGGGGTATGTGTCAGACGGTCTTTGCCTTCTAGTCATTATCATAAAAACTATTTCGTTCCAGAAGCTGAAAATTGACCTATCTGTAGCTTGACATGCTCTCGAGAGGATCCGATCGAAAGACAAGATATCTGAGACTTAATTCAAGAATTATTTTAAGGCAAAGGAGGCATGTTCTTTGAGCGACGGCGCACAGCCAAGTATATTGCGACGCGCTTACAATACACTGCAAAGAATCTCGCTGCAGAGACTTGTAATGACTCCTCCTGAATATCGCCTTTAATATTCAAACCTTCAAGCTAAAACTATGTTCAGATCATAGCCCGTGGCCTTGTCAATCGATTTCCGAAAGAATTAGTAAGGTACCTTAAATCTGCACTGAAATACGCCCAGGCAAATGTACCCTGATGCCATCGGTTTAATAAGTGTAGCGGCAATACGACTGTCAACAAAACACAAGTAGGGGGTATGTGTCAGACGGTCTTTGCCTTCTAGTCATTATCATCAAAACTATTTCGTTCCAGAAGCTGAAAATTGACCTATCTGTAGCTTGACATGCTCTCGAGAGGATCCAATCGAAAAACAAGATATCTGAGACTCAATTCAAGAATTATTTTAAGGCAAAGGAGGCATGTTCTTTGAGCGACGGCGCACAGCCAAGTATATTGCGACGCGCTTACAATACACTGCAAAGAATCTCGCTGCAGAGACTTGTAATGACTCCTCCTGAATATCGCCTTCAATATTCAAACCTTCAAGCTAAAACTATGTTCAGATCATAGCCCGTGGCCTTGTCAATCGATTTCCGAAAGAATTAGTAAGGTACCTTAAATCTGCACTGAAATACGCCCAGGCAAATGTACCCTGATGCCATCGGTTTAATAAGTGTAGCGGCAATACGACTGTCAACACAACACAAGTAGGGGGTATGTGTCAGAAGGTCTTTGCCTTCTAGTCATTATCATCAAAACAATTTCGTTCCAGAAGCTGAAAATTGACCTATCTGTAGCTTGACATGCTCTCGAGAGGATCTGATCGAAAGACAAGATATCTGAGACTCAATTCAAGAATTATTTTAAGGCAAAGGAGGCATGTTCTTTGAGCGACGGCGCACAGCCAAGTATATTGCGACGCGCTTACAATACACTGCAAAGAATCTCGCTGCAGAGACTTGTAATGACTCCTCCTGAATATCGCCTTTAATATTCAAACCTTCAAGCTAAAACTATGTTCAGATCATAGCCCGTGGCCTTGTCAATCGATTTCCGAAAGAATTAGTAAGGTACCTTAAATCTGCACTGAAATACGCCCAGGCAAATGTACCCTGTTGCCATCGGTTTAATAAGTGTAGCGGCAATACGACTGTCAACACAACACAAGTAGGGGGTATGTGTCAGACGGTCTTTGCCTTCTAGTCTTTATCCTCAAAACTATTTCGTTCCAGAGTCTCAAAATTGACCTATCTGTAGCTTGACATGCTCTCGAGAGGATCCGATCGAAAGACAAGATATCTGAGACTCAATTCAAGAATTATTTTAAGGCAAAGGAGGCATGTTCTTTGAGCGACGGCGCACAGCCAAGTATATTGCGACGCGCTTACAATACACTGCAAAGAATCTCGCTGCAGAGACTTGTAATGACTCCTCCTGAATATCGCCTTTAATATTCAAACCTTCAAGCTAAAACTATGTTCAGATCATAGCCCGTGGCCTTGTCAATCGATTTCCGAAAGAATTAGTAAGGTACCTTAAATCTGCACTGAAATACGCCCAGGCAAATGTACCCTGATGCCATCGGTTTAATAAGTGTAGCGGCAATACGACTGTCAACAAAACACAAGTAGGGGGTATGTGTCAGAAGGTCTTTGCCTTCTAGTCATTATCATCAAAACTATTTCCTTCCAGAAGCTGAAAATTGACCTATCTGTAGCTTGACATGCTCTCGAGGGGATCCAATCGAAAGACATGACATCTGAGACTCAATTCAAGAATTATTTTAAGGCAAAGGAGGCATGTTCTTTGAGCGACGGCGCACAGCCAAGTATATTGCGACGCGCTTACAATACACTGCAAAGAATCTCGCTGCAGAGACTTGTAATGACTCCTCCTGAATATCGCCTTCAATATTCAAACCTTCAAGCTAAAACTATGTTTAGATCATATCCCGTGGCCTTGTCAATCGATTTCCGAAAGAATTAGTAAGGTACCTTAAATCTGCACTGAAATACGCCCAGGCAAATGTACCCTGATGCCATCGGTTTAATAAGTGTAGCGGCAATACGACTGTCAACAAAACACAAGTAGGGGGTATGTGTCAGACGGTCTTTGCCTTCTAGTCATTATCATCAAAACTATTTCGTTCCAGAAGCTGAAAATTGACCTATCTGTAGCTTGACGAGCTCTCGAGAGGATCCAATCGAAAGACAAGATATCTGAGACTTAATTCAAGAATTATTTTAAGGCAAAGGAGGCATGTTCTTTGAGCGACGGCGCACAGCCAAGTATATTGCAACGCGCTTACAATACACTGCAAAGAATCTTGCTGCAGAGACTTGTAATGACTCCTCCTGAATATCGCCTTCAATATTCAAACCTTCAAGCTAGAACTATGTTTATATCATAGCCCGTGGCCTTGTCATTTGATTTCCGGAAGAATTAGTAAGGTACCTTAAATCTGCACAGAAATACGCCCAGGCAAATGTACCCTGATGCCATCGGTTTAATAAGTCTAGCGGCAATACGACTGTCAACAAAACACAAGTAGGGGGTATGTGTCAGACGGTCTTTGCCTTCTAGTCATTATCATCAAAACTATTTCGTTCCAGAAGCTGAAAATTGACCTATCTGTAGCTTGACATGCTCTCGAGAGGATCCGATCGAAAGACAAGATATCTGAGACTTAATTCAAGAATTATTTTAAGGCAAAGGAGGCATGTTCTTTGAGCGACGGCGCACAGCCAAGTATATTGCGACGCGCTTACAATACACTGCAAAGAATCTCGCTGCAGAGACTTGTAATGACTCCTCCTGAATATCGCCTTTAATATTCAAACCTTCAAGCTAAAACTATGTTCAGATCATAGCCCGTGGCCTTGTCAATCGATTTCCGAAAGAATTAGTAAGGTACCTTAAATCTGCACTGAAATACGCCCAGGCAAATGTACCCTGATGCCATCGGTTTAATAAGTGTAGCGGCAATACGACTGTCAACAAAACACAAGTAGGGGGTATGTGTCAGACGGTCTTTGCCTTCTAGTCATTATCATCAAAACTATTTCGTTCCAGAAGCTGAAAATTGACCTATCTGTAGCTTGACATGCTCTCGAGAGGATCCAATCGAAAGACAAGATATCTGAGACTCAATTCAAGAATTATTTTAAGGCAAAGGAGGCATGTTCTTTGAGCGACGGCGCACAGCCAAGTATATTGCGACGCGCTTACAATACACTGCAAAGAATCTCGCTGCAGAGACTTGTAATGACTCCTCCTGAATATCGCCTTCAATATTCAAATCTTCAAGCTAAAACTATGTTCAGATCATAGCCCGTGGCCTTGTCAATCGATTTCCGAAAGAATTAGTAAGGTACCTTAAATCTGCACTGAAATACGCCCAGGCAAATGTACCCTGATGCCATCGGTTTAATAAGTGTAGCGGCAATACGACTGTCAACACAACACAAGTAGGGGGTATGTGTCAGAAGGTCTTTGCCTTCTAGTCATTATCATCAAAACAATTTCGTTCCAGAAGCTGAAAATTGACCTATCTGTAGCTTGACATGCTCTCGAGAGGATCTGATCGAAAGACAAGATATCTGAGACTCAATTTAAGAATTATTTTAAGGCAAAGGAGGCATGTTCTTTGAGCGACGGCGCACAGCCAAGTATATTGCGACGCGCTTACAATACACTGCAAAGAATCTCGCTGCAGAGACTTGTAATGACTCCTCCTGAATATCGCCTTCAATATTCAAACCTTCAAGCTAAAACTATGTTCAGATCATAGCCCGTGGCCTTGTCAATCGATTTCCGAAAGAATTAGTAAGGTACCTTAAATCTGCACTGAAATACGCCCAGGCAAATGTACCCTGATGCCTTCGGTTTAATAAGTGTAGCGGCAATACGACTGTCAACACAACACAAGTAGGGGGTATGTGTCAGAAGGTCTTTGCCTTCTAGTCATTATCATCAAAACTATTTCGTTCCAGAAGCTGAAAATTGACCTATCTGTAGCTTGACATGCTCTCGAGAGGATCTGATCGAAAGACAAGATATCTGAGACTCAATTCAAGAATTATTTTAAGGCAAAGGAGGCATGTTCTTTGAGCGACGGCGCACAGCCAAGTATATTGCGACGCGCTTACAATACACTGCAAAGAATCTCGCTGCAGAGACTTGTAATGACTCCTCCTGAATATCGCCTTTAATATTCAAACCTTCAAGCTAAAACTATGTTCAGATCATAGCCCGTGGCCTTGTCAATCGATTTCCGAAAGAATTAGTAAGGTACCTTAAATCTGCACTGAAATACGCCCAGGCAAATGTACCCTGATGCCATCGGTTTAATAAGTGTAGCGGCAATACGACTGTCAACACAACACAAGTAGGGGGTATGTGTCAGACGGTCTTTGCCTTCTAGTCTTTATCCTCAAAACTATTTCGTTCCAGAGTCTCAAAATTGACCTATCTGTAGCTTGACATGCTCTCGAGAGGATCCGATCGAAAGACAAGATATCTGAGACTCAATTTAAGAATTATTTTAAGGCAAAGGAGGCATGTTCTTTGAGCGACGGCGCACAGCCAAGTATATTGCGACGCGCTTACAATACACTGCAAAGAATCTCGCTGCAGAGACTTGTAATGACTCCTCCTGAATATCGCCTTCAATATTCAAACCTTCAAGCTAAAACTATGTTCAGATCATAGCCCGTGGCCTTGTCAATCGATTTCCGAAAGAATTAGTAAGGTACCTTAAATCTGCACTGAAATACGCCCAGGCAAATGTACCCTGATGCCTTCGGTTTAATAAGTGTAGCGGCAATACGACTGTCAACACAACACAAGTAGGGGGTATGTGTCAGAAGGTCTTTGCCTTCTAGTCATTATCATCAAAACTATTTCGTTCCAGAAGCTGAAAATTGACCTATCTGTAGCTTGACATGCTCTCGAGAGGATCCGATCGAAAGACAAGATATCTGAGACTCAATTCAAGAATTATTTTAAGGCAAAGGAGGCATGTTCTTTGAGCGACGGCGCACAGCCAAGTATATTGCGACGCGCTTACAATACACTGCAAAGAATCTCGCTGCAGAGACTTGTAATGACTCCTCCTGAATATCGCCTTTAATATTCAAACCTTCAAGCTAAAACTATGTTCAGATCATAGCCCGTGGCCTTGTCAATCGATTTCCGAAAGAATTAGTAAGGTACCTTAAATCTGCACTGAAATACGCCCAGGCAAATGTACCCTGATGCCATCGGTTTAATAAGTGTAGCGGCAATACGACTGTCAACAAAACACAAGTAGGGGGTATGTGTCAGAAGGTCTTTGCCTTCTAGTCATTATCATCAAAACTATTTCCTTCCAGAAGCTGAAAATTGACCTATCTGTAGCTTGACATGCTCTCGAGGGGATCCAATCGAAAGACATGATATCTGAGACTCAATTCAAGAATTATTTTAAGGCAAACGAGGCATGTTCTTTGAGCGACGGCTCACAGCCAAGTATATTGCGACGCGCTTACAATACACTGCAAAGAATCTCGCTGCAGAGACTTGTAATGACTCCTCCTGAATATCGCCTTCAATATTCAAACCTTCAAGCTAAAACTATGTTTAGATCATAGCCCGTGGCCTTGTCAATCGATTTCCGAAAGAATTAGTAAGGTACCTTAAATCTGCACTGAAATACGCCCAGGCAAATGTACCCTGATGCCATCGGTTTAATAAGTGTAGCGGCAATACGACAGTCAACACAACACAAGTAGGGGTTATGTGTCAGACGGTCTTTGCCTTCTAGTCTTTATCCTCAAAACTATTTCGTTCCAGAAGCTGAAAATTGACCTATCTGTAGCTTGACATGCTCTCGAGAGGATCCGATCGAAAGACAAGATATCTGAGACTCAATTCAAGAATTATTTTAAGGCAAAGGAGGCATGTTCTTTGAGCGACGGCGCACAGCCAAGTATATTGCGACGCGCTTACAATACACTGCAAAGAATCTTGCTGCAGAGACTTGTAATGACTCCTCCTGAAAATCGCCTTCAATATTCAAACCTTCAAGCTAGAACTATGTTCGTATCATAGCCCGTGGCCTTGTCAATTGATTTCCGGAAGAATTAGTAAGGTACCTTAAATCTGCACTGAAATACGCCCAGGCAAATGTACCCTGATGCCATCGGTTTAATAAGTGTAGCGGCAATACGACTGTCAACACAACACAAGTAGGGGGTATGTGTCAGACGGTCTTTGCCTTCTAGTCTTTATCCTCAAAACTATTTCGTTCCAGAGTCTGAAAATTGACCTATCGGTAGCTTGACATGCTCTCGAGAGGATCCGATCGAGAGACAAGATATCTGAGCCTCAATTCAAGAATTATTTTAAGGCAAAGGAGGCATGTTCTTTGAGCGACGGCGCACAGCCAAGTATATTGCGACGCGCTTACAATACACTGCAAAGAATCTCGCTGCAGAGACTTGTAATGACTCCTCCTGAATATCGCCTTCAATATTCAAACCTTCAAGCAAAAACTATGTTCAGATCATAGCCCGTGGCCTTGTCAATCGATTTCCGAAAGAATTAGTAAGGTACCTTAAATCTGCACTGAAATACGCCCAGGCAAATGTACCCTGATGCCATCGGTTTAATAAGTGTAGCGGCAATACGACTGTCAACAAAACACAAGTAGGGGGTATGTGTCAGACGGTCTTTGCCTTCTAGTCATTATCATCAAAACTATTTCGTTCCAGAGGCTGAAAATTGACCTATCTGTAGCTTGACATGCTCTCGAGAGGATCCGATCGAAGGACATGATATCTGAGACTCAATTCAAGAATTATTTTAAGGCAAAGGAGGCATGTTCTTTGAGCGACGGCGCACAGCCAAGTATATTGCAACGCGCTTACAATACACTGCAAAGAATCTTGCTGCAGAGACTTGTAATGACTCCTCCTGAATATCGCCTTCAATATTCAAACCTTCAAGCTAGAACTATGTTCATATCATAGCCCGTGGCCTTGTCAATTGATTTCCGGAAGAATTAGTAAGGTACCTTAAATCTGCACAGAAATACGCCCAGGCAAATGTACCCAGATGCCATCGGTTTAATAAGTCTAGCGGCAATACGACTGTCAACAAAACACAAGTAGGGGGTATGTGTCAGACGGTCTTTGCCTTCTAGTCATTATCACCAAAACTATTTCGTTCCAGAAGCTGAAAATTGACCTATCTGTAGCTTGACATGCTCTCGAGAGGATCCGATCGAAAGACATGATATCTGAGACTCAATTCAAGAATTATTTTAAGGCAAAGGAGGCATGTTCTTTGAGCGACGGCGCACAGCCAAGTATATTGCGACGCGCTTACAATACACTGCAAAGAATCTCGCTGCAGAGACTTGTAATGACTCCTCCTGAATATCGCCTTTAATATTCAAACCTTCAAGCTAAAACTATGTTCAGATCATAGCCCGTGGCCTTGTCAATCGATTTCCGAAAGAATTAGTAAGGTACCTTAAATCTGCACTGAAATACGCCCAGGCAAATGTACCCTGATGCCATCGGTTTAATAAGTGTAGCGGCAATACGACTGTCAACACAACACAAGTAGGGGGTATGTGTCAGAAGGTCTTTGCCTTCTAGTCATTATCATCAAAACTATTCCGTTCCAGAAGCTGAAAATTGACCTATCTGTAGCTTGACATGCACTCGAGAGGATCCGATCGAAAGACAAGATATCTGAGACTCAATTCAAGAATTATTTTAAGGCAAAGGAGGCATGTTCTTTGAGCGACGGCGCACAGCCAAGTATATTGCGACGCGCTTACAATACACTGCAAAGAATCTCGCTGCAGAGACTTGTAATGACTCCTCCTGAATATCGCCTTTAATATTCAAACCTTCAAGCTAAAACTATGTTCAGATCATAGCCCGTGGCCTTGTCAATCGATTTCCGAAAGAATTAGTAAGGTACCTTAAATCTGCACTGAAATACGCCCAGGCAAATGTACCCTGATGCCATCGGTTTAATAAGTGTAGCGGCAATACGACTGTCAACAAAACACAAGTAGGGGGTATGTGTCAGAAGGTCTTTGCCTTCTAGTCATTATCATCAAAACTATTTCCTTCCAGAAGCTGAAAATTGACCTATCTGTAGCTTGACATGCTCTCGAGGGGATCCAATCGAAAGACATGATATCTGAGACTCAATTCAAGAATTATTTTAAGGCAAACGAGGCATGTTCTTTGAGCGACGGCTCACAGCCAAGTATATTGCGACGCGCTTACAATACACTGCAAAGAATCTCGCTGCAGAGACTTGTAATGACTCCTCCTGAATATCGCCTTCAATATTCAAACCTTCAAGCTAAAACTATGTTTAGATCATAGCCCGTGGCCTTGTCAATCGATTTCCGAAAGAATTAGTAAGGTACCTTAAATCTGCACTGAAATACGCCCAGGCAAATGTACCCTGATGCCATCGGTTTAATAAGTGTAGCGGCAATACGACATTCAACACAACACAAGTAGGGGTTATGTGTCAGACGGTCTTTGCCTTCTAGTCTTTATCCTCAAAACTATTTCGTTCCAGAAGCTGAAAATTGACCTATCTGTAGCTTGACATGCTCTCGAGAGGATCCGATCGAAAGACAAGATATCTGAGACTCAATTCAAGAATTATTTTAAGGCAAAGGAGGCATGTTCTTTGAGCGACGGCGCACAGCCAAGTATATTGCGACGCGCTTACAATACACTGCAAAGAATCTCGCTGCAGAGACTTGTAATGACTCCTCCTGAATATCGCCTTCAATATTCAAACCTTCAAGCTAAAACTGTGTTCAGATCATAGCCCGTGGCCTTGTCAATCGATTTCCGAAAGAATTAGTAAGGTACCTTAAATCTGCACTGAAATACGCCCAGGCAAATGTACCCTGATGCCATCGGTTTAATAAGTGTAGCGGCAATACGACTGTCAACACAACACAAGTAGGGGGTATGTGTCAGAAGGTCTTTGCCTTCTAGTCATTATCATCAAAACTATTCCGTTCCAGAAGCTGAAAATTGACCTATCTGTAGCTTGACATGCACTCGAGAGGATCCGATCGAAAGACAAGATATCTGAGACTCAATTCAAGAATTATTTTAAGGCAAAGGAGGCATGTTCTTTGAGCGACGGCGCACAGCCAAGTATATTGCGACGCGCTTACAATACACTGCAAAGAATCTCGCTGCAGAGACTTGTAATGACTCCTCCTGAATATCGCCTTTAATATTCAAACCTTCAAGCTAAAACTATGTTCAGATCATAGCCCGTGGCCTTGTCAATCGATTTCCGAAAGAATTAGTAAGGTACCTTAAATCTGCACTGAAATACGCCCAGGCAAATGTACCCTGATGCCATCGGTTTAATAAGTGTAGCGGCAATACGACTGTCAACAAAACACAAGTAGGGGGTATGTGTCAGAAGGTCTTTGCCTTCTAGTCATTATCATCAAAACTATTTCCTTCCAGAAGCTGAAAATTGACCTATCTGTAGCTTGACATGCTCTCGAGGGGATCCAATCGAAAGACATGATATCTGAGACTCAATTCAAGAATTATTTTAAGGCAAACGAGGCATGTTCTTTGAGCGACGGCTCACAGCCAAGTATATTGCGACGCGCTTACAATACACTGCAAAGAATCTCGCTGCAGAGACTTGTAATGACTCCTCCTGAATATCGCCTTCAATATTCAAACCTTCAAGCTAAAACTATGTTTAGATCATAGCCCGTGGCCTTGTCAATCGATTTCCGAAAGAATTAGTAAGGTACCTTAAATCTGCACTGAAATACGCCCAGGCAAATGTACCCTGATGCCATCGGTTTAATAAGTGTAGCGGCAATACGACAGTCAACACAACACAAGTAGGGGTTATGTGTCAGACGGTCTTTGCCTTCTAGTCTTTATCCTCAAAACTATTTCGTTCCAGAAGCTGAAAATTGACCTATCTGTAGCTTGACATGCTCTCGAGAGGATCCGATCGAAAGACAAGATATCTGAGACTCAATTCAAGAATTATTTTAAGGCAAAGGAGGCATGTTCTTTGAGCGACGGCGCACAGCCAAGTATATTGCGACGCGCTTACAATACACTGCAAAGAATCTCGCTGCAGAGACTTGTAATGACTCCTCCTGAATATCGCCTTCAATATTCAAACCTTCAAGCTAAAACTGTGTTCAGATCATAGCCCGTGGCCTTGTCAATCGATTTCCGAAAGAATTAGTAAGGTACCTTAAATCTGCACTGAAATACGCCCAGGCAAATGTACCCTGATGCCATCGGTTTAATAAGTGTAGCGGCAATACGACTGTCAACACAACACAAGTAGGGGGTATGTGTCAGAAGGTCTTTGCCTTCTAGTCATTATCATCAAAACTATTCCGTTCCAGAAGCTGAAAATTGACCTATCTGTAGCTTGACATGCACTCGAGAGGATCCGATCGAAAGACAAGATATCTGAGACTCAATTCAAGAATTATTTTAAGGCAAAGGAGGCATGTTCTTTGAGCGACGGCGCACAGCCAAGTATATTGCGACGCGCTTACAATACACTGCAAAGAATCTCGCTGCAGAGACTTGTAATGACTCCTCCTGAATATCGCCTTTAATATTCAAACCTTCAAGCTAAAACTATGTTCAGATCATAGCCCGTGGCCTTGTCAATCGATTTCCGAAAGAATTAGTAAGGTACCTTAAATCTGCACTGAAATACGCCCAGGCAAATGTACCCTGATGCCATCGGTTTAATAAGTGTAGCGGCAATACGACTGTCAACAAAACACAAGTAGGGGGTATGTGTCAGAAGGTCTTTGCCTTCTAGTCATTATCATCAAAACTATTTCCTTCCAGAAGCTGAAAATTGACCTATCTGTAGCTTGACATGCTCTCGAGGGGATCCAATCGAAAGACATGATATCTGAGACTCAATTCAAGAATTATTTTAAGGCAAACGAGGCATGTTCTTTGAGCGACGGCTCACAGCCAAGTATATTGCGACGCGCTTACAATACACTGCAAAGAATCTCGCTGCAGAGACTTGTAATGACTCCTCCTGAATATCGCCTTCAATATTCAAACCTTCAAGCTAAAACTATGTTTAGATCATAGCCCGTGGCCTTGTCAATCGATTTCCGAAAGAATTAGTAAGGTACCTTAAATCTGCACTGAAATACGCCCAGGCAAATGTACCCTGATGCCATCGGTTTAATAAGTGTAGCGGCAATACGACAGTCAACACAACACAAGTAGGGGTTATGTGTCAGACGGTCTTTGCCTTCTAGTCTTTATCCTCAAAACTATTTCGTTCCAGAAGCTGAAAATTGACCTATCTGTAGCTTGACATGCTCTCGAGAGGAT